>JAOTON010001449.1:1862500-2043649 GCA_034440635.1 Lepas anatifera
GCAAATTGACTTCAGAACATTCAGGGCGATTCTATATTAACTTAATGAAAGCACTGCATTGCATTTTATGGATAGATTTGAGGCTCATGGAAGGCTCTAAAGCGGACTACCCGCAACGGAGGAACCCAAATGAATGGTTTAGAACCACTTATAAGGAAAGCCTCTAACTATTTCGGGGTATGAGTGGCTCAGTCGGTTAGCGCTCCCGCCCGGCTCGGTCAATGGCATTAATTATTTGCTGGGTGTCGTGGGTTCGAGCCCACGCAGAGGCAGAATCTGGCGCCCTGCTCTAGCCCAGGTTAATTCTCTCCCTCTCGCCTCTGATGCCATATGACCTGAACAGTTGATGCGTTTTTTAACCCCAAAAATTATACTATTCAGTCTTTAAGTATCTTCTGGAATGATGAACAGAATCTGACTCAGTAGTACCACGCACTTCATGTCATAAATGTCCTATATTCCATAATATGGCTCGCTGATGGGCTCCGGGTCTTCTAAACAGACAGTTGTTGAAGACAACCTCTCCTGACAGCCACACGTAAACCAGCTTGCGCAATTCGAGATAATACTCCGATATTGTGTAGAGGCGCTGAAGTCAATGTGCAAACGCAATTGTTATTTGTGACCAGAAATTTATAATCTGCTTCGTAAATTACAATCACAATGCTGAAGGTAAAAAGGCAGTGATACAGTACTTGGTCTAAACAGCAAAACCATCCACCTTTCAGTTAGGCAGGCTGAAGTTTCCGACAGAGGCTATGAAGAGCTCGGCTCGATACCAATCCTCTCCAAATTTATCATTCCTGAAAGCTGGATGGTAATCGAGCGCCTGAATCTGAAAGATTCTGGCATGAAATGGCTCCGTTGAGAAGCTGGTGACTGGTATAGCTTCCCCTGTTTCAAGGTATTCCAAAATTTACTGTCGTGAATAGTCCCACAGAACATAGGCGGATCCAGGGGAGGCAAGGGGGCACGTGCCCCCCCGATCGACCCTCGGCGCCCCCTGAAAGGTCGATGGCGCCTCCCTGAAATGTCGCTTCCCACCCCCCCAGGATGCGAAAGTCGGCGCCCACCGATAGGATTTGGCGCCCACCTGATAGGTTTTGCCGGTCATAAGTGGCGCCCGCCTGGTCCGGATGGCGCCCCCCCCGGAAGGCGCCCGCTCCGATCGGCAATCCTGGATCCGCCTATGCCACAGAACGTGGTGTGCAGCTGGTGGAATATTTCGTGAGCCACCTAAAGGGTAAAAATATGAAACAGTATCTTCTTTTATCAGTACCAGAGCTCTTAAATAGTTCGCAGGAGAGTAGGGAGAAATACCTGCCTCATGACATTCTCCAGCGATAGTTACTAGAGAAAGGTTCGCCTCCGGAAGGCATCCCTGTTCTGCCGGGATTTAGAGTACTAGGGTGCTGAACCATTTAATTTCAGGTCTTTTGTGGAATAACATGTATTTGTATTGCGCTGCAAATACATTTGACAAGTAAATGCCTGCATGTTGAATCCTATCTACCGTTCTTATACGCACGCACATGCCATGCTGTCTTTGCTGGTAGGTTATGCACCTCTTTCATCCCAATTTAACAAGGGGAGACTGCAACGCCGGGTGGTCAATCGCGCCCGAAACATGAAATCTTCAACCGTTTTGAGGCGATCTTTCCCGCTGTCGTAGATATTTGGAATGTGGCTCATTGAAATCAGAATTGAGTATATAATGGGAAAAAGTGGGTTCGAGTCTGAAAAGTAAACAAAAATGTTTTTTCCAACGACCCTAGTGTCTTACGATTGACTGTATGCCTCTTTTGCTACAAGTGCACATGAAGCCTGCGATTGGCTGGGCTCCTCTCCGTGGTATACGTGCGATCTGGGTGAACGGACTGTACGGCTTGCCGTGGTCTGAATATTGCATCTGTCTGCTCCAGGTGCGTCTGACCCGGACCGACGGTAGCGCCGCCGCCGGCGTAAAAGTGAAGCTCTGCTTCAGCTTTTATAACGTGAACCACCTCATCGACGATCCATAGTGAGGAAAGCTTAGGTCTTTCAAATGTGCCAAAAAACCGGTGTCACGTTAGCCGCGCTTGTGAGACCCCGTCTTATGTTGCTGGCTTTCCCGAATAATTCTGTAACACACCACCGGTCAAGCTAAGCCATCCACCGTCACCTGCAGATTAACCCTTCACCGCCGGAGCGAGGTCTGATCAGACCTCCCCCTCAGTTTTTGGCGAATTATTTCGAGTTGGCTTTGAGATTTAAGTGAGACACGCGTCGCTTTGAATGACTGCAGGGTGATCAATCTGACAACTTATGACAGCAAATTGGCATCAGGTCAGGTCACGTAACTTCGTTAAGACGTCATTTCTAAATCCATGTAAGGTGATTCTGTTCTTCCAAAATGAGGCTGAGAAAACAAGGGTGTAACCGGGCTCTTAGAAGAGCTAGATCAAGTTTCCAAACATTATTCGAAAACTCTTGATACGAACAAATCTGTGCACCGTCATCTATTTTGAGGTCAGGTCAATACCAAAGTCACCTGGGGGTGCAAAGGAGTGGGGTGCAAAGGTCTAGGGGTGCAAAGGAGTGGGGTGAGCAAAGGTCATGTTTTTTGAAATCGTTTCTTTCTATAACTTTGGAAAGCAACAATATACAGTGTTAATTTTTTAGCACAGTGACAAGCATGACCCAATAATTGGACTGATATACAATGTGATGTTAAGAGGTCATTATTTGATCATGACCTATGGTCAATGAGTCAGTGTGACCTTACAAGGTCATTTTTCATACCGTTCGAATTATTTGTTCAAGGCGAACCCAGTAATGTATTTGGCTTTGTTCTAGGTCTAATGGCTCCCGAGCTGTAAGATATTTCCTAAATGGGTGTAATGTTGATCGATTTTGGCCCATCGTGACATCACAAGTCAACGGATATGGTTCAAATTCAGCTCCAAAGTAGGAAACAGTAAGGCGCTTCCAGTACCGTTTCGATTTTTTCCTTATCACCTCCGGTTCGCGATATCGTGAAGGGTCCAATCAGACCCCCAGGAAGTGGTGAGTACGAAAAGAGCCCAGACAGGGCTGTCTTAAAGTAGCTACCTTATTTCTATAATTATGTTCCGGGCATTTTAATCATGACTTCAGTTCAATCAATGAAGTCCAGTAAGTGTAATTATGTGGCGACTTATATGAACATTATTCTACAGGGTGTTTCAGAAAGAACGATATTTTTTAAATTTTCAGTAAAGTACTAAAAATCCTTCCAATCCGTCCACAAAACTCTCATTTTAATGGTAAATTGTAGGACATTTTTCTATAAACATGTTACATTTGAATCAAATATTTTCCCCGTCTTAAATATACTCGGAAAATGATGCAAGAAACATGATATATGCCCGATTATATTTGAGACCACGGAACTAGCAGCACTCTAAAAAGGCTTTAGCACGCAAAGATGGCACGTGAGCATGCATATCAAAGGCACAGGTTTCAGTAATATTACAAGATTAAAGCTTTTGGCTCAAGCTCCATATGGCTCATTGGCTTACCTTCCATATGAATGACTGGATGCAGCGGACACAGCGCAAAAGATCTCACTGTTCACCACAGAACAAGGGACATGAACCAATTGGGGATTGCTTGCTTGGACCCGAGCTTTCCTAAGCTTGAGAGGTGTTTTTTAGAATTAATTTCCAGAGGCAATGCGCGTGGACTGTGATGTGCCACAGTGACGATGTAATGTTTGCAGTGTCATTGGCGTGATACTTGTCACGTGATACGCGCGTGATTTCTACAAAAATTTTGATGTAGGCAAAATAGACAGTATTTTTACTCATTTTCAAGACTACTTTGAACTCGCAAAAATATAAATACAGGTATCAAAATACGAATAATCGTAAATGTCCCAAAATTCGCTCTCGATTGATATGTAAATCATACAACAACAACCTATTTATAGCCGCATTATGACCAATTGAAAAATATCATTCTTTATGAAACACCCTGTAGCAGCAGAGGTGCATGTGAATAATCAATAAAGGTCTGAAAGATGAACAAGTTTTTAATTGTTACCGTCAAGGCGAAATCTGCTATTTTTATAAAAAAATTGTTTTGAAGGAGTGAAATCGAGGTCCGTTCAAAACAGATTGTAGGTTTGACTACCAGGATGGGTATTGGTGAGTTCAGCTCCCTTTAAAACCCTGAACACATACCACGTGCTCGAAGTAGACCCATGCGTAGGAGCAGAAAATTGCAAAACTTTTAAGTTGTGATGCACGGACGTGGGCATTATAAAGATTTCAGCCAGCATTGAGTTAGGGGATACTCAATGCTTAAGCTATTTTGAATATCTTCCGTGTGTTTAAAGACGTTTTCTTTCCTAGCTGGAATACGCTTAAGACTGATGTCACTGTGTGCAAGAACACGACTTCGGATAGTGCCGGCGTTGCTGCCTTCGTCATTCTGCTTCAAAATAAGAACACAAGCAAATTAAAAATCAAGGTAATAACTCTCTTCGGGTTGTACACAAAAGCATTATGCTGTACCTTGCAGTGACCAAGCAAGATAAATGGTATTGCGCCACCCTTACATTTGAAACAATTTTGGGAGTCGGGAGTTGGTATGTCGGAAAATCCCTACAGCCGTTTTCTGATCCAGCCTTGTGCTTCAATTTGTTTTGAATGTAAGGAACATTGATAATCATCAGCAATCGCTTTGAAATGTAGTCCTAGTGATTACTATTGCTCATGAAATACTACTGTTTTCCCTTTCCGTGACTGACCATCGCGTTTCACCCAGGCGGAGGTGCCGAACAGCGAATTGGACCCTGCCGTCGAGGCTCATCATGGTCCTTCAAACAGACACTTTCCTTATCATCATGCCTCCCGAGACCTGAAGCATGGGTGGAACTGAATCGTGGTGTGTGGTACTCGGCCTCGGGCGCCTTCGTCCAGATCGACAGCTCAGTGAAGACGGCTCACCTCAGCTGCGGCGACACCGCCAGCCTGCCGGTCCGCCTCACCGCGCCCGGGCCGGGCCCGCTGACCCTCTTCTATCAGGTGAGACGCTGGCCCGCTGACCCTCTTCTACCAGGTGAGACGCTGGCCCGCTGACCCTCTTCTACCAGGTGAGACGCTGGCCCGCTGACGCTCTTCTACCAGGTGAGACGCTGGCCCGCTGACGCTCTTCTACCAGGTGAGACGCTGGCCCGCTGACCCTTTTCTACCAGGTGAGACGCTGGCCCGCTGACCCTCTTCTACCAGGTGAGACGCTGGCCCGCTGACCCTCTTCTACCAGGTGAGACGCTGGCCCGCTGACCCTTTTCTACCAGGTGAGACGCTGGCCCGCTGACCCTCTTCTACCAGGTCTACCGCTGACGCTTTCTACCAGGTGAGACGACCCTCTTCTACCAGGTGAGAAATCCCGCTCGCACTCTTCCACTAGGTGAGACACCCTGCTGATGCTCTTCTACCAGGTGAGACACCCCGCTGACGTTTTCTACCAGGTGAGACGACCCTCTTCTACCAGGTGAGAAATCGCGCTCGCACTCTTCTACTAGGTGAGACACCCTACTGATGCTCTTCTAACACGTGAGACACCCCGCAGACGTTTTCTACCAGGTGAGACGACCCTCTTCTACCAGGTGAGAAATCACGCTCGCACTCTTCTACTAGGTGAGACACCCTACTGATGCTCTTCTACCAGGTGAGACACCCCGCTGATGTTTTCTACCAGGTGAGACGACCCTCTTCCAGGGGCGCAGCCAGAACTTTGGTATGGGGGGGCACACCAACTTTGAGGGGCACCCCGGGGAAAAAGGGCACTTTTTAACGTAACCTAAAAAACTTACTATATCTTTGTTTATATCATTTTTGGGCATCTTTGGTTCAATAAAAATGGAAATAAATCATTGAAGGAGAAGGAAAACGCGATTAAAAGCGAAAAGAAAGGAAAAAAATATCACCAAAAGGTCATGGAAGTAGCCAAAACACGACTGTTTTGGATAGATTTAAGGACAAATCAGCCAATTCATGCAAGTACTTAACATAAGAGAAATCAGCGGAGCATGTGATATCTGTTACAATGTGCAGGTTAAGGCATATTGGAGTCGAAAATTCATTTGTTATGCCCACTGGTTTTGCCGTGACGAGTGAGCCCTGGCCATAGGCGGATCCAGGATTGCCAATCGGGGGGGCACCTTCGGGGCCATCCGGGGGCGCCATCCGGACCAGGGGGCGCCACTTATGACCGGCAAAAGCTATCAGGTGGGCGCCAAATCCTATCGATGGGCGCCGACTTTCGTATCCTGGGGGGTGGGAAGGGACATTTCAGGGGGCGCCATCGACCTTTCAGGGGGCGCCGAGGGTCGATCTGGGGGGGCACGTGCCCCCTTGCCCCCCCTGGATCCGCCTATGGCCCTGGCAGAACGCGGATTAAGTTCCTTGCCTCCCACAATCGCCGTGGGACGAGGAGTGGCATAGTGTCTTTGGAAGAACACATTTTTGCTACCGGAAAAATTTGGGAGATACCTTTTGAACGCGTTAATTAAGTTCCATATTCTCAAGGATCGGTCCCAGTTAAGAGTAAAAAAGGTGAACAGGCCGGTGGTTTGGATGGGGTGTGACAGGGCTGAAAATTGTGAAAACTAGTTCTTCATTTAAATTAATTAGTAGAAATCCTGGTTTAGGGTACTGTGCTCTGAGCTCAGGGGCACATGCCTTTTTATCATGCCTTTCCAGAATCCACCAGTATAATAAGCAATTTATATAACCAGGGGTGCCTAGGTGTCACAAGCCGTTTTAGAGATTCCTCATTCCTTGTTAGCTCCGTTTTACAAGGGGAGTTTCCATTGTGTTTTTATTCCCCATCTATTCAAGACCAGCTCTGGGGCCCCCAAGTGTGGATCAGAGGCATCCAGAGCAGCTTCCCCCATCCCCCAGTTGTGCCTCGAGTGACTAGACTAGCTCAGTGACCCCGCCCCGAGATGATGGGAGTTGGCCTTGTGTTCTTATTATCTGTCTATTCAAGACCACCTCAGGGGCCCCTGATGTAGATCAGGGCCACAGAGCAGCTCATGTTTCACCCAAGGACTAGACTAGTTCATTGGTCCCAGAGATGAGGCCATCAGACTAGCTCAATGGGCCACATATAGGCTCATAGGGCCTTAAACCAGTTCAAGAAGCCCCAGAACAGTTTAAGGCGCAAGATTACCTCAGGGGGCCTCAAGCCAACTTAAGGGGCTCTCACAATCTCAGCGCCCAGACCAGCTCAGGGTACCCTCAGAACCTAGATCCGCTCTTGGGCCCCAGATCAGCTCTTGGGGCCCCAGATCAGTTCAGGAGCCTCAAGTCAGGTCAGGGGGCAAGATCAAGTCAGGGCCACTAAATCAGCTCAGGAATCCCTCACCAGCTCGGGTCCCAAGCAGTTCAAAAGTCCCAGACCTGCTCAGGGAACACCAGATCAGCCCATAGGGCACCAGATCAGCCTCGGGGACAAACAATCAGATCAGTGCAGTGGTCTCCGACCAGCTCGGGGCCCAGATCAGCTCGGGAATACCAGATCAAGTCAGGAGGCACTTAATCAGCTCAGGAGCCCCATACCATCTCAGGGACCCTCACCAGCCCCTGTGGTCCCAGCTCAGCTCAGGGCCTGGGAGCTGCTCAGGAAATCACGTAATCAACCAAGGAGGCCCGGGTCAGCTTAAAGGGCACCATATTAGCCATGGGGCACCAGACTAGCTCAGAGGGAATAAGATGGGCTCAGGAGACATACTGATGACTCAGCAGGCACCAGATCGACTCAGGGGGCATTAGTTAAGTTCAGGAGGCAGTATATCTGCTCAGGGTGCACCAGACCGATCAGCGCAGGGGGCAAGTTCAAGTCAGGGGCACTAAATCAGCTCAGGGATCCCTCACCAGCTCGCGGCCCAATCAGTTTAAAAGCCCCAGAGCTGCTCAGGGAATACCAGATGCCCATGGGTCACCAGATCAGCTTCGGGGACAAACAATCAGATCAGTGGTCCCCGACCAGCTCGGGAATACCAGATCAAGTCAGGAGGCACTTAATTAGCTCAGGAGCCCCATACCATCTCAGGGGCCCTCATCAGCCTCTGTGGGCCCGGCTCAGCTCAAGGCCTTAGAGCTGCTCATGAAATCACGTAAGGAGGCCCAGATCAGCTTAAAGGGCACCATATTAGCTCAGGGGGTACCAGACTAGCTCCGAGGGCATCAGATGGGCTCAGGAGGCACCAGATCGACTCAGGGGCATTAGCGCAGTTCAAGTGGCACCAGATCGATCCGCTCCGGGGCCAGATCAGCTCCCAGCCCCCCAGACTATGGCATGAGCCTAAATCAGCTCAGGCAGCAACATAACAGCTCATGGGACACAAGGTGGGCTCAGGGCTCACCAATCCAGGTCAGGGGGGCACCAGGCCATCTAAGGAGAGATCAATAATCAACTGAGGGGGGAACCTAATCAGCTGAAGAGGCACCATATTGACTTAGGAGACAGAATCAACTTGGGGAGGCATGAGATCAGCTCGGGGCCCGAATCAGGTCAAGGGGCACTAAATCAGCTATTAGGGCACCAAGAAAGCTCGGAGGCATTAGACTAACTCAGAGGGCATTATATAGGTTCAGGAGGCACAATTATTTGCTCAGTGGGGCACTCGATTGACTCAGGGGCACCAGATCAGCTTAGAGGGCAAGTAATCAGCTCAAGGGGCCAAGACCAGCTGAGAGGCCACGAGAGGGGCGCAAGGAGCACCAGATTAGCTTCACCCGTACGATTATTGGCGACGATGAGGCATTAGGTGGACACATACTAGGTGCCCATACTCTTCCCGGGTGCTTGGAAAGGCGACAGAATGCCCTAGTTGACCAAAAAGGCACTTAATTGTCATACAGTAGTTGAAATCGCTAAATGCGGTCTAGTTCCATCTGGGTTTAACGGCGTAGGGCACTAAATTTCGAGCGGCACGGCCCAAATTAGGTACACCACCTGGCAATCAAAAGGGCACCCCGGCAGTGATGGGGGCACGTGCCCCATATGCCCCCTGGCTGCACCCCTGGACAGTAGATCAACTCCGGGAGGCATTAAATAAGCTCAGGGGCCCGGATCAGCTCAAGGGGCACTAAAACAGCTTAAAGGACACCAGGCAAGCTCGGAGGTATCAAATTAACTCAGAGAGTATTATATAGGTTCAGAAGGCACACTCATTTTCTCAGGGGGGCACCAGATTGACTACGAGGGCGCCAGATCAGCTCAGAGGGCACATGATCAGCTCCAGGGGGCACCAGATGAGCTGCGCCCGTACGATTATTGGTGACGATGAGGCATTATCTGGAAACGGATTACTGGCCTATACTCTTCCCGGGTGCTTGGAAAGGCGACAGAATGCTTTAGCTGACCAAAAAGGCACTTAATTGTCATACAGTAGTTGAAATCGCTAAATGCGGTCTAGTTCCATCTGGGTTTAACGGCGTAGGGCACTAAATTTCGAGCGGCACGGCCCAAATCAAAAGGGCACCACCTGGCAATCAAAAGGGCACCCGGCACCGATGGGGGCACGTGCCCCCGTGCCCTCTGGCTGCGGCCCTGGACAGTAGATAAACTACGGAAGGCATTAAATAAGTTCAGGGGGCCCGGATCAGCTCAAGGGGCACCAGGCAAGCTCGGAGGCATCAGGCAACTCGGAGAGCATTATATAGGCTCAGAAGGCAAAATTATTTCCTCAGGGGGGAACCAGATTGACTACGAGGGGATCAGATCAGCTCAGAGGGCACGTGATCAGCTCCAGGGGCCAAGAACAGCGCTCAGGGGGCACCAGATGAGCTCAAGAGGCACCAGAATAGCTCCGCCCGTACGATTATTGGCGACGATGAGGCATTATCTGGAAACGGATTACGTGCCTATACTCTTCCCGGGTGTTTCGAAAGGCGACAGAATGCCCTAACTGACCAAAAAGGCACTTAATTGTCAAACTATAGTTTAAATCGCTAAATGCAGTCTAGTTCCATCTAGGCTCAACGGCGTAGGGCACTAAATTTCCAGCGGCACGTCCCAAAGAGGGTACACCACCTGGCAATCAAAAGGGCACCCCGACACCGATGGGGGGGCACGTGCCCCTGTGCCCCCCCTGGCTGCGCCCCTGCCCTCTTCTACCAGGTGAGAAATCGCGCTCGCACTCTTCTACTTGGTGAGACACCCTACTGATGCTCTTCTAACACGTGAGACACCCCGCTGACGCTCTTCTACCAGGTGAGACACCCCGCTGACGCTCTTCTACCAGGTGAGACACCCCGCTCACGCTCTTCTACCAAGTAATACACCCCGCTGACGCTCTTCTACCAGGTGAGACACCCCGCTGACGCTCAGACGCCCCACTCACGCTCCTCTACCAGGTGAGACACCCCGCTCACGCTCTTCTACCAGGTGAGACATCCCACTTACGCTCTTCTACCTGGTGAGACACCCCGCTAACGCTCTTCTACCAAGTGAGACACTCCACTGACGCTCCTGTACCAGGTGAGATACCCCGCTGACGCTTTTCTACCAGGGCCATTCCCATGATCGGTGCTGTACCGAGGCTGCTCATGTATCCAGATAGTGACGGATGTGTCTGTATCCGTCTGGGGAAGTGGCTGACAGAGTCTGGATCCACCCTAGGTGATGGCCGAGGGTCGCATCGTGCGGTCGGGCTCGGTGTCTGTTCCTCTGGAGGGGCGGTCGGGTGCCGCTGAACTACATCAGGCTGGGGTCGTGTTCGGCCTGGACCAGGACCCTGACTGGCAGCAGCAGCCACTGGGTGAGGACTAACAGTCTTTGCAGTCTGCTGGCTGGCAATGATTGTTGCAGAGTTAACGACACACCAACTGTCAATGTTATACGGCGTCGCTAACTCTCACCATGTTGGGAGGGATTTGGGGATCGGATGGACTTACTCAGAGACTCCGCCAGAATTTGAACCCGGGGCCGGTGACTTATGAGATTTTGAAGCTATCCACTAAGCCACCCATCCCCTTGCAGGCTGGTAGCTGTACATAGTGTACTTTTACAGTGTAGACTGCGCTAGCTGAAAACCAGCGCGCTGAAGCAGCGTAAACCTGGTCAGATGGTACATGATCAGCTGTTAATATTCTTTCCCTAAATATGTATAAGGTCAAGTGCTGTGGTGGATCTAGAAGAGTTCTTAGGGGAGGGGGAACAAGGGTCAAATTCCTGAACATGTTTTTTGTAATATACAATAACATATTAGACGGTGTGTCAAGATTGGGAGGGGGATGGGTTTATCCCAGCACCTCAGTGTTCACGCGATATATTTCAGTATGGAGGAAATACTGTGAAAGCTTTTCATTTATTGGGCTATTGGAGCCCTAAAAACTTGCATTTTTAAGACAAACTCTATGCATGGGCGTAGAAAGTGGGGCGAGGGGGCTCTGGGACGCCGACTGGACTAGTGGGACATCCCAGAAAATAAGAGGGCTCTACCAAGGATTTTTTAGTGCGTTTCCTTTTGTAGCGTAGGTCTGTGGGAATTTTCTCATTTTTTCGCTCATCTACTGCCTTGCTAAGTCCCTACCAGTCATCTATTAACTCTTGGTTTGGTGGGGGATGTCTGAACACCCCCTCAGGTATTTTTTCGGTGGCACGAAAAAACTGCGGCACGAAAAACCACCTTACTTGGCACTTTATCCGCGATCGATTCCGCACCTTTCCCCAGAAATTTAAAGTTGGGTCATCTCAGGTCAGGTCACCAGTGCAGGTCAAGGGACATCACCTCCAAAAACTTCGAAGGTGAGAGAATTAAGAAAAGGGTGAATCTATCGAATTGAAACTTATACCACATAATGTCCCCACCGAGTAATTTAAAATATATTCCATAATTTTTCACATCGATAACTTAAGGTCAGATACAGATCATGACCTTTCCATTAGAAATGCATGGGGAAAACAGAAATTGGGCTGTATTTGTGTAGATACAACTGAGAATACCTTCTTATTCTCAAAATCGTACTATCCTGGCCCATTTTCAGGTCCATGCTGCAATTTGTGACCTGTGACCTCCGAGAGGTCATCTGGGGCTACTTAAGCAGATTTTCAGGCTTGGGTCAATAACCCTGCAGAAAAGGACGATAAAACTTTTATTTTGATACCATTATGCTTCGTTTGGATTGTTATTGTAAGTTGATTAACACGCGCATTGACGAGGGTCTGAGCCACCTTCGCTTTGACGGGGGTGGGGCCGCCCCCAGATCTCGGAACCATGGTGGTGCGAAAACGGTAAACGGCATTGGGCTGCCCATCCCATCTCCATCAAAACATTTGAACCATTTATTGGTCGGTCACATTTAGGTCACGAGAGGTCAAAACATGCTGTCATAGGGATAACATGTAAATTAAGTTTTTCGGCCCTTACATCTGAAAAATAAAGATGAGCAAAACGACTTGAACTGTATGAATCCTCTCGCAAGCCGAATCGAATGATATATAATTTGACCTTGCTAGGTCAAATGGATTTGACCTGACCTGAGGTCGGTTAGGGTAAATTATATAACATGCATATCATTGAACTGCAAAGCCCGGGGAGTTAATGGAGCTAAAATAAACGCTCTATCCCATCTGTTGCGAGTTATTCCATGAAACCCATTTTCCATGTATTTCAATGGATAGGTCATGCCTCGTACCTGACCTTGGGTCATTGTATCGAAATACCGGAACATTTTTGAGAACTCGGTGGGGCCATTATGTGATATGAGTTTCATGGGATGGTTCCCTTCTCCACTTATGCTATCTTTAACTTTTTAGGTCGGGTCACTTGACCTTACTGGTGACCTGACCTGAGATGACTTAACCTAAAATTTTCACAGAAGTTGTAAAAATGATGAGGAAAGGTATGCCATACGGCGGGTACGCGCCGGTTTTTCTATTCCAAAACCCGGGGCGGTACCCCCCCTGTGTTAATGTGCATATTGACTATGCTAGATCAGATAGTGACCTTGAACTGACCTCCATTTGTTGTTTTGACCTAGTATAGTCATGTCATACACCATTCGATTTTCCGCGACGAGAGGAGCAAATGGTGCTTAAAAAATATTCTAACTCAACTCTGTCAGATGAAAGAGCCCAAAAAATCTACTCTAAGAAACAACCTTCTTTGACCTATCAAGACCTCAATATTGACCTGGCCCAAAAAGTGACCGATGCAGTTTCTTCATGATTTGTTATGGGCTATTCACCAGCGTTCGCGTTGTTTTTTGCTTTCCCGCATAGGATGCGGGTTCGAGGGGAAAGAGGTGTTTGAAAACCCTCCACCATGGCGGAAGTGGCTTGGAGGCCCACCGGGGTGGGTGTTAGGTTCAGGTTTCACCTCCCACCCCCCGCCGTCATCGGCAGGTCGGAGTCCCCCCAGGGAAAGTTCAAGATTACGCCCCTATGTGTCTGTCCACCCGTTTGTCGAATTTCTTCCTTCTTTCCCAATAAAAAAAAATCATGTTTAACATTTGTTTCATTGGATGAAATAAGAGAAGCTATTTTGCTAAAAAAAACAAAAAACAACAACAACAAACAATGGAAGACATGTGTGAAGAGCTGTGGGTAATGGGTATATCTTACAACTGTTGCTGTGTTTTTGTGTCGATGCATATCCTTCATGAGTTCACTAATACCATATTGGCTAGTAGACTGGTTCAATACGATATTCATATACGTATCTTTTCCTTCAACGCTTTGCACATTGACCTGGTATGACATTGCTACTTCTCGCTGATAAATGTATTTTCTTGAGGTGCAGCACCATCGGATCAGTCACATGGCTGGTGTCAGACCCGTGGGTAGGACCGGACGGCCGTCTGACGCCCTGTGTGGCGTCGGCAGGCGCGGTGACGCTGTCGGTCCCGGTGGACCAGCGCCTGTCGTCCGGCTTCTCGCTGCTGGTGTTCGCCCTGGTGGACGGCGAGGTGGTGGCTGACAGTCACCTGTTCGGCGCGACGCCCTGCCTGCAGAACAAGGTCTCCCTGGCGTGGAAGCCGCAGCGGGCGGCGCCCAAGGACAGCGTCAGCCTTCGGCTGACGGCTTCACCAGGCTCCGTCTGCGGCGTCGGTGAGTCCGCTGCCCTGCTGTGTTCTGCGTGAATGGAGGTCCAGGTCACATCGTGGATGGTCCGAAAAACTGAAGTACTAGAGCGAGAGTAGTGCTATGAAAACATCCGTGTTTGACGTAATGCGAGGTCCAGACCCAGACAACCATCCGCTCGACTTAGGTGAAGCATCTGCAGTGTGATACTGAGTGTGCCATCTCAGAATGATACTGCGTGTGCCGTCTCAGAATCTAGCGCGGCTGCTGTTTTTTTCTCCACCAGCGTCAGCGAGCCCCGGGATGACCGAGCAGTGATTTCTTGGTGATGGTTGTGCCACAGTGTCCCTGTCTGTCAGCACTCGGTCGGTAATGATTCCTACTTGAGTACTTGATACGGTTCTCCTCTTTGGGCGAACATCATCATCGGAACAATCTGTGAACGATGTGTGAGAGTGTGCCAAAATTTACAGACGTGGTGGACAAGTCAGTGCACCTGCTCAGCACAGACAATCAAATCTCGCTCTCCGGATACTTTGAGGAGCTGAAGGCGATAAACAGTCGTGCCAACCACCTTTCCTCCATCGACGACAAAAAATACTGTGGAGCTAAAGGTAAGACAGGGCTGCCTGAACTGCTCCTGGGCCCCGTTTCGTGTCCAGCCCTTGAGCTGGCGAGCTTTATTGAAATATCCAAAAATAAAAGCCAAAGGCTGTAGGATTGATCGCCCTTCGGGTCTGTAAAATAGAGCGTGCCTCAAACTACAAGCCACAGAGTTTTCCTCCAGTACAGTGTGGTAGCTGCACCAAGAAATATCTGCGGATTTTACCATTTCCTGTCACAGAAATTGAGGATTAAAAACAGTTTAGAAATATCGAGCTGTTGTTATTGTGCCATCAGTGCCAGACAGTGGATCACAACACACAGATGCCGATGACCGGGGACCGGACAAGCCTGGCTCCTTCACTTCTCATCCCAATATTTGCCGACTTCAGTCAAACTGACCAAGCAAAACTTTAAAGGGAATGTGGTACCCTTATAACGTGATTTTAACTGAGATAGCCAAGTTGTAGATCATGCCAAAAAACCCGGTACGCAATATATCATTTGTCTTGAAACTCGAAATTTCCATAGAGGAAAGCTAAAAACCTACCTGAAATGTTCCCAAAATGTACCCAAGCCAGCCGGCCACATGTCAGCTGTGGTGTGACGACAGCGTTGACGTCATGGTAAGTAATCAGCCAGTTTAAAGCCCTTGAGGCCTATTGAATATGGTGGTAGTTGCCAGGTCATGACGTCATCCATAGGTACAGGTTTATTTTTACCCTAGAGGAGCATTTAAAAAATCAAAATATTGAGCCTACTGTACATTTTTTTAGATAAATCAGGGACGTTTTCACGATTTTAGGCTAAACATACCCCCAATTACTCTAGTTTCCGGGATTCCACCAAGGCGCCACACTCCCTTTAAGTGTTGTAGGCAGCGATGAACCCACTTACAGAGCACTGTGGTTGTATAGTGGTAACATCCTGGCAGCCTGGGGGCGGGGGGGTCGGCTTTAGATCCAGTCACCGCATTTCGTGACCCGGTGCAATGTGCCCGCCCTCAGGTGTGGACTGGCATTTCCTCACAACTTGCATAGCTGCCCTTTTTCTATCAAAAATAACTCTGCTCCTTTGATGAGTTGAAGGTGGTACCAGTCATACTACTGAGAACTGAACACGAAAAATATCGTTTCTTTGCACGATTAAGATATAGCTTATGTGTTTGCCTGCACTTCGGTTTGCTTGATTTTGCAGTGGCTATCTGAAGCGTTCTATATTTTGTAATCATTGAGACTTGCTTATTTCTGCTTCACTGAGCTGACATATTTTCTTATTTGCCTGGAGAGAGGAAGATAGAAGACTGAATCCGGTTGAAATTGAAGGGTATCCCTCTTGGTTCTGGTTCGTAATTTTATCATTCACTTCTGTGAGTCTCAAGGTATAGTCTTTTATGTACCACATACAGTTCGAGGTGCTTTGAATACAATAATACTATCTAAAAAAGCAAACTGTCAAAATCCTATGTTACACCTGCATTGCCTTATAACCTTGGTTTTCTTTAGGAATCCGCTGAACCTTAGCTTTGCTCAATATTTTGTAGACAATCAAGTTTAGGTAATCGGATATGGTCGTAAATACAGAACGAAAGCGCCGACCCCAAACACACTTTGTGGAGTAAGTCCGAACGACCATATCCGAACATCCGAACTCCGCACCGTATCTTTTCAAAAAGTTCAGTTGAGTTGTTTTCATATTTAATAAAACACTTAGGAAGTAATGCAAAATATTTCGTTTATCCTGACACGAGTGACGGTACCCCGCAGGAAAGGATATCACCCGCCGCGGGGAGCGTCAGGATCAGTTTCACAGCTATTACTATGAGATCTACTGGACAACGCCTTTCCTGGACTCGCTCTCGGCGTTCGATGTAAGTCCCCCATAGGCGTCAAAACGTATCTAGCTACGGCGCCAGAGATTGCACTGCGATAAGAAGCCTGATTCTCTACGTTCTATACTCTATATTTTTATAGAAGCCCTATTGTGTTCCGAAAATTGCCTATACCCTAGTGTTTATCCATTTACAATATATTTTGAAACTCTTTGGTTGCATGATGCTCCGAACTTAAGTCTGTATTTATTTTTACTGCAATAAAACGATTGCTCATCAAATGAACCATGTTTTACATCACTTCGAACAAGAAAGAAAGAAATTATCTCCAGTGTAATATAAAACATAACATGCCACTCGGAGTGCGTTTTTCGCGTGACCTCCATTTAACTCAAGGTGCAAGCTAACTTGAATGGTGGCGAATCTTTCAAATATTTAAATCTATTTTGGATCTAAGTATAGATGTTTGTGAGCTGTTTTTGGGCGAAAGGGAAACATCAGTTAAATTAAAAGTGGAACAGTGGCGAATGACACTCCGTTTGTTTAAGTTTTAGACAGGTATTGAAACACACTGACAGTAGAGCTTATTTTATACTTTTTTGAACATGCAAGACGTTTCGGAAAACAGTGATCCTTCGTCAGTTGAAAGGTTAGCACATGTTTATGGACCTTTCAACTGACCTTCCAACTGACGAAGGAACACTGTTTTCTGAAACGCCTTGCATGTTCAGAAAGTATAGAATAAGCTCAATTGTCCGCGTTTTTTTAGACGCTCCGTCTTTTTACCCCGAATAGCATATGTTAACCCACACCCAGCACAAGAGGCTTTTTAGCTCCCCCTTTTCACACCTTTGAGTATATCTCCTTGGTCTTCATAGGTAAAGAGACGAAACTTTGAGCACCTGTCTAGAAATGTACTCTACAGGCAATCAGACAATAATTATTCATCCCTTTACGTTAAAGTGACGACATGAATTTGGGACTCTAGAAAATTGTTAAGGAAATATTAGAAAATATTTTGTTGCAAGGATCAGGGGTGGAACACGTGACCAAGACAGGAACCTAGACAAATTTAGATTACGACGCTCATACCAAGAACATTCAAATCATGAGAACTGCTGGCAAGATTTTTGATGGCCTGCCTCCCCGAGTCCTGAATGCAAAATGGATCTAATAAATTGAGATTGTATATTCGGACAGAGCCCTTCATCAGAATGGGAATAATACAGTAGGTTTAATCACATATCCTATCCTAATCCATCCTAATCCATCCTAAGCCATCCTAATCCTAAGCGTTTTTAAAACTAATACTAAGCGTTTTTGGACTTATCTGAAATGTGTCAAGGGTAAACAAGGTGAATTATCGCATCTTGTGGATGGGGACCATATTATCACCGACGACCGGGAAAAAGCGGAGCTACTAAACCGTGCGTTTGCTGCTAAGTTTACAGATCCGACAGTACAAGAGCTTCCGCGAGCTCCTGATTATGACGTGGAGACACTACGGTGCTTCCACGTGTCTGAGGAAATTATCCGAGAAATACTTGGCAGTGTTAACCCGCACAAAGCATGTGGACCGGACAATATCAGTGCTCGTGTTATAAATGAATGTGCGGATGAGCTGTCTGTGCCTGTGGCAAAACGTGTAAACTGTCGTTCGAACAAGGAATATTCCCCAGACATGGAAGCGCGCAAATATCGTTCCAATACACAAGAAAGGTGGTAAAGCGTGCCATCCAATTATCGCTCAGTTTCACTTCTACCTCTTTTAAGTAAGGTACTGGAGCGAGTTGTTTTTACTGCATTGTTTCAGCATGTGGAACCCGTCTTATCCAACACACAACATGGTTTTATGCCCGGACGCTCCTGCGCCACTAACCTGAGCACGTTGTTGCCACTGCCTGGGCAACATCTCGGCTGGCTCTCGACGGATGTGATTTACACAGACTATAGTTCGGCCTTCCAAAGTGTGAACCATAAACTGCTTCTCCACAAACTTAAACATTCATTTCATATTTCGGACCAAGCATTTAAATGGTGTGAGTCATATCTGTCTGGGAGGCAGCGAGAGTCGTTGTAAAGGGCAGTGCTCGCGATGGATGCCTGTTCCATCGGGGACACCGGAAGGTGGATTGTTATCGCCGCTGCTGTTCGCCTGTTTCGTTAATGACTTGCCGGAAGCTGTTCAGACATACACCTTAATGTTCGCGGATGACGTGAAAATGTATCGCAAAATTGATAGCGACGAAGATGTTGAGTTTCTACAGAGACAGCTGGACTCCCTTTGTTGCTGGTCTGCGGCGTGGGGTCTGACTTTAAACCCGGCAAAATGCAAAATTTTAACTTTATCCCTGAGACGTGCTCCTGTACTGGCACATACACTATAGGCGGGGTAGAATTGAAGAGTGTCAGTGATGCGTGATCTAGGCGTTTTTCTGGACGAAAACTAACTTTCGGCGAACACGTGAACACCACTGTTTGCAAGGCCAATAGGGCCTTGGGGTTACTTATGGGTCTTTGCAGACCGGCAAAACGGGCGAGCGTTCAATGAACGGAGCAAAAATTCGTGATAAGATACTGTGCCAATGTTCGATCAATTTTGGAATTTTGTAGCGTGGTGTGGGGTGGAGCAGCTGACGTACACATGAAACGGATTGAACGTGTCCAGCATAAATTTTTGATGTGGTTGTGTGCTCGATGTCGAGTGGTGGGCCTTCACTCCAGTATGAGGAATTGATGGATATTTGTGGAATGGCTCTTTAGCGGCCCGACGAGAGCAGATGGATTTGATGTTTATAAGAGATGTCCATCGCCACAAAGTAGACTCTCCATTCTTGCTTCTAAGCTCCCACTGGCTGTGCCCACCCGGCAGCTCCGGACCAGAGCTACATTTCATGTCATGTACGCCCGGATAAATACCGTCCGAAACGGTTTATTTTGTCGAATACCGAAGGCGTGCAACGCCTTTTAAATGCAAACCGCAATGTAGATGTGTGGTCCGTGTCACCGAATTCAGAAACGCGTTGTTTTTACCTACGTGACGGAGATAATGACGGTTGCTGTGCCTGTTTCTGTATCATTTTATTGTTTTAAACCTTTGACTTCACCTGTCGTGGTGCCCATGCCTGTTGGTGATTCTGGAAATACTACATACTACATACATACATATTCTTGGTCATAGTGTAGCAAGGGCTCGAATTGAGTGTCATACAAATGAATTTTACAATGAATTCTTATAAATTGGATGTCGTGACAATTATTATCTGGCTCCCTGTAACCCACAGGTTATATCCGCAAGGCGCCAAACTAGGCTGGTATTTGTGTCACAGACTTGTAATTTATTTATTTCATGAATAAGAGAAAAGCTAATCCAACTGCATCTAGTTTTAAATATGACACGTTTTTCTCTTAAAGTCGAAGTCGAAGTTTTTAGTCTTAAATACGACACAGAGCTTCTCCTGCAGTGTTTTTGTTCCGGCGCTTGGTCTTGTACAAGCGGAATACGGTTAGCCAATTTTAGATTATAAATATCATTTATTTCAGCCCATCGACATATTTTTACCACAAGTCCACTTAATTATTTCACTTGATTAATTATTTTTACTTTTTGCCATGCTGGCTGGAGCTTGCATGGTAAAAATCGTCATTTCACTATATAGTACATGTAATGCTAGACCAGCACAATGATCAAAAATATTCCCTCTTACTTCAGCCCGATGCTATATTTTATGACACGCTAAGGTCAAACGAGGTCGCAAAGGTCAAATATGGGTTGTACTGGAGACCTATTGGGACATTTCGTGATTATGCAGAACAAAACTGGAATACACTAAAATCAGTCGAAGTTCATGAAGGGAAGGTTGCCAACCATGTTCTCTGAAAGTATGAGGTCAAGGTCATTCAAGGTCATTGATCTATGATGCAACAAAATTACATTCCCAATAATGTACAATATAACTGACATCATATCAGCCTTTGGGCGGGAAATAAGATATTAACCTTGGAAAAATACTTTTGACCTTGGCCTTAACACGCGCATTGACGGGGGGGCAGGTACCCGCCCCCTCGGGTTTTCGGAGATAGCAAAAACGGCGGCGCGTAGCGCCGCCGTACTTGGCATACCTTTTCCTTCATCCTTTTTACAACTTCTGTGAAAATTTTAGGGTTAGGTCATCTCAGGTCAGGTCAAGTGACCCGACCTCAAAAAAGTTTAAGATAGCATAAGTCGGAGCAGGGTGAACTTATCTGATTGAAACTCATATCACATAATGGCCCCACCGAGTTCTCTAAAATATGTTCCGGTTTTTGATATCGATGACCTAAGGTCAGGTACGAGGCATGACCTCTCCATTGGAAATACATGGGAAAAATGTGGCCATGTGGCCAACATGGCAGCTCTGATCAGTAGAAATCTGGGAATAATGAGTAGAGCAAAATATTATTTAGAATCACGAGAACTTATCTGTCTAATAATTGTTGGGGTTTAACGACGCACCAACTGCCAGGGGTCATACGGCGTCGCCAACTCTCACCCTGTTGGAAGGGATTTTGGGGATCAGATCGACTTATTCAGAGGCTCCGCCGGGACTGAACCGGGACCGGTGGCTTAGAAGACAAGGGTGCTATCCACTAAGCCACCTCATCCCCAACTTATCTGTCTATATAACACTCTTGTGCTACCATACTTTAATTACTGCGCGTTGTTGGGGAGCAATTATCAAGCACTTAGATAAGCTAATGAAACTTCAAAAGGGCAGTTCGAATAATTTTGAGAAACCTTTTACCATCCTCAATGGACTTTTGTTGACTTAACTTGTTAAAACTCATTATATTATTACTGACGAAATTATAATTCTTCAAATTTTAGCATCCACCATTTGTTCCTTTTCATATCTCGTCCTGCAACACTGCCTAGTAAACTTTTTGTTCTTTGACAACGATTCAGATTTTTATATCTGTTGCTCCAGCGTGGAACCGATATATGTCCGTTTTTCCAATCTTGATGGGTTCTTGCGAAATATACATTAGAAATTATGAGAACATTTTAGGAACCAGTATCGATTCCGGGAGGGTAATCATAGTAATGGATTCGGTAAATTAGCTATAGTATTTCTTTTTGTGTTCTTTTTTGCTGCCTGTTTTTTGCCATTGCTGCCGTTTTTTTTTTTTTTTATGGGTTCTTATTTAACCTGAAAACTTTAATCCACTAACCACTTTGAGTCCCAGTTTCTCTCGATGTTACTAGTTCTACTATTTTTTCGGAGAGACTTGGGAATACTCGTAACAATTTTGTTTTATTTGTAAGCAAAGAACAATGGAGCGGGGAGTGGTGCGACCTTCAGTAGATATTAACTCTGTCCCAATTTCACTGGAATTTGTGTTTGGTCGTGGGCGGAGGGCCTCCTGCCTACCTTTTAAATGGGTAGTGGCTTAAAAAATTTTAAAAAATTAAATTAAAAAGGTTTTTCGGATAACTCATTACAGATGGTGATGGCATTTTTTGCGCATTGCTCGCCTGGGTTTGGTTCTATGTATGTTTTGTAGATCTTTGGCCTCTCCCTCGCCGTGTAAACACTGAGATTATTTTCGGTCGCTCATCGATCGTGGAGTAATATCATGATTCTCGCCCTGTTGCGCCTCGATTCTTGGTCTTGCTCGTTCGGTTGGCTATCTGGACTATTATTGATTTCTCCCTGTGTGTGCCCTTTTTGTTTTTTTGTGTTTGCCTCTCTTGCTGCCGCGCCTTACTTTCACGTTTGTTGTTTTTATAATTTGCTGCCTGTGGTGGTATTTGTTGCCTGGGTATTTTTTTGTTGGCTTGCTGGGTTTGTTTGTGTTTGTTCTTTTTTGTGTTGCATTTTGTTTCCTTGCGGTGTTGCCTCTGTGCTTATGTGCCTATGGTTTGTTTTGTGGTTGGGCCACCCGTCGTTGCGGCTGGGCCCGGCCGGTTTAACATTGAGTAGCCTTAACTATGAAGTAATAGCGTAACATACGTCATGCTGAATAATGAAATCTGACCAAAATACTAGGGTCAATGACTCTAAGCTGTGACATTTGACTTTGACCTTGACCTTTATGTGGGGTGACCTTGGCATATAACCCGACTATATGACGTTATTACGTCACCACTCGGTCTACAGTGCAGGTGAGCTAGTGCGACCGCGTGTTTGTGACGGTCTCAAAATATAGGTCTAATTTTGAAAGCCTTAAAGTCCACAAATTATTAACCAGTCTTTGAAACTCTTTTACCAATCGCTACACTCATAAATCCTCTCAAATATAGCCGAGTAACCTTTCCTGGCGGCCAATGGTTCTCCAGCCACCTCAGAAAATAGGTGGGGCACTTTAGGACCCCACCACTGCGCGTGTTAACATGTGTATTGACGGATATCTGAGTTTTTCACCCTTGACCAGGGGTAAGCGGTCACCGGCTCTGTCGCCCCTCCCCCTACCCGTGACCTCGAAAATCACGTTTTAGGCAATGAGAAAGTGGGAAGAAAGTAGAGCTAGATAGCATCACATAAAGAAACCGTTATAGGTATGTATGTTTTTCAGGTCAGTTCTGAGGTCACCGGAGGTCAAAACATGTCTCAATAAGAATACAAAAAATATTTGCTTTCACTGATAGCATCCGACTGGGTAGAACTATAGCAACAATTGTATGCACCATTTGAATTCTCCCGTTAGGCCGAGTTAATTTGTCCTCATTTATCATAATCTTTTTATAATTTTGTTCAAATTGTTACAAGCTCAGTTTTGGAGTCGGAGCCTTTTGAGGTCCACAAAAATACCGTTGTCCAAATGACGTTTTGTTTGGTATCTACAAATGGTGATAGGAGATCCATTGGTAGGCCTCACTCGGCGGTAGTGTGGAGATGAGTGATGTTTGGGCTGATTTCAGAGCCGCTCGTGGATGGTGCTCTCTGATCTCAAAACTGAAAGTCGTCCCTGTCACTTTGTGAAACGTCGCCGGCGGATCCTACATAAACGCTTCCGCAAGCGGATGAGATTCGGACAACGTGCGAGGTCTCGCGCTCGTGGTGGTGCGAGACGGGCCCGGCCGTCGGTTTCATATTCTACACCAATTCAATATTCCGGTAACTCTGATCTACCTGTTGTAACACTGAATGCCCGTATAGGACACACCGATCAAACTGGGTTACTGCTGTGCTTGCCCTGGTAACAATGAACAGGCTGGGTTCCATGGGCGCCGGTTCTGGCAATGCCACCGTACCGAGCTCGCACGCCACTTACTGCCTGTTGTATGCATGGGCCGTGTTCATTTACGGGGTCGGCGGGACAGCCTTAACCCTAGGGGGTGGGTGGGCGATCCTTTCTATCCCCCAGTTATCCAGGGATATCTCTAAAATGGCTTGTGACAGGTCTCTGAAACTTTCCGAGCGGTGAAAATAGTTTAGAAATTAAAGTAGTAAAAAATTTAGTAAAAAAGTGCAATGAACGGCGCTATTATCTTTGGCATACATTTGGTTCCACGAGCGCATAAGGAAAATTTCGTTCATAGGTGTGTCAAGGAGGGGGGTAAGATAATTTAGACTCCGCCGGACTTAGCATGGGAAAATTAAGGCTGGACCAGGTTAAAAAAGTGATAATGGCCGAGGAGCATATGTATTATGTATGTACATATATACATGCACGCCTCTTAGACAATGGTTACTGAGCAGATGGGCAGCACCCGAGAGGTCACTGAACCTTCCAGACAAACGAAATTAAAGGTTCTGCTCTGCCGAATGTGGCCAGGGAGCACAGGAGCTCGTGATAATGTTTATTATATCGATATTCATAATTCAAATAAGGATATTTATATCTGTATTATAGATGCACGAAGAAGATAGGCAAGTTAAATCACTTTGCAGATAATGATAAAATATTTATTCTGACTTCATTATGCTTATCTTATCACTGGAATTGGATTAATAAGGTAGCTTTATGAGCCACATAGATCTTATGTTGACCTAAGGTCAGATCAGGATTAGAATGTGAGCTATAAAGTTCATCATTCCATCGGGCTTGACGAAGATATTTGTAGAGGTAAACATATGAGTACAAAAGAACAAAAAGGAAAAATATGTAATGAGTAAACGACCACGCCAAATTTTATCTCATCCAATTAAACTGGGTTTATGCAAAGTAGTTCAGAAAAATTGCTTTATTCTGCGTTGCTAAAGCTTCCACGTCGCACCCTCCGATCCACAGTGTTTTTAACTCGGAGAGGCGATGTCCCTATCCACCATTGCTTGCTTCTTGAAAGCGCTTCTTTGGGTTTTCTCTTCTCCCCACTTACAGGAATTTTGATCCTGAATTTTGAATTTTGTTCATTTGGTTAAAAAATAAGGCGTTAAACGTATATGTAGCCTTGAAGGGGATCTGATGACCTAAAGTCAGTTGGTACAGATAGCGATCTCTTGTGACGGGCAAAGCTAGGGTCCGTGCCGCGAATCTCTCTGTTGATTGGGTAGGAAACGTGAGGGGGTCGCAACACCCCCTCTTCGACTCGGTAAGCGTTAAGGGGTGAAACAACAATAAATGCAAGGGATTAACGAGCCTCAGGAAGCTAACGATTGATAACTATTATTTTGTATGTGAATAAACATGAAGTTACATATTTTTATATCAATTGAAGTAAACATATTGTGATGTATGCTTATGTGCATGCATGTAAAGACCAGAAAAATTTTAATCGCAAAAATATGCTCAAAGGGGAAGGGTTACAATTATGGATATATACTATGCAATGTACATACGTACACAGGGCAGCTAACAGCAAGAGAGATCGAAGTTCAAAGGACATTTTCGCTGCGTCTAAGGAAGTCCTTTTTAATTTTGACAATCCACAACTGTATAAGCATAAATATAGGCCTGGAAAACTAGGCTCACAAAATATGAAAGCATATGTGGTCAAAGGATCATCTCAATGGGCTTCATCAAGAATCTTTGAATTATACCCAGCCGAGGTACGGGGGACGGGGGAAAACTAGTATGGAAAGTTCCTAGCCAGCCTTGCCGCCCCACCGGGGTCCGGCGCCACCTTCGCCCCTCGGGGGAGGGGGGCATCGATGGCCCCCTCTAACTCCGAAAACATGGGAGTTAACGCAGATCTGCAAAGTGCATTAGAAAGCTCGCGTGAATTCAGTAAGAAACTACTTTGCATGTTTAAGCGCTCAGGTCAATGGTTTGACCTCCAGAGGTCAAGTCAGGCCACGATAGGCTATTTTCACTCAAATATGCAATGCTTAAGAAAACTGGGCATAACTCTTATGCCATTAGAGTATTACGATCTGATAAACTAAATTTGATAGGAAAATGGCAGACCTTTTACCGCTAGGTGGAACGTTGTTGTTGTTGTTGTTGTTGAAATTTTTATTTAATAAATAACCAAAAAAAAAAAAAAAAAAAAAGCCGGCAGGCCCAAAAGGCCAGAGGAAAAAAAAAAAAAACCCCCCACAAAAAAAAAAAAAAAAAAAAGGAAAAAAAAAAAAAAAACCCCCCCCCCCCCCACCCCCCCCCCCCCCCGGCCACCAAAAAAAAAAAAGAAAAAACAACCCCGGGGGGGGGCCCCCCCCCCCCCCCCAAGGGCCCCGGGCGCCAAGTTTAATTTTTTTTTTTATAAAAAAATTAATTAAAAAAAAAAAAAAAAAAAAAAAAAAAAACACAAAACCTCCCCCCCTCCCTATAACACCAAAAAAAAAAAAAAAAACTTTTTTTCTTTATTTTTGAGAAATAAATTAGAAAAAAAAAAAAAAAATAGGAAAAAGTTAAATTAGATTTAATCGGTTTAACTTAGGGTTATAAAAGGTAAAAGGTTTAAGGGTATGAAAGAAGGGGAAAAAGGGAAAATGAGGGGTGTAAATAAGAGTAATTTATTTATATTAAAGATAAAAAAAAAATAAAAAAAAAAAAAAAAAAGTTTTGGTGGGTGTGTGGGAGGGATGGGGGAAAAAAAAAAAAAAAAAAAAAAAAAAAAAAAAAAAAAAAAAAAAAGTAACGACCTCCCGCCAGTGGTTTGACCTTCAGAGGTCACCTTGTGACCTCATGTGACATGAGGTCACAAAAGGTCCGAAAGTGATCTTGCCGTATATCAAATGAAAGCCAGTGACAAAAAATACACGATGGTGTTTGACTCAGCGCTCTAGCATAATTAGGTCAAAAGTTATTGTCAAAATGCTGTTTTAACCCCTGGTGACCTTGTATGACCTCGGAGAGCTCAAACGGCAGACATGACCGCCGGAATCCGTGAAAGGGTGTACAAGAACGCTGCTCTGAGCAGTTTGAGCACTTGCAATCGTTTTTGTGACTTCTAGATTATAAGACAGCTTTACCCCATGCTTTTTCAACGAAAGAGGTCACCTCGTGGCTGGACCTTAGGTCACGAAATCGAAAAATTCCGGATATACACCTTGTAGACCCTGATAGGGTCATGAAGTGTAGGAAGTTTCAAATCAATCGACTAAGAAATGTAGCTCGTACAGAGCTCAAAAGTTGAAGTGAGGTGACCTTGGTTAACCTCACCTGGTGTCCTGACGTTAGGTGAACCGGGGTAAAAAATGCAGGGATGGTGGGAAAATGATGGGGTGAGCGATAGAGCCCTCAACCGTGGTGCTGCGTATCGTCGTTTTTTTGCTATGCCGAAAAAGCCTTAGGAGGGCCATCGATGCCCCCGGTGGGGAGAGAGGGTTAAGGCTACTTTATTAAACAATGTAACCAACCACCTGGAAGTAAACTCGGAGATGCTTTAGCATCGAGAATATGATCAAGGGAGAATTAATTCCTTTTCTCACGACAATCCTTGCCACTAGCGAGCTACAAGACTGCAGCCCTTATGTTTCTGTTAAGGCTTGCCATGTAGTCATCTAAATTGGTGTATTTGCGTGCAAATGTGTTGCAGGCCAAGAAGAGCCACAGGAATATTGTGAAGTGGTCTGTTAACGTAGATTATGTTATATATGAATTGCTTGTTTAACTCCACTGAAACGGTGTCGTCGATGAGGACCATTTTTTCATTGGTTCTTTCATTAACCTTCGCACGTATAGGGGGTGTTGCAACCCCCTAAGGTTTTTCAATAATTGAAAATGAGTTTAAGTTAGAACATTGAAAGTTTGTATATCCTCTGGGGAATTAATCGCACATATTTTGCAAAAACAGATTGTTCCTACCTTTCCAAGGTCACGGAGCTATGACGTCAAGAGTGGTGGCATGTTGGGGTCATTTCGGCGCCTGTACCCGTTTTCATGCGAATGCTCCAGACTCTCATCGTTCTTTTGCAGTATTTGTTCATAAACTGGCCCAGAATATTTTATTCCAACCTTCGAGGATCACTTTTATCAGGTTAGACCTTTCATGGCCTTTGTTGACCTTCAATGACCTTGATTTGAAGTTGCGTGACCTCAATGATAACCCTGCGTCGAATAACGACTACAGATGCGTGCTTCGATTCGGTGTTTCTAAATTAGATGAACACCGAATCAGTTGACTTGCGTCCGATACGGACTTGACCTTTCTCGATCTATGACCTGATTTGACCTTGAAAGGGGTGTAAACAATAACAGATGAAGAGGCCAGCACTTACTGGGCGTAAATGATACAAACTGACTTATGAATAGTCAATTTGAACGATATGGATACTACTCGTAAACTAGTTAGTTTGCATATTATATGGACTTGACCTTTTTCAAAATTTGACCTTATATGACCATTACGGGTTGTAAGCAGTAACAGGTGATGAATCAGGCACTTGGGGACCATTTCTTATGAAATTTTGTAATTTCTTATGAATAGTCCATTTGTAGCTTGAGAATGGCCCTGAACAAGACATTTTTCTCTCAATACGGACTTGACCTTTTTCGACCTTTGACCTAATTTGATCATGAAGAGGGTGTGAGCAGTGACAGATGATTAGACACGCACTGAATTGGCGTAAATGATGCAGAATGGCTTACGAATAGTCCATTTAAATGATGTGGACACTGATCTACTCGTAGTTGACTTGCTTCCAATATGGACTTGACTTTTTGACCTAGTGATTGAGGTCAACCAGGTCATTGACCTGGCCTGGAAGCTGACATGATGACCTGAGATTTTGATGGCAGGAGCCTTTTACGTTGTTTAAAATACTAAATTAGAATTCAGCGTCCAAAATTACCCCTCTGAAACTGAAAATTAGACATATTGGGCAATTTCGAGTTTTACCGGTTAGTGACCCTTGACCTCTCTGGATTACTTAGATAGGTCACATAGATTTATAGCATAGGAATCGAGGCGGTAATGTAAGATTCTCAATTCAATGACCATAAAAATGTGATTTGTTACCAAAATTCCGGTCAATAGCAATCTAAACGAAAAAATGGGCCGTAACAGGGCAAAAATCAGGTCATTGACCTGACCTGGAAGGTGACCTTATGACCTAAGGCCAAAAATTGGTACCAATCCCGAGTATTCGTGGCTACATACAAGCTGTTTTTTTACGGCGGAGCTCTACGTCAATTAGGAGCCAATCGTGAGGGGGCCGTAACAACCCCCTGCACGGGCGAAGATGGCGGAAACCCGAGTACGTGCGAGGTTTAATTCGCTGTGAAACTGGGTTTCCTAATTGCAGTTTAGAGGAGATATTAGCCGAGAGTGTCCGCGATTGCGAGACAGGAGTGCGGCTGACGAAGCAGCTGGTTTCAGAGCAAATCGTGGCTGGTGCTGTCTGATCTGACGACGGAGTCGCGACCCTGCATCCTTGTCTACAACAGCCGACCAGCATATCTGCCCCAGCTTGTTGTTAATAGTCCCAGGGAGCCGAGCTTCCCCGCTGGACCTCCGGGACTACGGGGCCCTTCGTTTGGGCTGCCTGGTATTTCCTTCGGTATGTTCTGCTTCATGCATGTGTCACACTGCTGTTTCACTTGCATCTTTCGGCGATGTGCAATACTGCCTTCCCAGCCCCATCCTGTCCCACTGATGAAGTGAGTTACGTCCCATTTCGATTGTTGCCCAAAGCATTTACATAAACAAGTTCAAATTTCGGTCTGCCCAAACTAAACCTGCAAACATTGGACTTCCGTTTCATAATTGTCTTCCTGTTCTCACCCCTTGCTAATCCCTGCTCTCTACCTAACATATTTAGCACACTTAAGATCCTCACCCCGTTGAGGGTGTTTAAACACCCCCTCTGGTTCTTCCGGCGGCATCAAAAAGGGCAGCGCAAGTGCTACTGTACTGGGCACACCTTATCCCTGATCAATTCAGCAACTTTCCCAAAATTTTAAGGTTTTGTCATCTCAGGTAAAGGATCAGTGCAGGTCAAGTGATTTCACCTCCAAAATTGTTTAAGACAGCATAATTAAGAACAGGGTGAATTTTTCCAACTGGAGCTTTTATCACAAAATCGGTCCGCCGGATACTGCAAAAAGTATTTCGGGTTTATCATATCAATGACTTAGGGGCAGGTACGGATCAGGACCTCACCATTGGAAATGTGTGGGGAAAACGGGAAATGGCGGAAAAGTTTTACTTCAGCAGACGAGGCTTAGAATACCTTCCTGCTCCCCGAATTCTTTGTACCTTGCGCCCCTCTCCAGGTTCATGTTACAAGTACGTGCGTAACGAGAGGAAGCGAATAGTGCTCAAAAATGTATTCTAACTCAACTATGTCAGACGCTAGAGCCCAGAAACTCTCTCTAGTCTGTCCACTCTTTCGACTTGTCATGGCCTCAACACTGACCTCAGTCAAAAAGTGAACAATGTAGTTTATTTATTAGTTCTTATGAGCTATCCACCCGCTCGTTTTTTTCGCTATACCGCATAGGCACATAGATTGAGGGGGTGTTTGACCCCCCGCTACTGGTGGCTCCGAAGCCCAATGGGGTGGGTGTTAAATTGTTGAGATTGCACAACACAAAGGTAGTTATGTGATTTTGGGGAATAATTATGTGTGAGGGGAGAAAGATGAGGGGGTGCACCAGATTCATTCCTTGTGCATGTGCGTGCGTACTCTGTCCTTCCTCCATATTCGTGGTAAAGTTCTGCCCTATTTGCATGGGTATGGTGGATGGTGCGCACGACACGGCCGTTGTTTTGAGGTTGTGGGTGGTGATGCGTGACTGGCCACCGCAGAATATGTTGGACGTGGTTTTGGTATTTGTCTTGTCATTATAGACCACTTTGGTTCTTGTTTTGCTGTGTTTTATGCGCATATTTCGCGCTTGACATGACTGTTGGAACAAAGGGGCCTGGGGATCCATGGGTTGAGTGGTCAAATTGAGAATCATCACACCCATGACGTTGAATAGTCAAATACGACCAAAACATGCCCTCTTCCCATAGGTGGAGACCGTGGGGGATTTTGCGAGATCAGGACCCCCTGGATCTCCAGCTCTCCAGCTCTGCCTCTTCCCAATGTTCTCAACGCTCTTCTCTGTAATTTGACATTTTTGAAGTCGATGAAATCATAATATTTACCCTTGAACGGAATTTAGGCTTTCCATTCCAAATTAAGATACTTACTGTCAATTCTAGTTTGGAAGAAGTAGTATGTTTCAGAATATCTATTTTCTAGCGTAGGCGCCTATATGATTAGAATTTTGAACATGGGTGACTGTCAGCAGTGACCTCGGACATATGGTTGCCCCGAAAGCTGTCGCTATAACCATTGACTGGTCAAGCTCGACTCCATTTCTTGCCATTGAGCTCTGACATGCGAGCAGACAAGCTTATCATGTTTTGGATACTATTGATGTGCCAAGGCACGGAATTAAACGGTCCGGTCGTAAATAATGTCCAGAACGGTGAACTATGCATTCAGAACGCGAGAAGGGCCAAGGGTCGCACTTTCATCAGGTGGTCTTCGACTCATTTGTTTTAAATACTGGGCTGTTATTCTGAAATGTTGTACCCATACGATGTCGAGTGTAAGCTGACTCATAATGTTAGCCCCTTATATTCTGGCGAATATATCTGGGACTATGCCAAGCCGGACTGCAGCATGTATGTTAAATAGTCTTCGTGAGTTCTTTCAAATAATGCTGGAGAGTCACGCCGCTTTAGACATTAGCGCTGCCAATGCATGTTAGGCTGGAAATGGAGCAGAATTAAAACACACATGTCTTAAAAGTAAATTAAAGCAGAGTTGATGGCCAGCTCTGGCCGTCAGTCGCCGGATGTTTTGAGTCAGGCTTTACTGGTCTATCTCGAAAGAAAATCCCTGGAAGCCCTGTAAAATTGATTGGCCAATACTTCCCATTCCTGATCAGTTTATACTCAGGGTTCTGTTCCACCGGTTTCGTGACCGGCAGTGGGTGTCTGGCGGGGCTTTACGGGACTACAGTCGGTCTGGCATGCAGTAGCTGCCAACGCTTCCGAAACTCTTGTGCTGGCTTTTCCAATTTAGCATTCGCTTTCTTATTAACAATCGCCTGCTATTCGTCGCATGCATGTGCACGCTTGCATTATTCTGACTTAGCAAGTATTTCGTCATATTTTTCGTGCAATATTTATGTTAGCTTCATACTGATAACAGTTTATCATTTTAACGTGTATTTAGCTAGAATTGCGGATTATGATATATATATATATATATATATATATATATATATGTATGTATATATAAATATATTAGTTAAGGATGGGAGCAGATTTTCGCGGATACAAGTTTCATTAAATATGACGGAATATTCAATGTTGGTTTTTTTCTTGGTGGGGCTTTCAACTTTGCGAAGTAGTTTTTCCCTTGGCTGTCCAAATCTGAGAGAATTGTGCTTATATTTACATGTTCATGTAACGTTTCATCAATCCAATTGACATCCTTAGACAACATGAGTGACATAAGACACAAAGTTAGAAATAAACATTATATACATTATAAATCCAAAAGTAATCACAGATCGGATCATTGATTTACGAAACATCACCTGATATAAGACTCCTGATACGAAAAAAAGAAAAACATCAAAAGAAGCTCTCAAAATGTGACTCATCTATCAATTTTAATCGTCATTTTCTAAAAGATATATTGCCGAAGTACTCAGATACATACATACATATATATATATATATATATATATATATATATATATATATATATATATATATATATATATATATATACACATTCCTAAAACTTGGTGTATATGGAAATGAATAGGTAGTTATGTGTAACAACTGGAAGTAAGAGTTTGTCTTCGTGTGAGGCCCACTATTTCCATACACCCCGTTCAGGGGTGTGGTGTCGCGTGGGTGCTGAACTGGCCTATTAACAGCAGATTTACGGGGGCCTCTAGGAATGTCGGCGATGTCAATATCAGCGGAGGTCGACTCGTCCTCAGTGCAGTCTAACGTGGAACCTGCGACCCCAGCGGAGCCGGCGGCCAGCAAGCCTCGCACCTACTTCCCAGAGACCTGGCTGTTTGACCTGCACACGGTTGGGTCAGTGTACTCTCAGCAATCATTCAACACCAGACTTTTACCACGCATGGAGTTTTCACCTTCCTAATGTGGTAGTGAACGTGCTCGCACACTAGGGCTGATGGGTAAAATGACATTTGCAAAAGACATTTGTAACATTTATCCTCCCTCAGGTTTTAGAGAACCTTGTATATGGTGTGGTTATTCCATAGTAATGTCAATGTGGTGCTGTGTGGGTCACAAAGGGCTAACGGGAAGGAGGATAGATAGCCGCCCATCCAGCGCCTTATATTCGAACAACGCACGTACGTGTTTTGCCCTAAAAATTGTGCCAAAGTCTGAGCTTTTCATTTAGTTTTTATCACTTTCAATAATCTCGCAATGCATCACAATGCACTCTGAAAATAATTGACCACCCTTATTTATTGCTTCAAAGATGAGTTGAAGGTCTTTAAGCGAATGTGGCGCCATAATAATGAGATTTGAACTGAGATAACCAGAAGATAGGACATGCCCCAAAACCCTTGATCAGATATGTATTATTTCTGCTAGCGGCGGCCGTTGGGCTTGTAGGAAGCCGAGAGGCGAGGCGAGAAAACTGTAGGCTCATATCAAAAATAGCCTCATGAAGCGCCGTTACTCCATAAAAGGCGAGTGTCGGAAGAAGCGAGATGTGAAAGCCGGACGTTGTTGGGCGTACTTTACGTAAGGAATGAGCTGACTGCTCAGACGACATCGCACCGAGCTGTCGTATTTCCTGTATTATATTCGTATTATGCATACAGTGATAACTGCCAGGATGAGTTCAGGCGTGCCTGGTATATCGCAGCGCGAGAGTGAGATGGTGAGAGACTGTGCTCAAAGAGAGATTGTACATGAAGTTCAGCTCGTTTCAACGTGAGCCTCTACGCGCTGTAAATCAAGGCGTGAATGTCTCATTTTCAAAAACACTGTATTATTGGCAGGGAAGGTGTGTCAGACCCAGGATCTCACATTTGCGCCGACTCGACCATTGCCCCATCCCCACCAACAAATGTGTTCAAGTTCTGCGCCTCTTCCATGCAAAGATGCGTTGAGTCCCGTTAGCGATAGCACTCTGGCTCAGTCTTTGTCCTCATTGCTAGTGCCAAATTGTACATGAGAGTTGTCAGACAGGAGTGGCCTGAGTTGACGGTTCAGCTGAGCGTGACCCGACCTCCTCGTTGGTAGGTCCGATGGCGTGGTGACCCTGACCCCGCACGCGCCTGACACCATCACAGAGTGGGTGGCCGGCGCAGTCTGCTCCAGCCAGGAGGACGGCATGGGCCTGGCAGCACCCGCCTCCATCACCACCTTCCAGGTAAACTCTGTCGCCGACATTAGGCGTGTGCAGATTAGAAATACCCGTATGGAGAAAATGTGCTGCGTTTTCTGGTGACTTTATCTCTTCCTCGCGAAGTCATTGGTCCAGTGGTAAGGCTGTGGTGTTTTCAGATAATTCTGGGCGAAGAGGATGAACTCTATTTTGAAAAATATGTTAATTTTTCAACATTTTTCCATAATAAGGCAGCAATTCTTAGAATACGATTACTCGTGATTCTAGCGTGTATATCGAACGTTGCAAAAAGGAGAAAGTGGGGTGGCTTGGCTCAGAAGGGCCCGATCATTGCTGACCAGAGGCTGCCTCTGCGTCATGACTCAGACATAGTATGTGATGTCAACTTAGTTTCCTTTTGTGCAAACGTTTTATCTAAATCTGGTGTGCGTATGCGTGTATGTACTTACCGGTGGATCAACCAAACAAGGAATGCCTTTTATTCATCATAATTCAGATACATATGGCGGTAAATCAGCCTGCACTATGACACCTCACTTTGGGTATGAGTTTTATGGAAGTTTCAGACAATCATAATTGCTGCAAAGTGTTGATTTACATCCTATGCTCAAAGGTCGTATCGAGGTCAGAGGTGCACTAAAATGGGAAATTTTTGCATTTAATAACTTCAGTTATAGCTTTCTCTGATACTCTTACGAGATCTAGAACTAGTGCATTGTCCGGGACATGTGATTACATTTTGTGAATTGTAAGATGGTTTGTAAATCTAATGACAGGAAAATTTGACATTTATGCATCTCATGAGCCTGCAGAAAACTCCTCTTAATGCAAGGGGGCGATGGGCATTGGTGAAAAATTCGGCATGCAATGCACGCTGTGTCTGCAGCCCTTCTTCATCACCTACACCCTGCCGTACTCGGTGAAGCGCGGGGAGGCGCTGGTGCTGAAGGTCTCCGTACTCAACTACAACGACCACCAGCTGCCGGTAAGGCTAATAGTTACAGCTTTCCCGCACGTCACATGCCAAGCTATACAGTCAGACAAATCTAACTTGTTTGGTAAGAGTTAACGGGGCAAGTCTTACCTTATTCAAAATTTGACCCGTAACATACAACCCGTGTACGGACATGATATGCGTGAATGTTATATAAGACCCATGCGTTGGCACCGGCTATCTTTCAGTGATACCAGAATTCATTAAGTGACATTCATCGAGTTAAATGGGCCTTGTTCCGTGGGTAATATGATGAATAAATGAAATGAGATTAAAAGGCAGTGGAAGCCTGGTGGCCCGGAGACCTCTATGCTGAGTCCAGCGGCGATTCTGTTCAGGTCCGGCTGACGCTGCGGGAGTCGGAAGAGTTCGAGACGCTGACGGCGCCGGTGCTGACCTCCTGCGTGGATGCCGCCACTCCTGAGGTCGTCTCCTTCAAGTTGCGGCCGCGGCAGCTGGGTCAGGTCAATATCAGCGTGGCGGCCGAGGTCTACCCAGAGTTCCCCGGAGCGTGCGGCCCCGAGACCATCGTCGCTTTCAGGTAGGATCAGTTCGTGAGGGGCGATGTTGCGTGCGAAATATACCGTCAAATAATCCATGCGTGGCCAGTGTACGGCGTTCACTGCTTTGACTGTGCCTGTTTAAGCAAGATCAATGAGCCATGTCACGATTTTATGAGGTCTTCAGATGGCGTTACAGCTCACCAAGATCAATTAGATCAGCCCCTCAGTCCTACACTATTTGAATATGTTCCAAATTTATGGCAGCGATGCACTTATGGCTTTGACGCCCTGGAAGGTGGCGTATCAGTGGAAATGTTCTTTGGTGGTGTTGGTGCAGTGGAAGGTAGCGTGTCAGTGGGCATTGTCTCTGGTGGCGTTGACGCATTGGAAGGCGAGGCTTCAGTGGGCATTATCTCTGATGGCGTTGAGACATTGTAAGGTGACGCTTCAGTGGGCATTGTCTCTGCTGACAGCGACGCAGTGATTCGACCCATGCTGGTGGAGCCCGAGGGATTCGAACGCGAGGTCGTTCGCTCCAAATTCTTGTGCATCACCCGTGAGTTGGCTGCGCGTATTCCGCTTCAGTCTGCGATTCTTATGTAGCTTAAAATTGTTCCGTGTTGTAAATTAAAGTGCATTCGCTATCCAACATATGCGTGCAGTTTAGGTTTGCTGATGTTTTCAGTTATCGACTTAATTCTGATTTCCACGAATAAAGTGTATTTGGTATCAGCTCTTGTAGTCGCTCCTTGTTCCCATGCTATTCACCAGTACTCTATGACGTTCTGCAGCTGAGAAGCGAGATCTGACGGCGTCGCCGGACGAGCTGGACATCTCCTGGCCGCTGGAGCTGCCGCAGAACCTGGTGCCCGGCTCGAGCGGGCCCACGTGGCCGTGGTGGGGGGAGCTGCTGGGTCCCAGTCTCGACGTACGTCTGTAACTGAGCCTGCTTTCCTCTGTTCCAGCCGAGACAGTGGGAGTACTATTTACTCTGCTGTCTGAGGCTGCTGTTCAGTTCACACATTCTTATCTTATGTACCAGTATAGCTAAGCTTTCGACGTACTTGCGTTGCATGAACACGGAGACTTATGGTTCCACACGCAGGCCTATGATTTCACCCCGGATTAAACTCTCTAGATTTTTGTTTGAATCTCCAAATTGTTTCGTCACTTTCTAATATATGAGCCCCGTGTCATATCTAATTTCTCCCGCTTCTGGTGCATTTTTTTACTTGGTCGTTGGGGTAGATTAATGAACGATATGATTTGTTTGCAGTTATGCCAATGTAACTACAAAAGAGAAATCTCACTATTCTGAAGAAGAAAACAACTTTTTGACTCGGTGCGATCAACGCCTTGTTGAGTCCTACGTAGGTATGCTAGTATCATGTAGAGTGATCCGAATTTGCGTCATTTCCCAACGGGTCCAAAGCCTGTTTTCAGGGTTTTCGATATTGCTTCAATTCGGGATTCTATCATAAACATCCGGGCGGTGGAGCCCTCCAGAACGCTGGCACTGTCACCGCAATTACGTGAAGGCCACGCCGTGCGCATAAAGAACGCACGTGTTGGCGAGAGTGGGGGCCTGATCCAGACTACTGACTCAGACTCGACACGCGCGCTGTGCAGTGTGGTGGCGCATCACAGGGGTCGCCCCTGGGGAGACCTCCCTCTGTTAGGGTGACGGTTGCAACGGCGGCTTATTTTCACTACACGTATCAGAAATTATTTGCACGATTCTCATAGGCGTTGAAACTTTCTACGTTACGAGTACATGGTGAGCCGCCCTTTTCTGGAGGAGAAAAAACTGTATACATTTTTAAAACACCTGGTATCTCAAATTATGTTCAGGAACCTTGTTCTCCATACAATTCACAAGTTTTGTACTCAATAGAGTTGACTTTGACGGGTATATTGCAAACATTTTAACAACCCTCTTCAAAGTCATGAAAATAAGTAGAAAATTAAGATTAAATGATTATAAGTAAGTGAAAATAAAAATAAGATTAGTGGATTTTTGACATTAATATTTGTGGGTAAGTAATAGATGTGCAGCGTGTCACTATTACGTATCAGCTCAGTAAAAAGTAAACAATTATTGGGTGGTATCTCAACATAGCTCTGCTATTTACGTTTTTTGTGCTCATATTTTATGGTTAATATTTGAAAGAGCAGAAATTGTGGAACTTTGTTTTCTCGAGGCCTAGTTTGCGTGTGGTCGGCTCCAGGGGCGTAGCCTAGATTTTGCTCAGGGGGCGGGGGCGGCGCCCCGAAAAGGGCCCCTGCGACAGCGCCAAAAGAGCCCTGATGGGTAAAAAGGGCCCTGCTTGTTACAGAATAGAGTGCTGAAGAGGGCATAAGAGGGCCCTGTCTGGTATGAAATTTAAAATTTCAAATTGAAATTTCCACAGAGCATAGTGCGGGTGAGCCGTACTTCGCGCGGCCCGTGTCCTCAGGGGCCCTTCGGGCCCTCGGGAGGGGCGTCTGTCCCTGCCGCCCCCTTGGCTATGCCCCTGGTCGGCTCGTTCAGACGCTTACTTTCCCTATTTTTGTGATGACTCTCATGATGATGTTTTGCCAGTGCACTGCCCTCCAACCATATGTGTACTAGTTTTTTATCGCGCACGCCACAGACCGAGGAAATGGTAGGTAATTTGGTCCAACGTCTGCATTCTGGTTTGATTTTGTGTCACATAGTATATATATATATATATATATATATATATATATATTTATTTATATATATATATATATATATAGTGTCTATAGAAGAAGCATGTAAAATCTCTAGCATTGATTTGATAATCAAACATTAAGCCCCCCACCCCCCACTAAAAAAATAAAGCGAGGGAGAGTCCGGCTTTAGAGGCTCCTGCAATCTTGACGCCCCAAAGTATGTGATTTTATAAATAAACTCCTAAGAAAAATACCGCTTGTTTTGTTTCTGCAACGTAAGTACGGTTCCTACCTTTGAAACTGGGTGTTTTATTTTGCGCATGCGCTGTGCTTCCAGAACCTTGGGCGACTGGTGCGACAGCCATCCGGCTGCGGAGAGCAGAACATGGTTCTCTTTAGCCCCAACATTCACGTGATGAAGTACCTGACGGCCGTGGGCGAACTTACGGAGGGAATGAAGCAGAAACTGACGGCCAACATGAAGACCGGTGGGTGGATGTGGGCCACAGGCAGACGGTGAGTGAGCGATACGGCGACGCAGTGGAAATGCGTCAGAGCTCTGCGCCGCTGACCCGGGTTCAAACTCCAGGCGGGAAAGCCAAATAAGAACTTCGCGATCCCCGATACATCTTTCCAGTAGGGCGAGAGTTGGCGACGCATTGTGGTCCCAGCAGTTGGTGGGTCGTAATGCCACAGGGCACCAGACACTAAGTACAGAGACTCACTTTCCAGACGGACAACAGACCACACTTGGTTCTTCACTTCATTCAGGTATCTTGTGAAAATCTGCTATATTTTCAACTACCTTGCTGAAAAGAATGCAGTTTTAAAAAGGGAATTAGATGCACCAAAAATAATCGGGAATGCAGGCACACCATGCAGCCAACACTGCGGCTTCCACCCGGTACGTCCCGCCCCTGATACAAACAACCACTAACTTCAAAGTGCAGCAGTGTGGTGTAACGCTGTAGAATCTGGCAGAGTTCATTTGAACTGAGCCACTGTTTTGCGCGAGCTTCGTCTGTGGTGGTCACAGTGTCCCTCTGTGTTCAGGGTACCGGCGGGAGCTGAACTACAGACACAACGACAAGTCCTTTTCGGCATTCGGCAACTCCGACGCGTCGGGGTCCATGTGGCTGACAGCGTTCGTCGTGAAGTCGTTTGGAGACGCCAGCAAGTTCATTTCCGTCGACGACGATGATCTTAGAGAGAGCGTCCACTGGATTGAGAAGCAGCAGACCAAGGGCGGGTGTTTCCCCAACGTCGGCCGGGTGCTGCATAAGGCTATGAAGGTCAGTTGAGTGAAGAGCTTATATTGAGCTGGAGTATGTCCACTAGGTGCCTAATTTTATATCAACATTTGAAAATTGTAGGTGGGTATGTCTAATCCCGTGCATTCGGACCTGCTGAGTTCAGTGACACAAACATTTTCAAAATCCGAAAATCTCTAGGGGTTGCGAATTTGATTTGAAATTTGGAGTTTTTCTTAAAATAGCCGATTTTTCAGCTATTTATGCTTTTATCTTTGTTCATAATTGAGTTAGAGTAACAAAATAAAAGGACATCGCTTTTGTTGTCACCAGAGCTATCATTTGATACCCAATTTGATACCTTTTTAGCCCTTGGTCAGATTAGGAGTTCGGTAATTGTTCCAAATGGGTCAAAAGTTGCGATTTCGGGCGAGGATCAATCTTTTAACCGTACTTGACACGAACACAGCACAAAAGTGAATGCGGTTTACTTTTTAATCGTCTAGATATCCGAACTAACCGTTATCATTTTCGTGCCATACAAAACTACTGCTCATTTAATCAAGTTACCCCAACATTTGTGACCAAATTGTGGTCTGAGGTACACCACACCGTGCTCCAGAAATCAGTCCTACATACATGTCATGTTATGTCGGGTCCGTATTGATTCTACCGGAGATTGAGTGTGCTCAAGCGAAGTTTGTCGATGTCAAACATGAGTAAATATGAAAAGACAAAACTGATTTAAAGACTAAATATCCAGTGCGAGATCATCTCACGACCCGCGCACCTAGGCTAGCACCCAAACAGGCCCCACAGGGAGCCGATTGATCTCGGGCAACGAGACTATTCGCGCGGGTGCTACGACGGGACCGTACGCACAGGTTTTACGACTAGATTTACGCACAGGTGCTAACAAAACTTATTCAACTGTAATTCTCGGCTAGTAAAGTAGACAGGTTTACGTGTTCAGAGTTCCCCCACATGGAGGGCCAGTGGTCCGATGCCACGAACTGCTATCATCAGGCCGCCAATCATGGTTGGTGTTTCAGCTTCAAGGGTGTCGGAACTTGAGAGGCTTGAGATTCATAGGTCCTTTCTACGTCTATTCTACAGTTTCATGAGGTCAGACTTTCCAAAGCTCTGCATATTTTCTTATTTTATTCAAGAGACTGCAGAACGCCCATGCAGCAGCTTCTTATCTTTTGCGAATCCTGCATAGTCCTGCATTAAATTTACGACTCATTCTGCAACATCGTTCGCGACCTTAAGTGAAGCGAGGAATGCCTGTAACTTCCAAAAACCCTCATCGAAACACTGCTGTTTTACTGGCCTCTGAAGTCCTGATACCCGATTCCTGATACCTGCAGCCTGTGGAACACGAGCCACAACCGTTGATCGCCTAGATCCACTAGCCACGTAGACTCGTCTATCACAAGCCCATCATACTCAGCATCCGTCGGATACTAGTCGCACAGTCTGGCTACCATCTCCTTGTTTTCCAGATCAGTCACTTTTCTGCTGCGCAGTGACATAATAGCTGTCTGTGGTTTCACATACCATGGGTGCCGTTTTAGGATGCACAACGCTGCCTCAGCCACTGTACCATAGTGGATGAGATCCTACTAAAGCTGGAGATCGTTCACCTGCGCATCCGCTGCCACAGAGGCCATTAGCCATACCGTTTTGTACATAAGTCAGATGAACATGACCGCTTTTTCCAGCTTCTGACACATAAATTCACTCAGTTTGAGTTGTTGGTGGAACATGGACAGTGTTCACCTGTATCCGACGTATGATTATTAGTATGATGGGGATGTGATAGACGAGTCCACGCGGCTAGTGGATCTAGGCAATGGACGGTCGTCGTTCGTGTTCCAACAGCTGAAGGTATCCCAACTCCAGTTAAACGGTGGGGTTTCGATTAGGATTTGTGAAAGTTTCAGGCGTTCCTCGCAACTCGTGAACAATGTTGCAGAACGAGGCGTGAGTTTAATGCAGGATTATGCAGGGTTCTCAAAAGATGAGAAGCTGCTGCAGGGTGTTCTGCAGACTCTTGAATAACATATGAGAAAGATGCAGAGCTTTGGAAAGTCTGACGTCATGAAAATTTAGAATAAAAGTAGAAGGGATCTGTGATTCTAAAGTCTTTCAAGTTTCGACACATTGAGCAGCTGGAGCACCAACCATGATTGGCGGCCAGATGACAGCGGTTCTTGGCATCGGACCACTGGCCCTCCGTGTAGGTGACCTCTGAACACGTAAACCCGTCTACTTTATTAGCCGAGAATTACAGTTGAATAAGTTGTGTTAGCACCTGTGCGTAAATCTAGTCGTAAAACCGATGCGTATAGTCCCGTCGTAACACCCGCGCGTATAGCCTCGTTGCCAAGATCACTCGGCTCCCTGTGGGGCCTGTTTGGGCGCTAGCCTAGGTGCGCGGGTCGTGGGATGATCTTGCACTGGATATTTAGTCTTTAAACCAGTTTTATGTCTTTTCATATGTACTCATGTTTGACATCGACAGACTTCACTTGAACACACTCAATCTCCGGTAGAATCTAAACGGACCCGACATAACATGTATGCAGGCCTGATTTCCGACTCACGGTGAGGTTTACCCCAGACCGTAATTTGGTCAAAAATTTTGTGATAATTTGATTAAATGAGCAATTGTGTATGGCATGAAAACGATAACGATTAGTTTGGCTATCTAGATGATGCAAAAGAAAATCACATTCACTTCTGTGATGTGTTCGTGTCAAGTACGGTTAAAAGATTGATCTTCGCCGGAAATCGCAATTTTTGACCCATATGGAACAATTATTCAACCCCTAATCTGACCAAGTGCTAAAAGGTATCAAATTGGGTATCAAATGATAGCTCTGGTGACAACAAAGGCGATTTTCTTTGCTTTGTTGCTCTAAACCAATTATGAACAAAGATAGAAGCGTAAATGGCTGAAAAATCGGTCATTTTAAGAAAAACTTCAATTTTCAATTCGCGACCCGTAGAAATTTTTGGATTTCAAAAATGTTGGTTCCATTAAACTCAGCAGGTCCGAATACATGGGATTAGACGTACCCACCTATAATTTTCAAAAGTCGGTACAAAATAGGGCACCCTAAATTTGTCCACCCACTAGCATGAATACCGTAATTTTATAGACCATATGGCAGATTCTACGCACTTCACATTCATGATTTATTGTCTGATGGATTATGCATTTGACGTAGTGTAGGCCAGTGAGCAGTTTGGAACATTGTCGGACAGGGTGGTGTGGCGTCGGGGGGCCAGCAGGCCCTGACTGCCTACGTGACCGCCGCCCTGCTCAGCTCCGGCGTCCGTCTGCGCGAGAGCACCGTCCCAGACGCCTTCCGGTGTCTCACAGAGGTCAGTCTGTCTCACAGGGATCAGTCTGTTTCATAGAGGTCAGTCTGTCTCGGAAGACTAAGTCTTCCTCACACGGGTAAGTCTGTCTCACATGGGTCAGACTGTCTCACAGGGGTTAGTCTCTCACACAAGAGTTAGTGTGCCTCTCACGGGTCAGTCTGTCTCACACGGGTAAGTCTGTCTCACACGTGTAAGTCTGTCTCACACGTGTAAGTCTGTCTCACACAGGTAAGTCTGTCTCACACGTGTAAGTCTGTCTCACAGGCGTAAACCTGTCTCACATGTGTAAGTCTGTCTCACATGGATCAGTCTGTCTCACACATGCACAGAATGTCTTCCGAGTGCAAAATACTTTCCTACGCTCTTTAAACGAAACCCATGGGGTTTTCCATTTTTACCTCTGTCAACCTCGGTGGTATTTATATTGTACATACCCATGTAGTTGAAAAACTACGATGGTGTAGACCTCTGAAGCCCTGATAAGGTACCGCGATTGCTTTCTTAGCTGCCCTTCCCTTGGAAAGTCTTTGGTCCACATTAGCGCAATATACTAGTGATGTCAGACCTCCCCTGCAGGCTTGGCTGGTATGTGACTGCTGAACACTGTTCTGCCGGCGGCAGGAGGACGCTACCGACGACCTCTACACGCTGACGCTGCTCACGCACGCGCGCGCGCTGGCCGGTCAGCTGGCGCAGGCGCGGCAAGACATGGTGCACCTCAGCAAGAGGGCCGTCTGGGAGTCGGGCCTGCTGCACTGGCGCGCCAGCGGTATGGCTTCATTGCCACCACCCAAAGCTGACTGGCTGCTGATCCCTTTCACTGTCGGAAGAGCGCCCCATTCCTTTCGCTAGTTCATTGCCTCTGGTTTTAAAGATACTTTTTTTATAAATGGAGACACTTGTTTCATGCAAAAATATTTGTATTAATGTTTGAATATGTTTTGTGTTTTAGGGAATGGCTTATTAGGTTTATTTCTGTCAGGAAATTCTTACATGAAAGGTGTAATCGGACAATGTATGTACGGTAAACCTACCCTCCCAGGTCGCGAGAACCGTGCGCTCAGTGTGGAGATGGGCGCCTACAACGTGCTGACCATGGTGATGCTGGACGAGGCGTCGGGTCAGGACGACTTCTTCTTGGACTCGCTAGCAGCCGTCCGCTGGATCACCGAGCAACGCAACAGCCAGGGCGGCTTCGTCTCCACCCAGGTGAGACTGGGCTTAGGCTCTTGTCAGACCGGGCATGGACCGAAGTGGGACTGGATTCGGACCCAGGCGAGACTGGGCTAAAAACACTGGTCAGACCGGGCATGGAACGAAGTGGGACTGGATTCGGACCCAGGCGAGACTGGGCTAAAAACACTGGTCATACCGGGCATGGAACGAAGTGGGACTGGATTCGGACCCCGGTGAATCTGGGCATGGACCCATGGAGACTGGGCATGGACCCAAGTGAGACTGGACATGTGCCCAGGTGAAACTGGGCATGGACCCAGATGAGACTGGGCTTGGACCCAGGTGAGACTGGGCTCACACTCAGACGAGACCTTGGGCTCTGGGCCCAGGTGGAACCAGGCACAGAGCCAGATGGAAGCAGGCAGGGACCCTGGTAGGATTTAGCTTGGACTGAGGAGAGACCGAGAGTGCCAGAAAGACCTATGCAGAGTACCCACCCGGGATTTGATTTCTGATCAGCAGTGTGGAAGCCCGCATGCCGGTGAGACCAGGACGAACCCAAATGAGGACCGGCACAGACTGTATTGAGATAGGGAACAGATGAGATAGAACAGATGGAACAGCTGAGAACAGACACATACCCTTAAGATATGAGCAGTTTTCCTACGCTCGATTTTTGTACAGATCGCGACAACATACCCATTGACTCTTGTAACCGGGAGTCCCGAGGGAAAATTCCTGACTACAGAAGTCGGTAAGTCTGTTCCCGCGGTCGATTTGTAAATAGAGTGTGCTTACACTGTTCATGTGTCCGGGGCAACAGACTATCCAGATGGGGAACGGACACAGATGAGAACGGACACAGACTTTGTTGAGACGGGCGACCAGCCTTGGGTGAGACCGGGTTCGGGCAATCCCACGCGATTGTTTCACATTAACATCGGTTATTACTGGCGCAGGCAGGCTGTGATCTGGTATGGTACAACAGCACAGGGTATATTGCAGAGGTCTGAAATCATTGAGCATCTCCCAGAACATCTTGGTAGCTTGAAAGCCTGAATAAATCATTCGCCTTGCACCTTAGTTTTCCGTGTGATAGTGTATCATGTTCAGTAATTTAATGGCAAAAGAGGGTGAGCGAAGCAGTGCGTTTTTCGACACATGTCAGTAATCAGAACATCAGTGGGGCAAATCGTGATTCCTGGGAACTTTGTATTTTAATTTGGTCTAAATTACCACAGAAACCTGAGTAGTTTCTGTATCCTCTATTTATGCACCGACCACGGCAACGGACTTAGCAACTCATGTAACCGAGAGTCTGCCTTCGGGACTCCCGATCCCGGTTATGCACCACCCACAAGGACAGACTGATGGACTCATGTAACTACCAGTCCCGGCTACGAACCCACCGCAAGGGCGGACTTATGGACCCATGTAACAGGGACTACCAGTCACGGCTACGAACCGACCGCAAGGGCGGACTTATGGACCCATGTAACCCGAGTCTCGAAGGCGAATTCCCGGTTACTGAGTCTTTAGCCCGTTACTGCGGTCGTTTGTAGATAGGGTATTTAGACGGCGCATGCATCCGGGGTAAATGAACTGATCAAATTCGAACGTGAAGAGCTCGACATCCCACCTTTGTTCTTCTGCGGTCATGCAAATTGGGTTAGCTTTGTGTCCAGTCAACCTATCATGTCTGATGGCAACGTCACATCTTCGTATCCTCGTGCCCTGGGCTGCCGATGGGAGGCGGCGTCAGACGCCCTAAAGGGTTTGGGTGGTAGGGTACTTCACGCTCATTGTAACTAACGCGGGAATGGACGCTGAGGGCAATGCCAGTTCGGTCGTGCTGCACTCGGGTCGCCGCCAGCAATAATTCCTCGGCTAGTGTCAAGGGATCACTAATCTCGAAAACACACAATATCTACCGGGCGTGAACAATATCTAGCCATATGAATGGATCGCGACATCGCTAACTCGCCAAAAGCCTGCAAGACTTGTATTGAATATAATTACAATGCTTCAAGCTCATTATTTAGCTGTTCTTATCGGAAAAAGCACGCGGTCAGGACGAAAAATAGGGGCTTACTGATTTTTCAATGAGTGTGTAGTGGGGTCGCCTGGTGGTGACCGGTGGGTGGAATCTGAAGTCCGAATATAAAAAACTCGTAGAGAAAGCGCTAATACCAAAATGGGGAACGATTCGTAGGTTCACGCTGACTATGGAGAAATAAAATGCAAAAGGTATAGATTGAGCCACAAGTTCTCCCACCTCGCTTTCGAGGGTTATAGTGGACAGCAGAGAGAAAGTCGAAGGGATACTCTCAAGTCCTCCTTGATAAGATATTTACATGCACATGTATTGCTATTTTATTCGATTAGATAATATTGTTTTGGATTCATTACTTTGTTTTTCTGTAGACTGGTGGTATTTCTCCTTGTCTCCCGTTCTTGGAAATGGTGCAACAGGCTTACAGATATGTTATACACCGAACTCTCCCGTTCAATATCTACAAAGCATTTGGTACGGAGTCTTATACCGAACGGGTGGTCGTTTCAAGTTGCTCTCCGATCTGATGTTGCTTGCAATTCACCCCTAGCGGAGACCCCTCCCCTTAGCAGAGACCCTCCCCTACACCCCTCCCTACAGAGACCCCTCCCCTTAGCAGGGACCCCTCCACTTTCCATGTCGGACTGTGCGGAAGTTTATCACTTGTTCCTCGACCAGCGTACTGCGGTGCAGTATTTCACAGGAAGTGCTGTGCGGTGCAGTATTTCCAGATAATGTTGTCGGTGCAGTATTTCACAGATAATGTTGTGCGGTGCAGTATTTCACGGATGGTGCCGTGCGGTGCAGTATTTTTCAGATGGTGCCATACGGTGCAGTATTTCCAGGAAGTGTTGTGCGGTGCAGTATTTCTCAGATGGTGCCATGCGGTGCAGTATTTCACAGGAAGTGCTGTGTGGTGCAGTATTTCTCAGATGGTGCCATACGGTGCAGTATTTCACAGGAAGTGTTGTGCGGTGCAGTATTTCTCAGATGGTGCCATGCGGTGCAGTATTTTACAGGAAGTGCTGTGCGGTGCACTATTTCACAGATAATGTTGTGCGGTGCAGTATTTCACGGATGGTGCCGTGCGGTGCAGTATTTCACAGATAATTTTGTGCGGTGCAGTATTTCACAGATGGTGCCGTGTGGTGCAGTATTTCACAGGAAGTGCTGTGTGGTGCAGTATTTCACAGATAATGTTGTGGGGTGCAGTATTTCACAGATAATGTTGTGCGGTGCACTATTTCACAGGTAGTGCTGTGCGGTGCAGTATTTCACAGATAATGTTGTGCGGTGCAGTATTTCACGGATGGTGCCGTGCGGTGCAGTATTTCACAGGAAGTGTTGTGCGATGCAGTATTTCTCAGATGGTGCCATGCGGCGCAGTATTTTACAGGAAGTGCTGTGCGGTGCAGTATTTCGTGGATGGTAGCCTTGCGTGCAGTATTTCGCAGGAAGTGCTATGCGGTGCAGTATTTCACAGATAGTGTTGTGCGGTGCAGTCTTTTATAGACAGTGCTTTGCAGTACAGTGAGGCGGGTGCAGCATGTTCCATGTACTCATCACTGTTTGCTGGCGTTTTGGTGCGGTACAGTAAACAACAGCCAGAGGATGATGGTAGAATTGACTGAACGTGTCGTCAACGTTGACGGCTGCCGCCCCGCCTGAAACTGGCATAGCGTCGTGGCGCTCACAGATGGCCGTGTGTCGGCCGTGTTGTCTAAAGGACGCGGCACAGATACCCGTGTGTCGGCTGTGCTGTCCACAGGACACGGCACAGATGGCCGTGTGTCGGCTGTGCTGTCCACAGGACACGGCACAGATAACCGTGTGTCGGCTGTGCTGTCCACAGGACACGGCACAGATAACCGTGTGTCGGCTGTGTTGTCCACAGGACACGGCACAGATAACCGTGTGTCGGCTGTGTTGTCCACAGGACACTGCACAGATAACCGTGTGTCGGCTGTGTTGTCCACAGGACACGGCACAGATGGCCGTGTGTCGGCTGTTTTGTCCACAGGACGTGGCACAGATAACCGTGTGTCGGCTGTGTTGTCCACAGGACACGGCACAGATAACCGTGTGTCGGCTGTGCTGTCCACAGGACACGGCACAGATGGCCGTGTGTCGGCTGTTTTGTCCACAGGACACGCACAGATAACCGTGTGTCGGCTGTGCTGTCCACAGGACGTGGCACAGATAACCGTGTGTCGGCTGTGTTGTCCACAGGACACGGCACAGATAACCGTGTGTCGGCTGTGTTGTCCACAGGACACGGCACAGATAACCGTGTGTCGGCTGTGCTGTCCACAGGACACGGCACAGATGGCCGTGTGTCGGCTGTTTTGTCCACAGGACGTGGCACAGATAACCGTGTGTCGGCTGTGTTGTCCCCAGGACACGGCACAGATGGCCGTGTGTCGGCTGTGCTGTCCACAGGACACGGCGCAGATAACCGTGTGTCGGCTGTGTTGTCCACAGGACGTGGCACAGATAACCGTGTGTCGGCTGTGCTGTCCACAGGACACGGCACAGATGGCCGTGTGTCGGCTGTTTTGTCCACAGGACGTGGCACAGATAACCGTGTGTCGGCTGTGTTGTCCCCAGGACACGGCACAGATGGCCGTGTGTCGGCTGTGCTGTCCACAGGACACGACGCAGATAACCGTGTGTCGGCTGTTTTGTCCACAGGACGTGGCACAGATAACCGTGTGTCGGCTGTGCTGTCCACAGGACACGGCACAGATGGCCGTGTGTCGGCTGTTTTGTCCACAGGACGTGGCACAGATAACCGTGTGTCGGCTGTGTTGTCCCCAGGACACGGCACAGATGGCCGTGTGTCGGCTGTGCTGTCCACAGGACACGGCGCAGATAACTGTGCGTCGGCTGTGTTGTCCACAGGACACGGCACAGATAACCGTGTGTCGGCTGTGTTGTCCACAGGACACGGCACAGATAACCGTGTGTCGGCTGTGTTGTCCACAGGACACGGCACAGATGGCCGTGTGTCGGCTGTTTGTCCACAGGACGTGGCACAGATAACCGTGTGTCGGCTGTGTTGTCCACAGGACACGGCACAGATAACCGTGTGTCGGCTGTGCTGTCCACAGGACACGGCACAGATAACCGTGTGTCGGCTGTGTTGTCCACAGGACACGGCACAGATGGCCGTGTGTCGGCTGTTTTGTCCACAGGACGTGGCACAGATAACCGTGTGTCGGCTGTGTTGTCCACAGGACACGGCACAGATAACCGTGTGTCGGCTGTGTTGTCCACAGGACACGGCACAGATAACCGTGTGTCGGCTGTGTTGTCCACAGGACACGGCACAGATGGCCGTGTGTCGGCTGTTTTGTCCACAGGACGTGGCACAGATAACCGTGTGTCGGCTGTGTTGTCCACAGGACACGGCACAGATGGCCGTGTGTCGGCTGTGCTGTCCACAGGACACGGCACAGATAACCGTGTGTCGGCTGTGCTGTCCACAGGACACGGCACAGATAACCGTGTGTCGGCTGTGTTGTCCACAGGACACGGCACAGATGGCTGTGTGTCGGCTGTGCTGTCCACAGGACACGGCACAGATAACCGTGTGTCGGCTGTGCTGTCCACAGGACACGGCACAGATAACCGTGTGTCGGCTGTGCTGTCCACAGGACACGGCACAGATAACCGTGTGTCGGCTGTGTTGTCCACAGGACACGGCACAGATGGCTGTGTGTCGGCTGTGCTGTCCACAGGACACGCCAGATAACCTGTGTCGGCTGTGTTGTCCACAGGACACGGCACAGATGGCCGTGTGTCGGCTGTGTTGTCCACAGGACACGGCACAGATAACCGTTTGTCGGCTGTGTTGTCCCCAGGACGCGATAGTGATGAGCTGATGCCCATGTGTCGGCTGTGTTTTCCTCAGGACACGGTGCTGGCGCTGGAGGCACTGGCCGCCTTCTCTCTTCGTATCCCCCGCTCGGAGGACACCGACATGACGTTGCACCTGTCGGACGAGCACGGCACGGACGAAGCGCTGCACGTGACGCCTCTCAACCGTCTGCTGACGCAGCGACGCCCTCTGGAGACGCTGCCGGCCCAGCTGAGGGTCCGAGCTGACGGTACCGGCTGTGGCCTGGTCCAGGTCAGTGGCACCGGCTGTGGTCTGGTCCAGGTCAGTGTACCGGCTGTGGCCTGGCCCAGGTCAGTGGTATCGGCGTAGCCTGGCCCAGGTCAGTGGTACCGGCTGTGGCCTGGTCCAGGTCAGTGTACCGGCTGTGGCCTGGTCCAGGTCAGTGGTACCGGCTGTAGCCTGGTCCAGGTCAGTGGTACCGGCTGTGGTCTGGTCCAGGTCAGTAGTACCGGCTGTGGTCTGGTCCAGGTCAGTAGTACCGGTTGTGGCCTGGTCCAGGTCAGTGGTACCGGCTGTGGTCTGGTCCAGGTCAGTGGTACCGGCTGTGGCCTGGTCCAGGTCAGTAGTACCGGTTGTGGCCTGGTCCAGGTCAGTAGTACCGGTTGTGGCCTGGGTCAGTGAGCCTGGTCTCAGGACTCGAGAGTGATGACTGTGTGCTGGGGTCTTCCCGACCATACTCCCCAGTAACTTCTACTGCGCGTCAAAACAATCTTGTGGAAATGGATGCTTGTTTTATGCATGTATATGCAGGCCTAAGTCATAATCCTACTCTGTTGGTATAGCCTTATACCTTAACCCTCGCCCCACCGGGGGGCCATCGATAGCCCCCTAAGGTTTTCGGGATAGCAGAAAAACGACGAGGCGCAGCACAACGGTTGAGGGCTCTACCTCTCACTGCATTATTTTCCCATCATCCCTGAAATTTTTTACCCCGGGTCACCCAAGGTCAGGTCACCAGACGAGGTCAACCAAGGTCACCTCACTTCACCTTTAGAGCCCTGTAAGAGCTACATTTCAAAGTCGATCGATTTGAAACTTCCTACACTTCATGACCCTCCAGGGTCTACAAGGTGTATATCCGGGATTTTTCGATTTCGTGCCCTGAGGTCAGGTCACGAGGCGACCTCTCCCATTGGAAAAGCATGGGGAAAAGCTATTTCATGATATAAAAGCCACAAAAATGATTGAAAATACTCAGACTGCTCAGAACAACGTTTTGAACACCCTTTCACGGATCCCAGGGGTCATATTTGCCCTTTGACTTTTCCAAGGTCATCCAAGGTCACCGAGGTCAAAAACAGTATTTTGACAATAACTTTTGACCTAATTGAGCTAGAGCGGTGAAACAAACACCATCGTGTTTGTCTTGTCACTGGCTTTCATTTGATATACGGCAAGGTCACTTTTTGACCTTTAGTGACCTCAGGTCTATTAGGTCACGAGGTGACCTTTGGCGGTCAAACCACTGGCGGAGGTCTTTACGTTCTACATAGCGGAAAAGTACTGGCAATTTGCTATCAAATGTACTTTACCAGGCCTCAATAGCTCTAATGACATAAGAGTTATGCCCATTTGTTAATCATTGCATATTTGAGTGAAAATAGCGATCTTGACCTAATTTGCCTCTGGGTCAACTATTGACCTAAGCACTAAAACATGCGAAGTAACTTCTAATTCACAGTTTTATACTTTATTTCGCTAACGCCCAATTTCAGAGGGGCCACACCCCGTGCAGTCGCCGACCCCCTGGGTTAAATGCACGTTGCAGATGTTTTACATGCTATTTACTGTCTTGGTAAGCGTCAGTGGACAGCCCCAGAAGGAGCTACACCTGCAAGTTATATGACTGGAAAATAGATTATGACCAATTTTGAACACATAATATAGGTAGTCGATGTTTGGCTCTTGTGGCATTTTGAACTCACTCTCAACTTTGCTCAAAACCAATCTGAAGGCTCTGGCGTTGGGCCCGTGATTGTGCTCACTGCACTAACGAACATGCACTGGTGTTGATTGAAATGAATTGAACTATGATGATTGTGCTTTGACGAGTGTGCGCTTCACGCTGCATGCACAGGAGAAGCCAGGCTGTTGGTAAGGTAAGAGTGAACGCTCCTGGTTTACGGCCGCATGGGTTGACGGGAGCTCTTGGTTCTAGGCGATTTTGAAGTACAATGTGAAAGACCCGGAGCCGGAGGAGGCCTTTGAGATGAAAATAACGACATCTGCCAAAGCCGGACAAAAGAATGCCTGAAACATACTATTGGTAAGGCTGTTTCTCTTTAAAATTGTAAGCTTGCTACCATTTTAAATGAGTCGGTGTGGTTTTCCATGCATTGCATACCCGTTGGGCAGAGGAAGAATTCGGGACGACTGCAAAACATAATATCAATGTGAGTCTGTTATCCTAGCTTGTTAATTATAATTATTTATCCCGCAAAACTAAAAGCCAATGGTGGCTGGCTGACTCTCCGTGACCCCATGTAAAGGGAAGGTAGCTAATTGGACCCTTCTGCTCGATTGTAGCTTATCGACAGTAATGCTCATATCATGCACTTCCATTACATGTTTTGTTTTGTAAGAGTGGTGTTTTGGACTGAGTCTGATCATATCAGTCAGCACATGTTTGTTTGCATCTTGATATTTTAAATCAAGTTAACTACTAAATCAGTCAAACTGTGCTGCTTTGAGTACTGTTAAACTTGTGTGATGCACCTTCGTCAGAAATCTGCGTGGGGTATACTGGGGAGGATGAGGAATCCAACATGGCCGTGGTAGAGGTGGAAATGGTGAGCGGGTTTGTGCCAAGCAAACCAAGTCTTCGTGAGCTCAAGAAAGACATCAGGCTTGGTGAGTTCACATTGCTTTCTTCAATTGCTATATTAGCCCATTTTTACTATTTAACTTTAATTGCGTTTTTCACATCATTAGGTCATTTTTAATATTTGCAGGAAGCTACTTTTTACTTTTATTGCTTTTCTACGGTTCTACATTTCTTTACAGCGTAGTACATCGTCCCCTTAGAATAATTTTAAACAGGGATTCCCAGGGATTCCGCCATCAAACAGCATACAATGGTAGCATCCAAGGTATATAAAAACCATTAGAAATTTCATTTTGTATGCGTTCATCTCCGTCGGTTTGCTGTCTGACCTTCTCTCTGTCATTCTCCGCAGAGCTGAAGCGGTGGGAGGTGAACAACAACAAGCTTGCCTTCTACTTCGACTCGCTGCCGGCGGCGGCGCCGCGCTGTTTCGACTTCAGGGTGTACCGGGACCAGCAGGTGGAGGACGTGAAGCCGGCCGTCGCCAAGGTCTACGACTACTACCAAACCGAGCAGCAGATTAGCCTGGTCAGTAGCGGGGGAGGGACGCTGCGTTAGAACTACGCCAAGGCTGAACTGGGCTTGAGGTTCCGGGTGTTGCTAGTCTTTGCGGGGATGGGGAACGGGAAAGTATATTTAAAGAGGGCTAAAGGTGTCAGTACTAACACGTGGAGGTCCCAAAGGCAGTTATGTGCACCTCAAAAGTCTTTTGCATGTAGCCAAAAAATGACGGAGGGCAGGGCCGCTGCATTTGGTATAGCTAATGCCTCGTCTTTCTGGAGCTCGAATAAAACCTTCACATCATCCCAGCAGTCCAGGTCAAGTGACCTAACCCAAAAATATTTAGAGTACAAAATTAAGAACAGACTTTATCTGTAGGTCTGATTTCACACCGCATGGTAAGGTTACCGAGTAAAGCAACTTGTGGTAACACGATGAGTTACATAATTGACCTGGGGCTCAGGTAAGGGCCATGACCTCTCCATTGAAAATGCACGGGAAAGTTTGCTTAAGTTTAATAATTTTATGACGAATAACGGCGGAGTCTTTTGCTTGAAATGAATTCACATAGTTTGCCTTGCCTCGAATGATTTGCAGCATTTGCGAACTTCCATCCCACTTTACGCCGGGCTACTCTTATTTTTTGATCTGGTGATGTTGTATAACAAATAATTTGATTGTGCTTTGTGAATGAGTTCCAATGGTGTTTGAATGTTCTCTATAGTTCTAGTCTGTCAGCCGTTTTAACAGAAAACTTATGTTTCCAGTATACCTATGCCTACGAGCATGGGTGAAAATCCCGGTGGTTTGGGGGTTCATCACCCTCCCGGATTTTGGGTCTACCATAAGCTTTGTATAGGGTTTGTATTGTTGTGCCAGCGGTAAAGGGAATGCGGCACCTTTATAACGCAATTTTAGCTGAGTTAGCCAAGTTATAAAGCATGCCGGAAAACCTGGTACTCAATATATCCTTTGTCTTGAACTCAAAATTTCCGTGGAGAAAAGCTATAAACCTACCTGAAATGTACTCTAATTCTACCCCAGCCAGGCGGCCACAGTTGTCAGCTGTTGGTGTGACGACAGCGCTGACATCACGGTGGGTAATCATCCAATTGAAGCCCTTGAAGCCTACTGAATATGATAGTAGTTGGTAGAACATGACGTCACTCACAGGCAGAGGTTTATTTTTCACCCTAGAGGAGCATTTGAAAACTCAAAATATTGAGCTCATTGCACATTTTTCAGAGACATCATGGACGTTTTCATGATTTTCGGCTAAAAATATCCCTTATTACACTAAATTCCTGGATTCGACCAAGGTTCCATATTCCCTTTAACCCATCCAGGACCCCTGGGTCGAGAAGAGATCTCCAGCCATGCCTACAAGAACTGGTCTTGAGTCTCCATCTCTAATAACGTCAAAAATAATACAAATTTTCAGTAAAGATCAATATGGATTATCTAACGCCGCATTAATATTTCGCGCAGCTGGTGTGGATTTTAGGTCTCAGGGGTGGCGGGTACCTGCACCGGCGGGGATGACCCAGGTCACGTTGCCCGCGTGCGTCTTAAATATATACACTTTAGGAACTCAGGTAGCCATGATTATGTTAACCAGCAAAGGGGCGAATGGGACAGCCGCCATAAGAAGTTCCACGTGGTCATATGGGAGGCGGCCGCTTTCGATGGATCCCAAATGTCCTCTAATTAAAAGGAGCAGGACATTTTCGTGGAGTCTAGGCTTATAGCCCGTGTAATAGGATGTTGCCCCGATCCTCTGTGATGGTGATGTGCCCCCAGGCGGTGATCACGCCATGACACCACGGCAAAGGCAGTGCCAGTGGTGCCAAAGGCGCCAACACTGTCGCTGCAGCCCGCTTAGAGATTTTCACACGCTGGAAATTGCCTGCGAGGACTATTCAAAAAGGCTACAATGAAATAATTTCATGTTTGGTGATGACGATTTGTTTGGTTGACAGACGTACGAGCTGGACTTGGAATGCAGGGAGGCTGTCTAGTTGCGCCCGACCACGTTGTCTCGGCGTTGACTCCTGGTAGCCCCTCTGCCTGGGCCTCGTGCAACGCTGCCGACGCCTGTGTACCAGGTCGCTTTTCTACTCTGGCAAAAAGTGCGCCAGCCTGTGATTCCGTTCTATTTTCGGCTCATGACCTTGATTGCCTGGTGAAATGAGACTGGAGCTGACACTTCATGTTACTCTCGCCGTGGTGTTACATGGCATGGGTCCATATCGTTTGTAGGAATCTTAGCACATTAGCTTCTTTGTGATTATGCTGTAGTCCGTCTAATCTCTAAAAAAAACTATTGCAAAAATTCCAAAGACTCAAACATGCAAGCGGATTTGTCTTCTCAGACTTAGTTTGGTGAAGGAAGGTAAAAAAGCAGAACTCCAGCAGGAAAATCTGGCGTTTGAACAGTTACAGACCTCAAATCACGTGCACTAGTGAATCTCGCCATTTACAAGGATGGTTCTTCTTCGATTAAACGGACCATAGCTTGGTGTATTTCTTCGGTTTCCTTTTTGGGTATTTGTCTTATTGGACTTGTTGTGGAGCAGATGAAAGATTGCTTCAAACCTCTTTCATGAATTGTGTTTCTCTGTTACTAAGGAAACTTCTGGTAAAAATCTACTTGCCCTTGGGTCAACTTTACCGATGACGTCTTATTAGCTTTAGCCGAATGCAGAGATTCGGGACTTTAGAATCTGTTGGGCACGTGCAATGGTGTTGACCATGGATTTCTTCCAATTTACAAATATGTTAAGTTAAACGTTGTTTAAACCCTTTTTCTGCCCATATAAAAACGACATTTATTCCACCGCTCCCCTCCAGGCCTGCCGTGTTGCTGAGAGAGACATCAGCTGTTCTGTCGCTACGTATTCAACGGGCCTATGCTGTCTTAATTCTTGCGCAACTGCACAGGAGCTGTGTTTTGTTTTTTTCGGACTTGGCCGTTTGCATTCTTTCTCTGCATTCTTGACTACTCTATTGTGCACATTCTTTTAGTAAGATCGATTTGGTTCTTAGTGCAGTAACTTTTGGCGCTAGACAACTGACAAGTATGTGCATATAATACGTTTCGATGCAGTTACTTATACTGCAAATGGACCGTAGGTGCTGTGCCATAGTTTCTTAGATGTTGCTGGGGAGGTGCTTCCGAAGCTACCGCATGGTCTTAGATTTTGTTTTGAATCCTTATGTTTTGTTATGGAATGCTTGCTGGTTAGGAATTAAATACATGGGAAGAGAAAATGCGAGACTATTTGACAGAGCGCCACGGGCAGACATTTCACTACCAACCAGCCATATCCAGTGTAGTCGTTGAGAAATTTAATGCACTATTGCAAAAGAAACATACCTCTCAGTATACAAATCTTGTTATTTTCACTGGAACTTGAAGTCATTACCACCTAAATAACCGGATAAGGCTTGCTGAAACTGCAAGTATGCTTTTGTCTCAGAAAAAATAGGCTTGGTATGGAAAGCACGCTACTGTACTTCCGAAGGCGGGGAATTGAGAAAAACAACGGGGATTATCAAATAATTACCATCCTTGAGCAGAGGGTGTACTCGGTGCTGAGCACCTTGTTTGCGAACGTTGGGAAATAATAGGCAGAGCCAGGGGAGTGGAGGCACTTACCCCGCCACCGCCATTGATCCTCCGGCGCCCCCTAAAGGTCGATAGCGCGCCCTGAAATGTCGCTTCCAGCCCTCACTCCCCAGTATACGAGCATCGGTGGCCCCGCGATAGGATTTGGGTCTCACCCGATGGGTTTTGTGGGCCCCTGGTCAGAATGGTTTCTCCTTCCGACCACAAATTATTCCCTTTCTGATCGGACCACCCCTTTCTAATCAGAAATCCTGGCTCCGGTTATGTTGCAAATTTGTAGTTAAGAATGCTTAAGCAGATTTATATGCCACCCAAGAGATGACATACAAGTCTTCAGTGACCGCCAAACTTGTAGGAAATACCAGAACATAGCTGAGATAGACATTGAGGAGCAAAGGCAGCCTAATAGAGCGCACTCTGAAATATTTTGAAGCTATGTTTGGTACGTGTAGATTGTACATTGTACATGATACCTCCAGCATGTACAATGTACATGCATATAGGTATCATGTAAATATATATGTATATCACATCTGTTTCGGAGTTTATTAGCAAGCTACTTTTAACGGTATCGGATTACATTAGCTGATCAATATACTAGATTGGAAAATTAATAGTTGCACTGGTCAGGCCCATGTCCGCATCCTGGCAAATGGAGGAAAATCGTCTCAGAGGGTGGTGCAAGCATTTTTGGAAGGTGGGGCATTCCAGGACAAAACGACCAAAAATATTTCAATTTGACACCACCATGTCTAGAAAAAATCTGAAACTTTGTCTCCGGAGTTCTTGGGCCAGAAACACGCCTGTGAGAATCTTAGCCCCCTCTGACTAACGGTGACCGAGTTATAGCCCGAGGCATTTTCGGGAGGTCACCTTATAGACTCATTTTTGATGCTTCATAACTCAAAAACGCATAGCCTGATTAACAAGTTTTGTATATCATTGAACTCGTCTTGAACTATACTTTATTTTGAAAAAAGCAAATTTCAAAATTTGAAAATTTTTGACTTTTAATTTGTTTGACCTTTTCTTTTTTACCTAGCTTGACCTTTTCCCAGTTGAAATTGCCATTTTAGACACCTCAAAAATTTTGATTAATAAAATATCTTTCGATAGGAAAAATAAAAAAATGCATTCATGCTATAAGTTCCAAATATTTAGCACCTAAGGTAGGTATGTAGACGGTTTTTGACCACTGCAGTACCTAGTACAGCCTTATGTTTAACGCCGCAAACATAGTGATTGTTTTTGTAATCGGTTGCTGGCAATCATATTGCTTTGTCTTTACGAAATTTTCATCGTGCAAGTGTCAGAATTTATGACAATTAACACGCGCCCACCCGAGGGTGTGGGCAACCGGCCTCCTCAGGTCTCTACAGGTAGTAAAAAAAACACCTTAGCGCAGCGCCACCGTACGCTATCTATCTCTAACACAACATATTACAACTTCTGGAAAAATAATTTAGGTCAACTGGGAGGTGGTAGGTACCGTAAATACTGAAGGCCAGCTGGCAACTGACTGGTGAGGGTGTGACCTGAGGTAGACGGTCGTCGTTATGCCTTGTGGGACTTTCAAATTTGGTTCATTGATTAACACTTCATCGTGGGAGTTGCTCGTTTGGGTGGTGGGGTCGGGGTCTCCGTAAAAAGTCCCGTGATGACTCTAGTGAGACACCTACTCCTAAAACTGAACTGGAAACAACTTGGACAATATTCATAAAAATAAAATTGCAGCCATTAAAAGTGATAGAAAGGGATCCATTGTTTCGAGGGAGACGAGGGCAAATGAACTTATTAATAAATGACCTTTTAGCCTTAAACGAAAATTTACAAAGATGTCGCGAGTTTATCCATAATTGAAACAAATATAACTTATCCTATGAGCACCACTAACTCACACAATTACATCGTCCCCCGAGATGGAAAAATAGTATCGATACAAGGTGACCCTGTGCAGCACAGCATACGTTTGAGAGGATTCATGCAATGTAAACAAACGTGTCTGAAAGAATTTCATTCCCAAAAAGTAATTTGAATCTGCTCATATATGCGAAAAAGTGTCCTGAAATTGTAACGCATTCGACTTGGTCACTTGAACAGATTGCCTCATGATATTTTTACAAGGTGATCATTTCATAGCTGACACGGATCCCAGAATCCCAGATGAATAATTACACTGTGCACTGGGAGTGATGCCGCTAAACAGCCAGTTTTGATCACTACCGAATATGTTACACACAATCGTTTGGTCGTGCCATCTTTGAGGTTGCTCGAGGTCACAGTATTTCTTACAGGAACAAAGTGGAAACCTAAATTTTGTGGCATAATAGGTGATAGCGGAGAGCCGTTGAAAGAAATGTTCAGCGCAATTGGAACACTCTTGTTGAGCCCAAACGGATTATGTATCTTATAATATTGCCTAGTCAAATGTCAAAATTAATCTGCTTTGACCTAGAGCCAGGGTTAGGTCTGTATGGTAAAAAGAATATTAATTAAACTGCAGTGGCAAGCCAGACACGACAACGTAAAAACAAAACCTCCATCGCAATTCCCGACAATTCTCAATTTTCTCAAGTTATCAAAATTTACCAATTGCCCCATGCATTTCTAATGGAAAGACCATGACCTTGACCCTGCTCCCGGTTATCGACATAGAAATCCTGCTACGAAAAATTATCTTGCTGGGCGACCTTACTATGTAATGTGAATCAAACCACGATAGGCTAAATTTGATATTATTGATACAGTTCCCAAAGTTTTTCGAGGTTAGGTCTCTTGACCTGGTTTGGCGGTTTGACCTGGTATGACCCAGACCTAAAATTTTTCCAGAAGTTGTAATATGTTGTGTTAGAGATAGATGGCGTACGGTGGCGCTGCGCTAAGGTGTTTTTTTACTACCTGTAGAGATCTGAGGAGGCCGGTTGCCCACACCCTCGGGTGGGTGCGTGTTAATTGTCATAAATTCTGACACTTGCACGATGAAAATTTCGTAAAGACAAAGCAATATGTTTGCCAGCAACCGATTACAAAAACAGTCACTATGTTTGCGGCGTTAAACATAAGGCTGTACTACTGCAGTGGTCAAAAACCGTCTACATACCTACCTTAGGTGCTAAATTTTTGGAACTTATAGCAAGAACGCATTTTTTATTTTTCCTATCGAAAGATATTTTATTAATCAAAATTTTTGAGTTGTTTAAAATGGTAATTTCAACTGGGAAAAGGTCAAGCTAGGTCAAAAAGAAAAGGTCAAACAAATTAAAAGGTCAAAAATTTTCAAATTTTGAAATTTTCTTTTTTAAAATAAAGAATAGTTCAAGACGAGTTCAAGGATATACAAAACTTGTTAATCAGGCTATGCATTTTTGAGTTATGAAGCATCAAAGATGAGTCTACAGGGTGACCTCCCGAAAATGCCTCGGGCTATAACGCGGTCACTGTTGATCGGAGGGGGCTAAGATTCTCACAGGCGTGTTTCTGGCCCAAAGCTACCCCGGAGACAAAGTTTCAGATTTTTTCTAGATATGGTGGTGTCAAGCCTTGGTCGATCTGTCCTGGAATGCCCCAGGTATCAGGGCTCAGTGTGGGAACGCCGGTGCTCCATCGGAGAAGTGGGTTTGCACCTGCACAGTCTTGTCCTCTAGTATGCTAATGCATAGTTTCGTAGGCATGGGAATTTTCCTTTTCCTGGAGATATGTTCCTTTTGAATGGTTCCAATGACCTTAATCTCCAATTGTGGGGTGAATAATTATGGTTAGAACAGTAGCAGTGGAGTGCCCGGACTTAACACGGAAGGACAGCATGGACTTTTCAAACTGAGCTGTACTGTAACTGAGTAGTACTCGCTTTGACTCGGGACTTCCTCGCCAACCAGCACCCTTGCTATTGGGAGCGTGGGCTTGATCTGCCTTTAAACAGATACACCGGTCCGATGGCATAGCCAGAGGGCTCCGCCTCGCCGCGTGTCCTCTCTCTCGCCGGGCCCGAGAAATCTGGATAGTCCCACCGTTTGGTACGGTGGAGACTGTGAAAGGAGCATGTGACCATGCCTGCCCTGCCATGGTGCCGATAAGTGGAAGATCCATGCCGGATAAATATTGTGAGCTTGTCTGTAGGTAGCATGTGTAAAATATCCCAGGGCTAGGGATGTAATTGTTTCGAGTCGTAACCACTTCACCGCAACTTTAACACGCGCATTGACGGGGGGCGGGTACCCGCCCCCCTCGGGTTTTTCGGAGACAGCAGAAAAACGGCGGCGCGCAGCGCCGCCGTACTTGGCATACCTTTTCCCTCATCATTTTTGCAACTTCTGTTAAAATTTTAAGGATAGGTCATCTCAGCTCAGGTCACCAGTACAGGTCAAGTGACCCGACCTCAAAAAGAAGTTTAAGATAGCATAAGTCGGAGCAGGGTGAACTTATCCAATTGAAACTCATATCACATAATGGGCTCACCGAGTTCTCTAAAATATGTTCCGGTATTTTTGATATCGATGACCTAAGGTCAGGTACGAAGCATGACCTCTCCATTGGTAATACATGGGAAATATGGTTTTTACTGAATAATTCAGTAACAGATGGTGATAGAGCGTCTATTTTAGCTGCATTAGACTCGCCTTGGCTTTGCGGTTCTAATGATATGCATTTTATATAATTTGACCTTGACCTGACCTCAGGTCAGGTCAAATCTTTGATTTGACCTAGCAAGGTCAAATCATATATCATTCGATTTGGCTTGCTGCGAGGATTCATACAGTTCAAGTCGTTTTGCTCTGTCTTTATTTGTTCAGATGTAATGGCCGAAAAACTTAATTTACATGTTATCCCTATGACGGCATGTGATGGCATGTTTTTGACCTCTGGTGACCTTAAATGTGACCTGACAAGAAAATGGTTCAAATATTTTCGATCGAAAAGCGGATGGGCTACCCAACGCCGTTTACCGTTTTTTGCTACCTACCGTGGTTCTCGAGATCTTAGGGGTGGGCGGGTACCCGCCCCCCCCCTCGTCAATCCGAAGGTGGCTCAGACCCCCGTCAATGCGCGTGTTAACCTAAATATTATTCACTTTATCTGTATCACGACTTGTTCGTGATGCTGACCATTTTGCCTCATCTGACTTTGGAATCATAGATCAAAGCAATAACTGTGCTGTGTATAATTTTGTCAATACAAGTATCCCTCGGCTGACTTGTTTTCTCATTGCCCTGGTTCTGAAATCTCGGCAGTGTCTGGTCCCATTTTCAGTGGGCGTCTAGCACCCGACACATTCCCTTTCTGCCTCATCGAAGTGCTGGCGGCAGATTTCAGGTCTGGTGCGCCGTTGGAACCGCCAGCTATCTCGTCTCCAAAAATCCCCCGGAGGCTAGGGTGCGGGCCGACTGACTGCGCTGGTCGGTTGGCGGGCGAATTTGGCCTGGGGCGAGACCACTGTCGCCCGTTCAGTCCATCGACCTCCGATAAAAACCGGGCCCATTATCCCATGCCGAGAGCCACTCTCGATGGTGATCGCCTGCTCCCTTCGCTCTGGCACCGGCGACCAGGGTTGAAAGTGCTGATTCTGGCGTGAAAGTTGCATTTGTGTGAAATGGATACACAGAGTGGGCGGTTTTCTCTTATCTGGGTGATCTCGCTTTTTTCGGACTTAACACTACTTTGCCTGTCTTTAACACGCGCATTGACGGGGGTACCCGCCCCCTCGGGTTTTTCGGAGATAGCAGAAAAACGGCGGCGCGTAGCGCCGCCGTACTTGGTATACCTTTTCCTCATCATTTTTACAACTTCTGTGAAAATTTTAAGGTTAGGTCATCTCAGGTCAGGTCACCATTACAGGTCAAGTGACCCGACCTCAAAAAAGTTTAAGATGGCATAAGTCGGAGCAGGGTGAACTTATCCGATTGAAACTCATATACATAATGGCCCCACGGAGTTCTCTAAAATATGTTCCGGTATTTTTTATATCGATGACCTAAAGTCAGGTACGAGGCATGACCTCTCCATTGGAAATACATGGGAAAAATGGTTTTACGGAATAACTCAGTAACGGATGGTGATAGAGCATTTATTTTTGCTGCATTAGACTCGCCTGGGCTTTGCGGTTCTATTGATATGCATTTTATATAATTTGACCCTGACCTGACCTCGGGTCAGGTCAAATCCTTGATTTGACCTAGAAGGTCAAATTATATATCATTCGATTCGGCTTGCTAAGAGGATTCATATAGTTCAAGTCGTTTTGCTCTATCTTTACTTGTTCAGATTTAATGGCCGAAAAACTGAATTTACATGTTATCCCTATGACGGGCATGTTTTGACCTCTCGTGACCTTAAATGTGACCTGACAAAAAATGGTTCAAATGTTTTCGATGGAGAAGTGGATGGGCAGCCCAACGCCGTTTACCGTTTTTCGCTACCTACCGTGGTTCTCGAAATCTTGGGGGGTACCCGCCCCGTCAATGCGAAGGTGGCTCAGACCCCCGTCAATGCGCGTGTTAATATGAGTCAGGAGACATGTCTTACGTGTATTTTCAAATATTGATCCATGGCCCAATGGACACTAGCGTGGGATGGAGATGTGATGAATCAGATTTGATCATATTTGACGAAACGGGAGTAATCAATGATGCCTAAAAATTAACTCTTGCACGCCAGTCAGATGCTAAAGCCAAAAAGCCAGGTGATATTGACCTCAACCCAGCAAGTGATTGATACAGTTTGGCAATATTTACCATGGGCTATTTAACATAATTCTCATTTATTTTCTATTTCGCATAGGATCCTAAACCGGGGGGGAGGGGGTTGGGGAACTTCTCCCTGGGGGAACCCCCCCCAGGGGGGTTCCCCCCCCAAGACGAAGTTAAGTGCTAATGAAGTGCTTAAAGAAGAGGAAGTGGCCAGCAAATACGTGTTCAACAGTGTTATAGTAGCGTTCTCCATCTAATTCTAACCTACAACTTAATTAACCAGCGCCCCGGTGGGCCTCCGAGCCACCTTTGCTCTGGTGTTTGAACACTCCCTCGAAATCGCTTTCTATGCGGGATAGCGGAAAAACGTGAAGGCTGGTGGAAAGCTCATAAAAAATCATGAAGAAACTATATTAGTCACTTTTTGGCTCAGGTCAATATTTAGGCCATGGCAGGTCAAAGAAGGTGGCATGTTGAGTAAAGCTTTTGGGCTCTACCATCTGACAGAGTTGAGTCAGAATCATTTTTAGGCACCATTTGCTTTCTCTCCTCACGGAAAATAGACAAATGTATAATATGACCATACTAGGTAAAAAATTACCTGACCTGAGGTCAGGTCAAGGTCACTTTTTCCCTTAGCATAGTCAATATACACATCAATCGACTTGCAATATCAATCCAAACGCAATGGTATCAAAATAAAGGCTTTATCATCATTTCATGCAAATTTATCATCCTAAGTCTGAAAACTGCTTAAGTAGCCCCACATGACCTCTCAGAGGTCAACAAATACGGGTAAAGAATTGCAACATGAACCTGGAAGGAGGTCCATAATCCTACGATTTGGAAAATATGAAGGAATTATCAGCTATATATACACAAATACAGCCAAATTTCTGTTTTCCCCATTTATTTCCAATAGAGAGGTCATGGTCCGTACTTGAACTTAGGTTATCGATATGAAAAACCCTGGAATATATTTTGTAACACTGGGTGGGGCCATTATGTGGTATAAGTTTAAATCCGATAAATTCACCCATTTCTGACCTACCTGTGCCACGTTAAAGGGAATGTGGCACCTTGGTCGGATCCTGGAATTTAGCGTAATTAGGGGACTTTTAGCCGAAATCATGGAAATCAATTTCTCGATCATCGAAATCATGGAAATCTTTTAGCCGAAATCATGGAAGTGTCGTGGAAATCATGGAAGTGTCCATGATTTCTCTAAAAAATTTACAATAAGCTCAATAGTTTTATTTTAAAATGCTCCTCCAGGAAAATAAGCAAATATCTGCCTGTGGATGATGCCATGATCTGGCAACCACTACCATATTCATTAGGCTTCAAGGGCTTCGATTGGCTGATGCTCACCGAGACCTCAGCATATGTCGTCACACCAACAGCTAACAACTGTGGCCTGCTAGTAAGGGTACATGTAGGGTACATTTCAGGTAGTTTTTAGCTTTTCTCTAAGGGAATTTTGTGTTTCGAGACAAATGATATATAGAGTAACAAATTTTCCGGCATGCTTTATTTAAAAAAAAATTGGAGATGAAGTCACTTGACCTGCAATGGTGGCCTGACCTGAGATGATCCAACCTTGAAATTTTGCGGAAAGTTGTGAAATTGATCAAGGATAAAGTACGCCAAGTACGGTGGCGCACAGCACCACCGTTTTTCGTGCCGCCGGAAAAAACCGAGGGGGTGTTCAAACACCCCCATCGGGGCGGGGGTTAATTTTTTAATAAGTAAGGGAAATCCTCCGACTTAATGGATAGGCAGAAATGTATGCGTATACCTGCAAGATAACGTATATTGTATACTCCATACTTAAACAGCAGTGCCTTTAACCCCCAACCCCCCCCTCAGGACCCCGCCCTGGCTTCCTTTGCTTGGGGCAGAAGGCTCTGACTGACTGGGTATGTTATTCCTGCGCTGTCGTTTATTCCACATTCTTTTAGAAAGTTATTTATGCTTTAGGAGAATGTTTCCTGGGTGTACAACCCCCTGCAATTGAATCTGTACACACTAAGCTCGGCAGATTTTGGGTAGATTCTGGACAACTATTGCTCCATCGGCCACGATGAACTATAGAGCATGTATGTCTTGCACGTCGCTTTTGACATTGTCCCAAAAACTGGGGTGCAGATTCGTAGTTTGAAAATAATTTGCAGAAAACGTTTTCGATGACTGACTCTTGACAATTTAGTTTTTGGCAACCAATTTTTAAAATATGTGGCTGCTGAGTATTAGTGGGCACGTAGTGGAGAGGTGGGAGCAAAACACACAAACTGTATGTTTAATCAACATTCTGCAAGCAGAAGTTCGCTCACACTATAACAAAAACTCCTGAGCCTAGTGTGTACAGATTCAATTGCGGGGGGCTGTACGCTCAGTGTTCAGCTAAATGAAATTACCTACAAGGCTGGGGTATATATTCCCTCATCTGGATGTGGATTGCCCAGTAACCCAGTGTTTTTCAGGTTAGGCCGTGTAGCTTGGTTTCATGTGTGGCTGTAGTGTTTTGAAACAGTTTCTATGATACAATGGTTCTCGTAATTGATACTTGTCGGATTTGGGCGTCCCTATGGTTTTCGAAGTACTACGTTAGTATGATGGATTCATTAAGGCTGCATTCCTTAGACAATAATATTCCGTCACCTATGAATTTTCGGTCTTTAAATAAGTGCAGGTAAAATGTACCGAAACAGCGACCATGTTTTGAGTCCCGAATAAAGTTTTGTGCCTTTCACCATTCAACACAGAGCAAATCAGTACGTGCTTCCCTCTTCTGGTATATTATTTGCTGCTGTTTTATCGTTTGTACGTGGTCTATTAGTTTTAAATCTCTATAACTCGTCCGATGGTTGGGATGTAGTTTAAGGTACGCCTCCCTCCTTCTTCCCTCGGTTATGTACCTTCGGGTCAGGTCCCACTCCTTTCCAATCAGTAGAAACCCATCTTGCGACACTTGTGACTTCAGCGAACTCGGCCGCCGGCTAAACTGTGCTGACTCGTCCGCCGTCTCGCCTGTACCTACCGAAGAGTAGCCTCGGATGGTGGAGTAATAATCAGGCCAGTAAGAGCAAAGCATGGCTAGGAATGTTTAAAAAAGATAAAGTTTATACATTTCCTCGTTCATGGTTTAAAGCTCTAACATTTCCATCTAGACATTTCGATTGAAATTCTCGCAATACAAGTCAACACGCCTCCACCAATCATAGGCAGCCATCCACTGGCTCCCGATTGTCTGCGGGCACAGATATAAGAGAGGTCACGCTGAGCACCACTGACGCCGAGTTTAAGCCTCAGTGGGGACGGTTCGCGTGGCGGATTATAAAAAAACATGTGTTGTATTCAGAATGGTGGTGGTTGTGACTGTGTTAGACTGAGGTAGGGGGATAGGTGGACGGGACATTCTGTACACGTGGGTGGATATATAGTAAAGGCGTTTGTGCACTGTGTGGTGTCGATGGCACTGGAACAAAACACGAGTTCATTAAATGAGCCCGGTTCGTCAGCACGCTTGGGTATGCACCGATTTCAAGCCCTTGATATGTTTGGCATCCGGGTATATGATACAGCTTTTCAAGACTTTTGAATCAACACACTGTTATTGGAAATATAGCACACACGGTACCTAAGTACATACAACATACACCCTAGCTGACATTTTATGCGGATGCGACACTATAAGTTTAGGGTGCTAAAATAATGATATGAAGCGGAGAGATAAGTACCTAGTTCTGATCGTGTAAGCAAGGAGGCACTGATCGATCCAAGGCGGGGTCAAATGGGCCATGGCCCCTCCAAAACCTAAAATAGTATATTTGCCCCCCCCCAAAGCACCAACTTCTGGCCGTTTTTTTCTTTAAAAGTACAAAAGTACGATGTTTTCGCGATATTTTCTTCAATTTAACCCGCCTCCAAACGTTGGTTTGGCCCCCTCCAAACGCTGCTCCTGGATCCGCCAATGAAAGTAGAGTGCAAGGCAAATCACAGAGCTTTCGAGGCAGTTAACGCAGGAAGTATGTACACGTGTTTTAACCCTCACCCGGTGGGGTGTTTGAACACCCCCACCGGGGTGTTCAAACCTCATCCTTGACTTATTTCGCACCTCACACCTCATCCTTGACTTATTTCGCAACTTTTCCAAGAATTTTAAGGTTGGGTCATTTCAGGTCAGGTCACCAGTACAGGTCAGGTGACCTCACCTCCAAAAAAGTTTAAGGAAGCATAAGTAAGAAAAGAGTGAATTTATCGGATTGAAGCTTATACAACATAATGCGCGTACGAGTGCTAAAACACTTATTCCGGGATCTTCCATATTCATGAACTAAGGTCAAGTAAAGACCATGACCTCTCCCTTGGAAATACATGAGAAAAACAGAGATTGGCTGTATTTGTGTAGATGCAGCTGAGAACATCTTCATATTTTCAAAATCGTGGTATCCTGGGCCCCTTTTCAGGTTCATGCAGCAATTCTTGGCCCGTGACTTCTGAGAGGTCGTCTGGGCTACTAAAGCATATTTTCAGACTGGGGTCAATAACTTTGCAGGAAAAGACGAAAACGCTTTTATTTTGATGCCGTTACGCTTGGATTGCTACTGCAAGTCGTTTGATATGCATATTAACTATTCTAGACCTGAGGTCAGGCCATTTTTCTTTGTTTACCTTGTATGGCCATATCGCATGTCATTCGATTAACCGTGACGAGAGAAAGCGAATGGCTTCTGAAAATTGATTTTAACTCAACTCTGTCAGACGCTAGAGCCCACTTCTAGCATGCAACTTCTTTAACTTGTTATGACCTCAATAGTGACCTGAGCCAAAAAGTGACTGATATAGTTTCTTTATTAATTTTGATGGACTATCCACCGGTGTTCACGTTCTTGCGCTATCCCACATAAGGGCCGAGTTAGAGGGGATGTTTGAAACTCCCTCCCCCACCAGGGCGAAGGTGGCTGGTAAAATACTTGACTGGGTAAGACATGTGGGGCAGTCCTCGACAGATCGACCAATATTTCTCAAAAGCAAAGGCCTCACGTCACTGATTTTTATCCAAGATATAGTGATATACCTACGCCGGGGGACGACCGGCGGGGAAGTGTCCCTTGCCCCCTGGGTCCACCTATTCGCCCAGTGCTCAATTTGTGGAAAGGTGACAACCCTTAGACTTGCTTAGAAGTGCTACCTACATAGCTGTCGTATTTTTTATATTCAGGTGCATCAAATATGTGTCTCCAGCAACGGTAAGCTGGTATCCGCCGAGCTGTACGCTGTAGCTTTGGAAACTACCCTCGAGTTTGGCCTAAGCCTTCCAAAGATATACCAGATTAGGGAAATGTATATTTCAACAAACATAACAAAACTAGCTCAAAAGTGTTCAGTCCACTTGAGCCAAATGGCTTGGCCACAAGTCTTTTAACTCAGCACAAGACAACAAAAGACGTAGGTGAGCTTGCTTCTTTATCGATGTTGTGACTAAAATATGTCACGCCGTTATTGTCGTCTGCTGCTCCAATGCGGTGTCAACGTGTCAGTTGACAATTGCCTGTTCCTTGGGAGAATGCCGAGGTCAGTTCTCAATGCGATGTCTTCTTTTTGGACTTCCTTTACTTTCCACCGCCACCTCCGCCGCCGCCACCACCACCCCAGCCGCCTCCGCCGCCGCCTCCGCCGCCGCCGCCCCAGCCGCCGCCGCCGCCGCCGCCTCCGCCACCGCCCGGCGCGGCTGCCAGAGTAAAGTTATTTTTACTAATGCTGATCTTTCTCTCACATATTATTTTGTGTGTTTTTTTAGAAATATCTGTGCGATAGTTTCGGAAAATTATCAGAGCTAGTGCAAAAACTAAAAATTATCAAAAATCAAGTGGGAAATACACAAACGTTCTGCACTGAACAGAACGGTATTCCTCAAGAGAAAATCTGTAATATTCCTCGCAGTTGTGTCTCAGCCTGGTTCTGGCCTGACGCCTCAGCTCTGTTGTTTTTTTCGGTAAGCGTATAAGCCTAGGCGCTATATCTAAGCAAAAACTGAGCTGACATATCCTATGATGAAATACTAGGTGGCCCAGAAAAAATGCCGCAAGTTCAAAAGTGCATTTCTCACAGTCACAGGATGTTTAATGAACATTGACCTTTCCATCTAAGAGGGTGGGGGGCAAATTTCGTTTTTTGACCCCCTCGATCCGCCACTGGGGCTTTTGAGGAATTTGTCCAGAACATTTGCATGCTAAACTCTCATTCTGATGGTCTTATCTTTGTTCCTATTTCTTATGTGATGCATATATTATGACGTGTTTTGGAAAAAACACCGAACTAATTATTTCATGGTTTTTCTTCTTTAAAGGTAAGCTGCCGACATCTAAATAAAAAAGTGAATTTAATAAGTAAATGTTTTACGAACCTCTGAAGACAGAATGATCGTGAAACCTCTAAAAAAACAACAATATACGTGGAAGAAGATTCCACGTTATAGGTATGTTTATAGCGTTGACATGATAACAATCTACAATGTTAGCAATGCAAATGCGATACACAATGTCATATGAATGCATTAAGCTTAACTTAGCGAGGTAACATACCATATCTCTTGATAAAATGTATTTGTTATATTTTCATGTATTTGCCTTGTATTTACTGGAGCTATTTTTCTACTATTTACCCTTAGGAGGTACTGATAACTATGGTTTTCTTCACAAGCATGATGCAAACTTTATGAGCACGATATCACATCTGTCATACAATTTCACTTAACACGAAAAAACAGAGCTCTCCTCAGGAACCAAAGGTTAAGTATATTTGGGAAGCGAATGGGCACCCTTGTTTTCTTTCTTAGGCACCATAGTTTCTTGTTTAGAACAATAAGCCAAGCAAGTGAGGCTATAATGATAGCCTCCAGAAAATTACACAATAATCCATGCCCAACAAGGAACATATTGGGAGGGAATAGATACGATAATTTTCTCTAAATGGTAGGTATGCCCAAAAACACGGCCTGGTAGAGTATACTCACGTGCGGCACTGGCCAGCGAGACCAGAACCAGCAGAAGAATCACCAAGAAGCACGCCCGGGGTAGACGCATGGTGCGGAGTGTTGGCTGCCTCCAACAGACCCGCTTTATATAGAAAGCGGCCACTATTCTTCGTGGGCGGGGCAAGTGGCTTTTTCCTCACCACTTTACTACGCCGCAAAACAGCTCGGACTGGAAAGGAGGCTATCTGCGCTTTCATCCAACGCGGTCTCTATGTAGGAAGTGTACGAAAGAGGGAAAACCAGCATTGCGCAAGAAGTTGCGTAGCAGGTATGTGAAGCAGTAGCGATAATCGGATACGACTCGAAGGTGGAAATCCCCGGAACGGTGGCATCAGGACATCCCCTCTCAGTCTCCCACAGGCGTTACTCGAGGCTATCTCATCCAGAACTACTTTCCCTGGATTGGGCAGAAGTCTCCCGTCATGGTAAGGCTGGTTTTCAATAACGTGGCGCCACCGGCCTGCGAAGTCGGACGGGTGTATCCAAGGTTGTAGAATAAGTGCAACAAATATGTGGGTGCTTTTTCTGGATGGACTGATGCAAATTGTCCTGGGAGGGGGGGCTGGGAGGCTAGAGAAGCGCAATGATGCCAATAGAATTGGAAACATTTGGAGACAGACATTTTATAAGACTTACTGACCTCAGTAGTCTTTGTTGTAAGTCATACGATAAGAACAACTAAGTGAAGTGAGCCTAACTCAGATCGCACTTCTTTTTAGGGACACAGGTGGATCCAGACGGGGTGGAGGGAGCAAGGGGAGGCAATTGCTCCTTTCCAATCGACCCTCGGTGCCCCTGAATTTGTTACGGCGCCTCCTGAAAGGTCGGTGACACCCCCTGAAATGTCGCTTCGCACTCCCTCTCTCAAGATGAGTATCGGCTCCCCACGATAAGACTTGGAGCCCACCTGATTAACACCCACCTGAGTGGCGCCCCTTGTCCGGATAGCACTCGACCATGTGCCCCCACCCGGAAATCCTGACCCTGCCATGTTTAGGGCTGCCTTCAAACGATTAGAGATGTTCCTATGGTTTTTGGGTACCTGCGTGCCTCTAAAATTTGCTCCTGGATCCGCCAATGACAACGAATTCTGTCAGCTTGTCGTGCACAGTGGTCAAAGAATGAGATGAAGAAAAGGCGGAGCAATATTGCTCTTGTTTCTGACAGATTAGTGAAGAAGGAAGGAGGAAACCCGAGCCCCACTGGGGGTCCGGTGTCACCTTCGCCCCAAGAGGGCCATCAATGCCCTTCTCTAACTCCGAAAATATGGATGTTAGCGCCAATCTGCAAAGTGAAGTGGAAAGCTCGTTTGGATTCAGTATTATCTTAATTCACATGTTCAAGCGTTCAGGTCAATGGTTTGACCTCCAGAGGTCAAGTTGGGTTCTGATAGGCTATTTCCACAAAATATGCAATACTTAAGCAGCCTGGGCATAGCTCTCATGTCATTAAAGATATTGAGGTCTAGTGAAGAAAATTCGATGACAAAATTCCAGGGCTTTCTCCGTTATGTGAACCATAATGATCTCTTGCCGGTGGTTTGACCTCCAGAGGGCACCTCTTGACCTAACATAACCTGGAAGTCACTTTAAGCCTGTAAGTGACCTTGCCGTATATTGAATAAAAGCCAGTGACGATGCACACACGATGAGGTGTAATTGAGCGGTCTAGCTAGTAGCTTGATTAGGTCAAAAGTTATCGTCAAAGTACTGTTTTTGACCCCTAGTGACCTGTGATGACCTCACATAGATCAAAGGGAAAATATCGCCCGTGGAATCCGTGAAAGGAAAGTTAAAAATGCTTCTTTGAGAAATCTGAGCACTTACAACCATTTTTGTGTCTTTTAGATCATAAGACAGCTTTCCCCATGCTTTTTCTATGGGAGAGGTCACTCGTGTCCTGACATCAGGTTACCAAAACTTAGCCCTCCCCCTGAAATCTCTGAGTGCCTATAGCAAATGCATAAACAGAGTCTCTGTGAAGGAATGGCAGAGCAGGCTCCGAGCCCCCTACGGAAATGATATCCTTGATCCGCCGCCGGTTCCCCCGATTCGCAAGTTTGGGCGACGCTTCCCTCTGTGCCGGATATGTACCCGGGGGAGCCATCCTGTCAATGCCATGGTTCCCCTCCAAGGCAAGCCCGTAACCAGAACAAACCCTCAGAAGGTGTTGTTTACAGTTCAGAGCTCAGAAAGTCCTTATGCCTTCAGTACGAGGCACAGGTGCCGGAATATTTTAAGTTAGGGAGGGGATAAGGACCGTCGTCGATGGTGGGGTGAAAGTAAATTTGACCCACCTTTTAATTTGATAGGTGGGCCATTCCACCATAAATCGAACAAAAATATCGTAAAATACAACTCTTCTATTTTTTATTTTCTCCCGAATTGGTGCCGAGGGGGTTTCAGAGGTGTAGAATCTAACCATGGCGTCCCAAAATTATTTGAAAATTTCGTATGGTAGATATAGCCTCCGGAATTTTTGGGGGTCACCATGTAGGCATTGTTTTGAAAGCCTATAATTTTGTCCTTCCTTAATTATAGCAACGATATTTTTCGTTTTTGTTCACCATTTAGCATATTTCAATTTGGCTATCTTCGATTTTCATATTTCTTCAAAATTGACCTCATGACCTCGTGACCTTGTTTTTAAACGGTGACCTTAAACCGCAGTACATTGAAATTAACAAATTTTGTGATAACATTTTACATTTGGCAATTTTCCTCAGAGTAAAATAATACAAAATATCGCTGTTGTACTAAATATACTATTTTTTACTTCTAAAACATGTCACTAGGTGTCACTATGGAGCTGTGCCGTTGTACCTCACGGTATGGTAAATGCCAGTGACGGCGGAACGTCCAAATTTAAAGGGGGTTGCACAGTAAAATTTTCAACCCGTTTCTTCCAGTCCACGCCATAGGGTGTGTTACCCTTGCATATACAGGATTTTTCAAGAATTGAAAACGAGCTTTTTAAGTTAGAGTCTTGAAACGTTATATAGCCTCTGGGGCATCCATTGAGCGTATTTTTCCAAAAATTGTTCCTAACTTTCAAGGTCATGCAGTTATGACCTTAAGACTGGAGGCATGCTGGGGTTATTTGGGCGCCTGTACCCGTTTCCACGTGAATGCTCCTGTCTCTCATCGTTCTATTGCAGCATTTTGATCATGAACTGGCTCAGAATATTTTCTTCCAACCTTGGAGGATTACATTTATCAGGTTTGATCTTTCATGACGTTTTTTTACATTAAATGACCTTGATTTGACAATTGGGTGACATTAGTGATAACTCTGTGTCGAATAACGACTACAGATGCGTGTTTCAATTTGGTATTTCTAAATGAGATGAACACCGAATAAGTTGACTTGCGTCCGATACGGACTTGACCTTTTTCGATATGTGACCTTATTTGACCTTGAAAGGAGGTAAGCAATAACAGATGAAGAAGCAAACTTCCTTGGCGTAAATGCTGTTTAATGGCTTATCAATAGTCAATTTGAGTGATATGGACACTAAACTAGTTGGTTTGCATATCATATGGACTTGAACTTCTTCATTTGACTTTATTTGACCTTGAAGGGGAGTGTAAGCAATAACAGATTATAAAGGCAGGCACTTGGCGTAAATGATCCAATATTTTTATGAATAGTCAATTTGCATGAGAAGGACACTGAACAAGACGGTTTTCTTCCAATACGGACTTGACCTTATCTAGACCTTTGAGCTAATTTTCCTTGAAGGGAGTGTAAGCAGTGACAGATGATTAGACACACACTAAATTTGCGTACATGATTCAGAAGGGCTTATGAATAGTCCAGTTAATTGACGTGGACGCTGAAGTAGCTACTTTCACTTCTAAGGAGTACTTTTGAGCTCTGAACCAGTCCCATGCAATGCAATGCACCACTAAAAATCACCAATGATTTGTTTTTGTGCCTAAAACTTCTTCATTATAAAAAAACTAAAATGATGGGTACGCTGAGCAGAATTCACTTAGAAAGTTACCATAGGTCAAGCTTAAACACGTTTGAAAATGCGACAAGAGCACCAAGAATAGAAGTGCAACTGAGGCGATAACATCTTTTAGATTCAAGCTACGTCCGAGGGAACGCGGCACAAAGCCTCAAAAGCCGAAAATCTTCCTTAGCCCTCGCCCAATCTAGAATGATGAAATCAATGACCCCCCTAAGGTTTTTTTTCGAAATAACAGAAGAACAACGAGGGGCAGCACCACGGTTGAGGGTTCTACCTCTTGCTCTATTATTTTCCCATCATCCCTGGAATTTTGTACCCCGGGTCACCCTAGGTCAAGTCACCAGGCGAGTTCAACCAAAGTGACCTCACTTCAAAATTTAAGCTCTTCAATTGCTACATTTCTAAGCCGCTCGATTTGAAACTTTCTACACTTCACGGACCCTCCGAAATCTACAAAATTTACATCCGGGATTTTTGATTTGGTGACCTGAGGTCAGGTCACGGGGTGACCTCTTCCTTAGAGAAAGCTGTCAATGGTGGTCAAAAACAGTATTTTGACAATAAATATTGACCCAATTGATCTAGAACACTGAATTAAACGTCATCGTGTAAGTCTTGTCACTGGTTTTCCTTTGATATACAGGGTAACTTTCTTACTGTTCGTGACCTCAGGTTATATAAAGTCACGACGTGCCCTCTGGCGGTCAGGCCACTGGCGAGATGCTATTATGCCCCACAGAAAGCACTGGCATCTGTGGAGCATAACCTTATTATCCTTCAGAGAAAGCGCTGGCATTTTCCTATCAAATGGTTTTGCCAGATCCCAATAGTTCTAATGGCGTGAGAGCTCTGCCCAGGTTTCTTAACCTTCGCCCGGGTGGGGGTCTTTTTAGACCCCGCTCAGGTTTTTCCGAAGCGAGCAGAAAACGGCGGTGCGTAGCGCCGCCAAGCTTAGTTTAGCTGTCCCTTCATTATTTTAAAGTCTATCCTGAAAATTTTAGCTCAAGGTCATATCAGGTCAGGTCACCAGGCCAGGTGAAGTGACCTCACCTCAAACAAATGTTTAGGACTGCATAACTAAAAGGAGGGTTAATCTATCAAGTTGAAACTAATACCACATGTTGGGCCCACCAGGAGGTACAACACATATTCCGGGATTTTTTATATTGGTGACCTACGGTCATGTGCAGAGCATGACCTCCCCATTGTAAGTACATGGGGAGAATCACGAAATGAGCTTTTCTAAGTAAGTATCGATGGGATCAACTTCAAACATCGGTTAAGACTTGCTCTTAGCCCATTTCGGAGGTTGATACCAAAATTGTTGACTTGTGACCCTTGAAAGGCCATCTTAGTTAAATATGCATTTTTGTTGTTTTACTCTATCAATTTTGAATAAACAAAGATGGAACTTTTATTTTGTCACCAAAGTGTTTGTATAGCCACCGCAAGTCAAATGATATACATCATGACTATACCAGGTCAAGTTGGGTCAGACCGTTGATCTGGGTCGGGTGAAATTTTAAAATTTTACCTGGTATAGCAAAATTGTATATAATTCGATTCGTATTGACGAGAGGATTGCAATGGTGTCAACTATGGCTGCATCTTGCTTGGCTTGGAAGTTATTAGTGAAAAAGGAAACGCCCTTATGCATGGGTGGCTATGGAAATTCCCAAGAACATTCCCAATATTCTGTGACCTGTAGCTCCCTAGGCTTTGACGTGACACGAAAATGAATGCCACTACAATGAAAGAGCAACTCAAGAGCTTTCGAATGGTGTTAGAAAAATGTTTCTAGCTATCATAATTTCTGAGATATATGAGGTTTTCTTAGTACACCTCATATTAGCGATTTTGACCTATTTTGACCTCTGGTGACCTTGATATTGACCTGACAAGAAAAATGACTGAAGTATTTTCGATATCATTTTTGAAGAGCTTTCGATTGCCGTTTTGCGCTTTTTCTAGCTTAGTTGTTTTAGATCGTGGGGGTCTTTTTAGCCCCCCTCACCAGGAGCGAAGGTGGCTCGTACCCGCCACCGGGGCAAGGGTTAACACGCGCATTGACGGGGGGCTGGTACCCGCCCCCTCGGGTTGTTCGAAGATGGCAGAAAAAATGGCGGCGCGCAGCGCCGCCGTACTTGGCATACCTTTCCTCTCATCATTTTTACAACTTCTGAAAAATTTAAGGTTAGGTCATCTCAGGTGAGGTCACCAGTACCGGTCAACTGACCTGACCTCAAAAAAGTTTAAGATAGCATAAGTCGGAGCAGAGTGAACTTATCCGATTGAAACTCATATCACATAATGAGCCCACCGAGTACTTTAAGATATGTTCCGCTATTTTTGATATCGATGACCTAAGGTCAGGTATGAGGCATGACCTCTCCATTGGAAGTACATGGGAAAATGGTTTTTACTGAATAACTCAGTAACGAAGGTGCGAGAGCGTTTATTTTAGCTCCATTAGACTTGCCTTGGCTTTGCGGTTCTAATGACATGTCTTTTATATAATTTGAACCTGACCTGACCTCAGGTCAGGTCAAATCCTTCATTTGACCTAGCAAGGTCAAATTATATATCATTCGATTCGGCTTGCTGCGAGGATTCATAAAGTTAAAGTCGTTTTGCTCTATCTCAACTTGTTTAGGTGTAATGGCCGAAAAAAACTTAATTTGCACGTTATCCCTATGACGGCATGTTTTGACCTCTCGTGAACTTAAATGTGACCGGACAAAAAATGGTACAAATATTTTCAATGACGAAGTGGATGGGCTACCCAACGCCTTTTACAGTTTTTAGCTACCTACCGTGGTTCTCGAGATCTTAGGGGGGGCGGGTACCCGTCCCCGTCAAATCGAAGGTGGCTCAGAACCCCGTCAATGCGCGTGTTAAAGCATCTTAAGATAATACAAAATACGAATTTAAAGTTATATTGGAGCATCAAGAAACACTAAATAACATTATCAAAGTTACACTTTTAAAAAAACGTAATCCTCTTCCTCTTCCTTTACCATATTTTTACTCCAAATAGGTTTCCAGAGCTTTTTCCACGGATACTCACGGCCTGAGGTACCTTGCCAGCTCAGGGTCTGACATAGGGTCCCATGAGCACTGGGAAGTCAACTCTGATGCCGGCTCACTCTCCTTCCTCGGGGACCTACCGGCCATGTCCCTGAACATGGCGCGGTATCTAGCCAGGCGGTTTGCAGGGGCCGAAGGTACAGTGATGCTTTTTAGTTTGGAAGGCGGATCTGCACCTTCCTTTCCAGCTAGGGTTATGGAGGTGGAGTTGCCTCGTATGACAGCTACGGAGATTCGCTGCATCAGCCATTCCGACTCGCGGTTGTCGCCCGTTTCAAGGACCAGACGGCGCCCTAGTTCTCGAAGGAAGGCTGCTCCTGCCTTACCGATCGTACCACCCGTTTCAACGGCAAGGGGCACGAAGTGATATGGGTAGCTAATGCTGGCATACCGTCGAATTTTGCGGCTCTCGGCAGCGGCTGCGGCAGCCCCAGCCTCAGAGGCTGAAGTGCTCACTATGGAGGGGGCGTATGTATCAACACACGTCGCGTCCCATATTAAACATTTCCCCTCCGATAAAGGGAAGGTGGTCAGCCCGTCTGATCTTCTGCCGTCACCGCGGTCGAGCCCTGGCGGTTCCAGCACAGATGGAGTCCCTGCACTCGTCAGCGATCGCTTGATGACGTCATTGATGGCTGCATGTCTCGGATGACGTCCAGCGCTGCGCATGCATGACAGGACATGTTGTCCGTTTTCTTCTATGTGTGCACCACAGCGGCAGCGGTGAGGCGCACAGACTGGAGCACCAACTCTGAGGGCGACGGCCGTCCGAAGTGTGTCCGGCTGGATGAGAGTGCCAACACTGGCCACTGAAAAAGCGTTCAGCCATGACCCCGAGTGTGGTTGCGCAGCCGCTCGGAGTCGAGCTCTGTCTGCATCGGATGTGCTGTCTTGGAGCAGCTTGTCTGCGATGGCCATAGCTCCTGCTCGGTCCCAGTCTCGCTGAATGTCCTGGCGAGCTTCTAGTGGTGGTGTTAGGCCTGTGAGCTGCTGCCATTCCGTGCATAGATTCCGTGCAATCTCGAGGATACGAATTATTTTAAAATTTTACGGTGATTTACACAGAAGAAAGTTGAATTACTAAATAGCTGTAGGCAAATTCCTAAAAAGGTTGTTAGGAAATATCATGAGACACTACCCTTGAGTTTGGAAATGCATTTGCTTCTGGTAATATTGCATAATCACGTATTATGTCGCCGGCTACATTGCGCAACTCAACAACACACACAGACCTTTGGTTGAAATTCGCTCGTCGTTTATTAAAGAATGTCAACCAAGGTGCAATGCCGGAGATACCGACATCTTATAAATTACCTCTGTCGGCTTGGTTTCAAACAAGGTGAACCAAGTACCAACAGTCCATCAACATAATCCGAGGTGCCCTCCTGTCTCCGCCTCTGGTGCAATGGCAGGCTTAACGATTACGACCGTGTCCGGTGCAATACCACCGCTGAGGCGGTTGGGTCGGCGGCATTTCGACTGGCCAATATTAAATACCAGCAGACCACCAAAGTTATTTAATTACTAACTAGGACTTATTAAAAGAAGGTGGAACAAGGGCACAGTCCGTCAATTTCACCCCTGTCACTTTATATTCTTGGCTCTGTCATTGGTGCAAAGGCCAGGTCTACCCCTGTCCTTGTCCGCTCTCCTCTCCCCCTTCCTGGATACGCCACTGGTCATGCAACAGTTCTCTCATCCCTACTTCCTTCCTGGCTCCACCACTGCTGAAAGGGAAAGAAAGGTCTGGTGGCACCGACTGGAGTCGCTGACATCGGTGCCAGAGAATGTCCGGTACGTACACTTTTGGTAGGAATAAATCTGCAAATCAACAACGATAGGCAACGACCAAAAATGTCGAAGCTACGACCAAAAATGTTAACGAATAATACCTCCCTCCTACCCAGGGGCGACACCACGGAATTTTTACACGGAGGGACGGACCCGGATTGGTGCTGACCAAGGGAGGCGAATTTTGAGAATATTCGGTACCTGGAAGCATTAATGACGATGAACCCAAAAATTTGGGTGGACATCCCCCCCCTGGTTAGCTACCCAACAGGGGGCACAGGTCCTACCCGTCCACCCCCCACTTTCCGCGCCCATGCTCCTTCCTAACTTACTTTACTTACAAGCACAACCCGGCCGCCGCCACAATCAGCTGGATGTGGTCATTTCTGGTCGGAACAAGCGACAATGGAAGAACGATTTACCAGCCAAACATAACCCCCGACAACTGTGGCGGGACGGTGACGTCACCATCGGCCCACAGCTGTGCTGAGTTATAACAGGCTACTGCACATTCACTGCCGTTCTGTAGGATATCACCCCACATGACAGACAGACATCCCGGGGTCTTCGCAGTAAGTTAGTTGATTGTGAGCCAAGCTAACCAGAGATGGGCTACGTACGCTACGTTACGAAATTGTTGTTCCATAACCGTAGCTCTGGAAATGAAACGTAGCGTAACTGAACGAATTCCGTACCGTACTACGCCAAAATCACGTCATAGAACTAATTCGGAATTTGAAATAGAATGATTTGAAAATTAACGACCGAACCATTTCCTTAAAATTACAAATTTTAAACAATCTGACGAGAAATGCATCAAATCGCTGCCAATTAACACGCGCATTGAAGGGGGTGGGGCGGGTACCCCTCGGGGTTTTCAAAAACCGCAAAAAACGGCGGCGCTACGCGCCGCCGTAACTGGCATACCTTTTCCCTTATCAATTTTACAACTTCTGTAAATTTAATGTTAGGTCATTTCAGGTCAGGTCACCAGTACAGGTCAAGTGACCTGACCTCAAAAAAGTTTAAGATAGCATAAGTCAGAGCAAGGTGAAGGTGAACTTATCCGATTGAAACTCATATCACATAATGGGCCCACCGAGTTCTCTAAAATTTGTTCCGGTATTTTTGATATCGATGACCTAAGGTCAGGTACGAGGCATGACCTCTCCATTGGAAATACATGGGAAGAATGTTTTTTACTGCAAAACTCAGTAACGGATGGTGATAGAGCGTTTATTTTAGCTGCATTAGACTTGTCTTGGCTTTGTGGTTCTAATGATATGCATTTTATATAATTTGATCCTGACATGACCCCAGGTCAGGTCAAATCCTTGATTTGACCTAGCAAGGTCAAATTATACATCCTTCGATTCGGCTTGCTGCGAGCATTCATATAGTCTAAGTCGTTTTGCTCTCTTTGTACTTGTTCAGATGTAATGGCCGAACAACTTTATTTGAATGTTATCCCTATGATGCCATGTTTTGACCTCTCGTGACCTTAAATGTGACCTGACAAAAAATGGGTCAGATATTTTCGATGGAGAAGTGAATGGGCTACCCAACGCCGTTCACCGTTTTTCGTTACCTACCGTGGTTCTCGAGATCTTAGGGGGGTACCCGTCCCCCTGTCAAAGCGAAGGTGGCTTAGACCCCTGCTAATGCGCGTGTTAAGATCGATAATTTTTGGTGGGTAGCAGGGGCGTGGATTTAAGAAAATCATTGGGGATCCCCAAATCGGAAAGAATGCCAATAACCATCGTGCAAAATAGATAGCACGATATTATCTTTGTTTTGGTCTTCGCACAGGTCTGTTGAAGCGACTTAAACTAGTGTAAGGTCTTGAAAATGACAAACAATTAAATTTAAAGGAATTTTCAACACTAACTCAACATTTCATTGGGGGTGCCCGGGCACCCACAAAGAGATAGAAAACCACACCCCTGGTGAGAAGTGTAGATCACGGACACATTATTGGGCCAGTACAAACTAGAAGTCGGTTGATTTCGGTTTATAAATTTGTCTTTTCAACTGGTGACAAGAATTCCCGACCATTGACCACAATCACTTCAAAGGAGCTTTATTTATCAAAATGCAACTGATGACAAAGCGTGTGAAACCGGCGACCAGAAAATGCCCACGCGCTGTGTCTGTCTGAATGGCAGCGTGGGGCAGCCCCCTCCAACAGCAAGCGCAGATCACCGGATGTGACGTCACACCTCGCAGCAAATAACATGAGACAATTAAAGGATGAAATATCTAAATTTTTGCATAAAAACGCCCAGAATCGAAGATGAAATGCCTTCTTATTGCATTTGGGATAAACTTGATTTCCGAGTATTCTCACATATTCGTAAGCAGGCAGTGCCAATAGCAGCACTTTGACACGCGGCAAAAGGTGAAGGAATTCCTCCACGCCCGTATGACGTCACTCGGGCGTGAGCGAATCCCTCTTGAACGTACCTTTAAGTAAAGGTATCTTGCGCGTGGGGCACTTTCGGTGCAGAATATTCAGTTTGCACTTTGCAAGAAAATAAACCTTTCATGTTATTTCATAGGCTTCAATTTGCTTTGAATGAATGAACGAAATGTTAATATCGTTGTACAATATATTTTTACCGTAGCCGTAGCTAAAACACCGTAATCCCGTAGTCGATGAAATATAACGTAGCGTAATTCTGTAGCGTAGTTTTGGCCCAAATCGAATCGTAACGTAGCGTAATTCGGTAACGTAACATAGCGTAGGCCATCTCTGCAGCTACCCATTCATTCAAATTTTGACTCCGTATTGATATAACATTTTCCGAAAAGTAGCAGTCCTCGGGAATAATACATTATTTAGGCCACGGACCACGGGGGCAAAAAAAGAGTGTCGCCCCCCCCTTAGGACCCAAGGGCCACCCCTTGGCCGTTTCAAGGGTCGTCCCACTGCTGGATCTCGTACCGTAATCACGGGCCCACTGTGGCCCCCCACCATAATCAAGGGGCACCATCGGCCACAACTGAGCCGCCCACCATAATCACAGGCCCTTTGTAGTCCAGCTGGCCTCCTGACCATAGTCGGGAGCCTCCTCCAGCAGATGGACCCTTATACCTAGCAGTCTCAGGGGACTCCCTCAGGACACAGTCGGGCCCGACGTAAAATCACGGGCTCCCTGGAGCTCAACCGGTTCCTGAGTTTTGAGGTTCCTGATGAAGCAATCTGGTGTGACAGAAATCATTTCCAGGTCAGGCCAATAGTGGCGTAATAAAATATTTAGTCTGGTGAGATCTCCGTTATCCTGGAAACAAGATATACGTTATGTACCGAAAAATAAAATCCACCTCCCAGAACAGGCTTGGCTCGCCAGAATTTAACACACCGATGCAGTCCCGCTATTTCCTTTAAAGCAATGGCAACATGAAAAGATACCAAATTACGAAAAAAACATTCGCAGCAGGTTTTGGCCACATATCAACGGCAGAAAGCAAAGCATCTGCAGCCCTTCGTCATCTTATTCCACCTAACACGTCACATAGTGTATTTGCTTTTGACGGGAAGTTAAACGAGCGACCGGGAATATTTCCTATTAAGATAGCCTATCTTGTTTTCCACAAATTAGCTCGTTTTCCAAAATCGAATGCACCACACTCGGCCGAAATTCGGCTTTTCATTTTGTATTCGAAAGACATACCATAAAATCGATTGGCTGTTATGTGTAGTTCGGTAATTTTTACATCTCTGAGTAACGTGCAGAGGTGCGAAAGTATGCTGGCTGTCACAAACTCAATGCCACTTATGCCTCCTCTGTCACAAAAAGCTGGAAATGATAATTGTATACTTGAATACTATTTCCAATATGCTGAATGTCATCTACCTGTCTCTTACTTTTGCAACAGACAAGGTTCAAGCACCAAGCCATTACTGCATGAAAGTATTAAACTGTGTTTTCATTTTTGATCATGTTTATATTTTGGAAGGAAAATTTCCAATTATGGGTCATTTTTCCAGTATTGGGATCATAACTTTTATTGGCAACTCTGACTGCAGTTTCCCCTAATGACATGCATTTCCTTTTGAAAAGTTTCCATTTTCGGAAGGAGTGTTTCCAATTATGGTACATTTCCGCATGATTAAATGTGGAAATTATCATGAAAATAATTATCATTGGGAACTAATCTATGAATGGGAGCATGCACCTACACACAATTGGGAACCCTGATCACAGCTTCCCGCCCCACTGAACTTCTATCTCACATATCAACAAAAGGGGCAAAAATGTCAATGTCAACATAGGATTTGGATCTACCTAAAATGTGTTGGTAAAGTGGACCTTAGGTAGCATTTTTATAGACAGATCAAATGCTTAAAATTTTCCCCCAACACCTGATTATCACCTGCCTGTTCATTCCTTCTTGCAGTAAAAACTCTGAGGCAAGTACCCTGCATAGATGTAAAATTATGTCTATTGGCCTAATAGGTACCTACAGAGGTATTGGAAGTCTCATATCAAAGAAAGATCCAGTGTAGTCAAAGAACTGCTTTAACTCCATGCAGTTCAGGTCCTGTGTGTTGCTTACCACCACTTGTAGTAAGCAACACACCCCCAACCAGCATTTTCAAAGTCTCTTTCTTTCTGAGATTTTCTGTGATTTCCTGAGATGAGAAGGGGGTCTACTAGGCCCCCTCCAGTGCACGTTAGTGTGTGTTTTAACACTTTGTGGAGGACTGCATTGGCACACATTTGCTATCTGTACAATATTGACATGATAATTTGATCATGAAATCTCACCTGAATTACTGTTGTTGCCAGTCTGTTGCTGGCGCCAACTCTCCCAACTTCATCCAGCTTCAAATCTACCTAACCAATCTTGATCTAGGGCACAAATAAGGTAAGGCACAAGCAAGCTAAGGAATGAAAAACCAAGTTTGATATGTGAAAGTGCATTAGTCTCAATGTAGCCTACATTCATCTTAGATTAGCCATGGGCAGCACTATTTATTCCAGCCAGTTTTATCCTGCACTTATCTCAGATATACCCCAAAAATATGCCCTAAAAAGTGGCCTCCCACCTGTGTACATTTGGCAGGCTCTACATCAAATAAACATTACGAACTTGTCTTGTCGCTGTTGCGTAGTTTAAGTAGAATTGCTGCCCAGCTATGTTTATTTCTTTCACTCATTTAGTACTTTTCTTAGTAGCTTTTAGGCGTACTTAATACTAAATTCAAAGAAATAAGGACCGCTAAATCGAAGACTCTCAAACTTTAGATATTATTTAACCTGATAAAATGGACAGAGAAATACTTGATAACGTATTTGCGTTATCTTTAAAGCCTTAAATATGCCCACAATCATGTATTTCTCGTAAAAATTGACTGTCACATTTCGGGCATCTAGGCGGCAACTTTCTGGCAACTACTAACAATCGGCACCATTGGGCTGCATGTTAAAATCTGGCAACTGTGACAGCGGTTTCCGGTTTTCTGCAGCGGGGGTCCCCGTTTTAGTAGAAACTGAACACAGTACCAATATTGTATCACTGATGGTACGCTGTGCAATTGAAGAACAGAGTTGCTAAATTGAATTTATCGCTACACGCTTCATTCTGTATTTCGAAAATATGCGGTTTGATTTTGAACCATACTGTCACGATGGCTATTTTGTCACACTTATGACCTCAATTTTCATAAATGTGTCACAAACCCCAGTAGCCGAGTTGGCAAGTTTCTGCACCTCTGGTAACGTGAAATAGTTTGGAACCGGGACGATTTATTTTCCATTTTAAAACGTTTTGTATAACTGAAGTGCAAAACATAGAGACGAAGAAAAATATGTCATGATGAATATGTTCGGGGATCAAACCTACGATAACGAGGCCTCAGCCAGTGATGGGCCGACGCAGAGTGGATGTTTTGAAAGGCTTGAGAAAACAAAATAGCATTTGCCTCACCTTCCACAGTAGTAAAATATAAAAATCCTTGTAATGTTTTGCACAGGGAGAGAGGGTTGAGTTCCTGACGGGTCGAGGAGATAATACACTTCAGTGGGGACCAGCCGAAAAAAACAATAACTAATTGATCAATGTCCTGGTTTCTCAGCTGGCGTTCAACACCGCACACCCATCATTCTGTAAAGGAAACTTTAAAGGCCATACATACTGTGGAGTCGATTTTCGTAGGATCTCGTTCGGACTTTCTCCACAAGAAGATATTGGGGGTCGGAGCTTTCGTACTGTATTACAGTGCTTCGTCAGCGATGATCGTTCGGAATATAAGGGGGATAAAAAGGCACAAGAGGAATAAAAAGGCACAATGTTATCCTCTTGTGCCTTTTTATCCCCCCTTATATTCCGAACGATCATCGCTGACGAAGCACTGTAATACAGTACGAAAGCTCCGACCCCCAATATCTTCTTGTGGAGAAAGTCCGAATGAGATCCTACAATAAAGGAATTATGTGAAAGGAGTCCGTGAACTATGGCCGCTGAGCACATGATATTCATATATAAGCTTGTACATCTCCAGGAATTTCAAGTATAGGAATTACACTGAAGACTATAAGTTTTGTTTGCTAAGATCGCCAAAGCGATGGCATGGTATTTCTTCATACATGCGAGCGATGCCACTCGAACTGTTTTGTTGCTCCACTCGCATACACACAGCATGCACTCGACGATTTGGGGTCCATTCGGCGACACCCTTACTAGCCAAACATACCGCCAGTCAGCCCGCGAAGGGTGGTGACGTCAGTGCCGCCCGCGGCCGGCGGCAGACCGGTGGGGTATGGCAGGCTACTGCACCTTCACTCTGCCCTGTCGGGTCCAACGACAGAGACGCCCGCCCGCCCGCCCCTGTTATGCCTCCACCGTGGTGGCTCAAGCAAGCACCGTACTGTGGATGGAGTCTTGCACGCCAGCTGTTTCTCTTGGTTTCCAGGAAGATACGCAGAATGGAGAACTGCTTCATTATATCAAAGGGAAACGGATGTTTCTGATAGAAAACAATGAAATTTTTGAATTCTGATGAAAATACGTACCGGAACTTGAAGCGCTCGCAAAAACACATGTTTTCACACCAAATTCACGAAACCACACCGAATTAATTTTTGTCTTCAAAACTTTGAAGTGTTTTTAGCAAAATTATGTTATTCAAAGTTCTCAAACAGTATTTTATTTCATTATATGTATTCTTATTGTTTACATCGCGGCAATTTCCATCGCACGTGGTGCCACCATGACCGGCAAACAAAGCGGCGGAATGAATATACCAATAGAGTAAGGTTTGCCCACCTAATGTTGAGCATTAGGGGTGTCCAGATTTGGGTCATGTCAAAAAATCGTAGACAGCCGTTCTATTCCCATGGTTTCAATAAAGTATTCTGAGTTCATATATGCACAAAAAGTCATGTTTAGAAAACATTTAGGGGTCGCGAATTTGATTTCAAAAATGGAGTTTTGGCCATTTTTGGCAAAAATCGGGACATACGTGCATATAACTAGACTGTTATGGATGCTATAAATATAAATGCATGTTTATTGAATAGAATAGATCATTAGCTTTCGTTTGATACCACTTCCATATAATTGTCATTTTTGCTGACTTTTTATATGCGTCCAATCATACAGTTCTCTTAGCGCCACTGACCGAGCGTAGGTTCGATTCCAGCTGTTGGAGGCAAGGAAAACCCTGCGATTGACTGTTGTTAAGCAAAATGCATCTGATATTGCACCCAGACTTTCGAACGCACTACGCATTTAATCAACTAGTTGCTGTTGTCTGGCTGGGACAGGCGGTGCGGCCAATTAGAATGAAATAATGGCGTTTGTGTATGACCATTGTGTTTTGTATGACATGGGCCCAATCACAGTCAATAACGTGGTCCACCACCACATACGACTTGTTTGGGCACCTGTTACCAACCATAACGGGTGCAAATTTTCAAATGACCAGCCAGGTCCTGAGGCGTTTTCTCCACGCCGCGCAAGACGCAGAATGCCGGGATGAGTTGTCCAAGAATACTATTGACGAAGCAGCTGCTTCATATCAGCTGACCTTATTTGAGGCCAGCCTGAGAAAGCCAATTTTAGAAAAGTAAGGTATATCCAGCAGCTCATCTGAAAGAAGGATGAACTTATTAACATCCCATGTCATTTGAATTTTCCCATCGATACAGGCAGAATTTCGTACTGAAGCAACTGACCTCGGTTCAGGCTATCAGGAAAAGATGCATTTGCGGAACATTAAAATACATATACGATTTGGTAGGATCAGATCCTAGCGCTGGAGTTTAGCATAAATAAATGAGAACCTGACAGCGCACTTACGAACATAGCATTCAACTCGACCTAGCCGTATGACCCTACACGTCGGCGCGCCCTAAACCGACAACTTGACATAAGTCAAAGACCTGACCTGAAAGTAAGTTGCAAATAAATTTCGATAATATTCAGGATGTCCTACTTCAGGATGCCAGCATACTGAAGTCCAAATTTGAAGGACCGCAAGCTATATATTTTAGTACCATTTTAGCCCTCCTTGTAATATTGTGGTATAATGCGAAGCCTAACGCTGCAAAGTGAACCAAGCGCACTAAAAACAGTCCATGGGCGAAAACAGTGAAATAATTACAAAATCTGAATTCGCCTATTTTAATTTAAGGCTAAAGCCGAAGGGTCAACCGGGGCCGAGACGCAGGTAGGCCTAGTCGGGAGGGTGAAGGGTCACAGTGGTAGCCTCTCAGCGTCCTCCAAGGCGGCTCAAGTTTCGAGAATTGTATAAACATTATCCTGTAACACTCAATAGATCGGAGGAAAGCAAAACAAATCTTCGAATAGCATAATAAATCAAACCTTTATTTTGCAGCTCTAATCGGATATATGTACATGTCTTTCTCTTTAAGTATGCTTTTCTGGGTTCAAGAAATATGTTGGTAAGTGCCAAAAGCTTTTATTAAGCATTGTTTTTACGCCGCCACACGCAAAGCACATCACGCTCAGTCGCTAAATAGTCATCACACCGGACACACCAAAGCTGCCCTTGGGCCACGACTAGAAAACGGTACACGCTGGAAGAAGGTTATATGGACGGACCGCACATCACAGCAAAAGACGCGGACGGATACGTCAGGCGCAGCTTATCATACCTGCTTACTGATGTTCTGAATCAATCATTGGCAGGTTGATTGAGATCTCAGTCTTTGGTTAAACCGATCACAGCAAACCGGGTGCAAACTATCGCACGTGCCTAAACCCGTAATTCACTCAACACAACAAAGCGCACGCTGTCTGGATATGCATCGTTGTACACGGCAAGTAAAAACATCGCTTCGCAGAAAAACATCGCCATAATGAATGCACCGACTGAATGAAAGCAGCGGACAAAAACGACACATCTTATCTGGTAAAGCGTTTACCCTGATAACATTGCGGGAATGACCTTTATGCTGAAGACCGAGAAATGTGTGAATCGGAGATTTCCATTCATTGACCTAATCGAAAAAAAGGCATTGGGGGAATGCAGTGGCGCCGAGTGAGCGCATCTTCATTCGAGGCCACGGTGGTACGTCCTCTGCGTGAGGCAGGGGTAACATTGCCCAGAGCGAACTAACACACCGGGCGAGGCGCGAAGAGCGCACCTCGGCGAGTTTCACACGACCGACACCAGAAATGGGAAAGTAATATGGGATGGAACAAAACAGAACGGGGTGGAAATTTGGCCGTCGGGAAAATAAAAACCTGAGTATAAAGCTTTAATGACACACTGACGTGACTTTTAGCCCTAATCGAATTGCGTAACCTAAGGGTGGTTCATAGCGCGACTGTATTAGGCAACAGCCGCGCACTGCAGATACATTATGGAACCAACAACTTAATAATTTCAAGATTTGTGAATTCAGGTAATACATTTGCTTTTCTGGAAAAGTCGTTCTTTCACAGCCACTTTAACACTGGCAATTAAAATACAGATCACTATCAAACAAAGACATTAAACTTATATTCTTCTCGCCATTACCCGTTGGTTAACTACTACATTAAACGACATTTTATACGGAAAAATATCCCCTTTGTCGGATAAATACCGTGTTTACACAAATTATACCAACAAGACGATTGCCTAGTTGTCAGCAATATCACCAACGTCCAGACCCAGACTAGCATGGAAATATATCTGCAAAGCAGCATAGTCAAAGCACACTGAACACGCAGATATAACGTAGACACCGAACCAGAGACAACAGGGATTATTGCAAACATTTTTTTCCAAAAAAGCTAGAACATCGCGCCGATTCGAAAGGAGAGGACAACGCCTTAGATTTCAGAGGAGGTTCGGAGTTGTTACAAACAGGCCATAACATGAATAGGCTCGCATTCCACAAATGATAGAAAACGTAGAACACATAAGCTAACACCAAACATAAGCGGCCACGTTAAAACTAGGGGTCCAGTGTGTGTGTGTGTGTGGGGGGTAAAACATAACCCTATGCGCCGCCACAACTTGATAAATATACACGTTCCAGCAAATGCTATGAGATAAGCAAATGCAGGAAAAGTATTGAGCAAACCAAAACAAGCAGGGCAAATACTCTGCAAATCACACCATAGGTTTTGCATGTCTGATATGCACTTGAGATCACTGAAGTATAAGGTCATTAAAATATATCGTCCTCGAGTCCCCAAATAATACTAAAAGCTGCTGAGGCCAAAGAAATCAGAGAACACAAAAACAACGCACGTAGCAGACACTTAGCAAGTATTCACCCGGTATCCTGATCAAAGTTTAGCCCTTAAATGCCGGACAATTTCAACACAGAGTCGATGTATCAGAAGTGAGGGTGAAAGCCAGCTGCACACAAGTGTCCTGGAAAAACGGAGTTTCGACCGTTTTCTTATACTCAGATATAATGCTCGTTGGCCTGGAGACTTAGAAACTGCCTTGCCAGTTTACGTTCCCGATTTAGGTCTCGGCGTTCAAAGGTTTGCCGCGACAACGCAGCCCTTTTCCGCGACCAGGGCACGTGACGTCACTGATACAGAGCGGGGCCACGCCTGCGCTCGACGCACTTAATGCCAATGGCATTGCCTACATTACAACTGGAAATGAATGGTGCATTCTAACTGATCTTTACAATGTGATTAATCAGATCATATCCTTATTCAAGAATGGCTGAATCAAAGAAGCGTCAACTTTCCGTAAGCAAGGAGGGGACCGAGACCGGGCGGGGCCACCCTCAGAGCGGGGCGGGACACAGTCCACCCACAGAGCGGGGCGGGACTCAGTCCACTTTCGGAGGGGGCGGGGCGGGCTGCACCTCACTCGACAGCACTGTCCAGCATGTGCAGAAGGTCCGGCGGCCCGCCGGCGCTCCCCTCCACCGTCATATCCGCCATAACGCGCGCCAGGTGGTCGCTGCGACCCCGCGTGCCGACCACTGCCGCTGCCGCCGGCGCGTCCCTGCCGCAGCAGCGCCAGGTTAGGATGGACACTCTGTCCACGGGTGCCGACCACTGCCGCAGCAGCGCCAGGTTAGGATGGACACTCTGTCCACGGGTACCGACCACGCCGCGCGCGCCGGTTGGTGGACCTCTGTCCCGGGTGCCGCCACCGCGCAGCGCCAGGTTAGGATGGACACTCTGTCCACGGGTGCCGACCACTGCCGCAGCAGCGCCAGGTTAGGATAGACACTCTGTCCACGGGTGCCGACCACTGCCGCAGCAGCGCCAGGTTAGGATGGACACTCAGTTCAGGAAGGAATTCAATAGTTAATTACACACACACACACACGCACCACGCACGCACGCACGCACGCACCACCACGCCGCACGCCGCACGCACGCCGCACGCACGCACGCACGCACGCGCACGCACGCACGCACGCACGCACGCACGCACGCACGCACGCACGCACGCACAGACAGACAGACAGACAGACAGACGGACAGACAGACAGACGACAGACAGACAGACGACACACGCAACGACACACAGACACACGCACACAGACACACAGACACACAGACACACAGACACACAGACACACAGACACACAGACACACAGACACACAGCACACAGACACACAGACACAGCACACAGCACACAGACACACAGACACACAGACACACAGACACACAGACACACAGACACACAGACACACAGACACACAGACACACAGACACACAGACACACAGACACACACACACACACACACACACACACACACACACACACACACACACACACACACACACACACACACACACACACACACACACACACACACACACACACACACACACACACACACACACACACACACACACACACACACACACACACACACACACACACACACACACACACACACACACACACACACACACACACACACACACACACACACACACACACACACACACACACACACACACACACACACACACACACACACACACACACACACACACACACACACACACACACACACACACACACACACACACACACACACACACACACACACACACACACAGACAAGGACACGGACACGGACACGGACACATACACAGAACACACACTATATATATATATATATATATATATATATATATATATTTTATATATTTATATATATATATATATATGCATATGCACATGAACAATAACACGCATAAGCAGACTCCCCAGATACAGTCAAATGCAGCCTCAAAACAATCAGTTGATAGAGTTTAATTACCCTTCTTTTTGTTATAATAATTGATGGGACTTTCCGACACACCGACTTCGAAGGATATATGGCCTCGCCAATTTTTCCCTGTTGGAAGGGTTACTGGGGAGCCACATCGCTCCTTGATCAGGGAACCCACCGGACCTTGAGCCCGGGTCGGCCGCGTGGAAAGCAAGGGGGCACCACACCACCGCACGCCCTCTACCATTCTGTTTTAGGTTGCATACTATTTACTTTGCTAAAAAAAATAATCAAAATTTGGATTGGGATACAGCAGTCACTTGATAATCGTACTTTGGTTCGTACTTTGGTTTTAAGTTCCCAAACAGTGAAAGGAGAGATAAACTCGACAAATGCATGAACCCCACAGTAACGACACTCCATACAAGTTCATTCATTCATATATAAATAGATCCATTGATTCATATATGAATGCATTCATTGATTCATATATGAATGCAGTCATTGATTCATATATGAATAGTCATTGATTCATATATGAGTACATCCATTTCATTCATTCACCTTTCCAAAAATCAATTTACCAAGCAGTTCAAAACCGCAGGATATGAGTCATCAGCAGAAAATAAGCATCGCCCACACAGTAAAAATACCATTCCGAAGGGTGGACTAGCAAGCGGGGTTTCGGCAGGGGTAGGGGTAGGTGGGGGGGGAATTACCCGGCCGCGTCGGCGTGCGGCGGCGGCCCAGGCAGCGTTAGACGGAACTCGCAGGGCTTGTCTGCACTCTGACCGATCAGCTGAGCCAGCAGCTGGAGCGCTTCGGCGGCGCGGGTGGGGGAGGTGGGCTGGTCGGTGGGAGGCGGCGGGCAGCCCGCCTCCGACAGCGGCGCGCCTGTCGCCTCCGAGGCCGGCTCCGCCTCGTGACTGCGGTATCTGCCGGAACAAACGCAGACCGTAAAGCACCCCATCCTGTGGCTATGTCAACTATCTCAGAACACACAGTACAGGGGAGCGGCGGTCCTGCCTCCACACTACGACAACGGGAGCGTAAACAAGGCCATGCAGTCGGTAAGAGCACAAAAATCGGCTTTTTTAATACAGTTTGACGTAAAATATAAACGTCATCGCTGGCATATACTTTGAGGAGCATAACATCACAACATTTTCTAATTTCGACGTAAACCACTTGTTCCAAACGCCCAGATTCCCAGCTCGATAAATTCAATATCAATATTCCGTGAGCACAAGCATACTGTATGATTACGTACGAAACGTGTGGTACGTGCAGCCAGGACCAGATAAACCTATATGGTGTTCAACATGCGACCCGGCACAGGGCACAGACACCTCGGTGCCCCGGGGCAGAACCGTGCAACAGCGGCTTTTAATCTAACAATAAAGGGTCTGCTCTTGGATTCCTGTGTCTACAGCAGGGCACGACACAATCTCCAGAGAGCGGTGCTGAGGCCGTTCTCACATGTACAACGAAACAACACAACTCCAGAGAGCGGTGCTGAGGCCGTTCTCACAAGTACAACGAAACAACACAACTCCAGAGAGCGGTGCTGAGGCCGTTCTCACATGTACAACGAAACAACACAACTCCAGAGAGCGGTGCTGAGGCCGTTCTCACATGTACAACGAAATAACACAACTCCAGAGAGCGGTGCTGAGGCCGTTTTCACATATTCATACAACGAAACGTCACAACTCCAAAGAGCGGTGCTGAGGCCGTTCTCACAAGTACAACGAAACAACACAACTCCAGAGAGCGGTGCTGAGGCCGTTCTCACAAGTACAACGAAACAACACAACTCCAGAGAGCGGTGCTGAGGCCGTTCTCACATGTACAACGAAACGACACAACTTCCAGATATCGGTGCTGAGGCCGTCCTCACATGTTGGTGCCGAGTCGTGTACCCCTATGGCCTCCCCTGGCCAGCGAGGCGGGCTTCTGCGGCGAGCCGAACTGCTCCGTGCAGGGGTAGTGGACCGTCTCGCTAATCTCACCACGCTCGTCGAAAATCAGGATCTCGCCCGGACGTGATACGCCTGAAACGGACGTCACAACGGGTAAAATACACCGCTGGAGACGCGTCTGTCTGGGACCAGTGACTAGCCTCCCTCCAAACATGATTTTTTAATCATAGTTTCGTGAGCTAAGTGTCCGAAAAACGGAATATATGGACATCCTTAAGTAAATAAAAACTTATCTTCCTACCTGGGATCATGATTACCACACGAGATCAAATATCGACGCAGTTTGGTAGATATAACATTGTGACTCTGAAAGTTGTATGTGGAGCCTCATACCTTCAGGAAGAGGACCATCCACATTGATGACGAACAGTCCGTTTGCGTTTTGACACTTCTCCTTCAGGAAGATGGACACTTTGACCCGGTAGTCGAGGAAAAAGTTGAGGATGTCATACCGAATATCCTGCATTTCACCCACGGGAACATCGCTGTAGGTCTGAAACCGAGAGCAAACATGGTCGTCTTCTCTTCCAGCACTCAGTTTTCACACAAAATGGTAGATTAACACAAACATAACCCAGAACTTTAATCAGACACCTTCGGGGACCCGATCAGATGCACCCATCGGTTTTTCGTGAATCCAAAGCCATTTTGAATGAGTGACGCGTCGCTTTGCATACCTGCAGACAAGGTTGGCAGTAGCCGGCAGAAGTGGTTTAAACCGGCTGGCATAAACCCAGTGGCAAAAGTGGCAAACAATATGAAATACTAAATATTAACTGACATTCGCGTTGGATATGAATGTAAGGACATCTTCTGGGGTGAAAACGTATATTTTGTGTATTTGGAGGATTCGACTCCTTTTCCTTTCATCCACGCTTCAATAATATTTTCAAACCGAATGGCCTTTTATGGCTGGAACCAATCCATTGGCAGATCCAGGGGGAAGGTCAGCCCTATAAAGCCGGAAATAGTGTTTTGCCCTCCCCCCGGCCGGCAGCAATAAATTTTAGAACAGTTTCCATTTAGGCTGTGTGAATTTATGGTATAATCGACCACTGGGGGTCAAGCCACTGGGTTTGAGAGCTTATGATCAGAAGAGACGAACAAAGTAGCTCGAGGAGACAACATGCTTGAAAAGGTGATGTTTTAACCAGAACAGGTCGTCAATGCTGATCTTCACTTGATAAGTATAGCTTAAAGCCCAAAGTACTGCTACTAATGCAGTTTCCATGTTTCAGACTGAAATGATGTCCTTCGCCGTAAAGATCCAGTACACCAGTCACTCGGAGGGGCTTGGGAATCCCCAGCTTGTACCCTTTCTAATGTTCGCCACTGTTCGGCGTTGAAGAAGACTCAAAGTTGTCACCAATACACACATAAAACAATAACGGTCTTGCAGTAATATATCTGCACCTAAAGGTGCATGCCTTGCCTCCGATGAGAACTGCATCGGAGCCCCAACGCATGGGCTAGATTCTTACTGAGCTCGAGCAGCTTGACTTTCCAGTCAGGAAAACCGTCTTATTTCATCTAGACTACCACCAGACATCGAATTAGCCCTGTTTGATTCAGCTGATAATATTATCGAGGATTAACAATTGAACTGATTAAAATGTGGATAGCATGCGTTCGTATCTGCGTTTGCTGCACTAAGGCTTAATACTAAGACTAGAAAATATATAATGATAAATAAGATGATCACAATACCGGATATACAGTGTAATTATCGGCATGATGTTCGTAACAACTATTGGAAAACGCTTAGTTTAGTTTCCATAAATAATGGCAAATTTGGTCTCCGCAGTTTTGCCATTTTTCCCTTTGCCGGTTTAAACCGGTAAAACCGGAAGGGGCGAAACCCTCTCAACTGGCAAATGCAACCCTGCCTGCAGACTATACTGCAGTTCATTGGACAATTTTTAGCCAAAAATTGAGATCAGGCCAGTCGACGAGTTATGGCGCTACTTCTGAACCCATGCAGGCGAATCTGCTCTCCTACAATGTGTTGGAACACACAAGGGGTAAATTGGCTTCAAGAACAACTAGACAAAGTTTCTGAACCCCATTAGCAAGCTCTCTGAAAAACAAATCGGCACAAAGGCAACTACTATGGAGTCAATTCAATCACAAGGTCACCAGAGATTAGCATCGGCCACATTTATTGACTGCGTTTCTACCATAAATTTTACGTCGAGATAAGATATAACATCAATTCTGACTTCATGGTGATAGTCATGCCCAAAAAAACTTAATGTTTTGCAGCGTGTCCTTGAAGAGTCCTCTTTTAAATTTGACCAGAGATCAAGGCTCACCATATGACGTAACAATTTAATGACGCAAATCACACGACGCCTTGGGTCGAGACAAACACAAACATAAACAACACTGGCCTCGTTCTACATCTAATGTTTCGTAAGTCATAAGGAATTTCATAAATTATCCTATATTTGACTTATTTTGACCCCCTATGAAGTCAGTGCTAGGCAGGTTTCGGTCGAACTACAAGAGTAGAAGGCTGTAAGGCGGTGGTGAGTGCGAAAAGACATCAGGCGGTGCCAGTTTAGCTATTCTGCAACACACCACCAGTAAAAAAATATTTCCGGGAAAATACGTTTTAGTTTGAAGATGTACCCACATAACACTTTCTGACAGAAATTGTAAAAATCGTTCCCATTTGTGCCCAGGCTTCACAAGTCGTTTAATCGGGTTTCGCAAAATTAATCTGCAAAATGTCGCCTGCTGCTTTAGAATTATGGGCTGAAACAGCAATCCTAGTGAAACGTGCAGAAAAATCATTTCGGTCAATGATAGCAGTACAAAATTTTCGACATTCGAAAAAAGCGTCAATGACCTTTCCCGGGTTTGGTATAAAATGTGACTCAGACCAGGCCTCCAAAGTAGAACCGACATATTTTTGGAGGTTCAAAACAAGGCAAATGCCGGACAGAAGAGCCGATTCAACTCCCCCTCCAACAGTATCATCCGCACACCCATACTCACACCCACCGGCGCACACCGGCGCAGTCTCACCAACTATCCCCTCAAACAGGTACCCCAGCGTCATACGCAGACCCACCGGCGTACACCGCTCAGTCTCACCAACTATCCCTCAAACAGGTACCCCAGCGTCATCTCCAGAGCCACCGGCGTACACCCGCTCAGTCTCACCAACTATCCCCTCAAACAGGTACCCCAGCGTCATCTCCACACCCACCGGCGTACATCCGCTCAGTCTCACCAACTATCCCCTCAAACAGGTACCCCAGCGTCATCTCCAGAGCCACCGGCGTACACCCGCGCAGTTACCAACTCCCCTAAACAGGTACCCCAGCGTTATCCCACACACCGGCGTACACCGGCGCAGTCTACCAACTATTCCTCAAACAGGCACCCCAGCGTCATCTCCACACCCACCGGCGTACACCGGCGCAGTCTCACCAACTATCCCCTCAAACAGGCACCCCAGCGTCATCTCCACACCCACCGGCGTACACCGGCGCAGTCTCACCAACTATCCCCTCAAACAGGTACCCCAGCGTCATACGCAGACCCACCGGCGTACACCGGCGCAGTCTACCTCCTTCCAACAGGTACCCCAGCGTCATCTCCACACCCACCGGCGTACACCGGCGCAGTCTCACCAACTATTCCTCAAACAGGCACCCCAGCGTCATCTCCACACCCACCGGCGTACACCGGCGCAGTCTCACCAACTATCCCCTCAAACAGGCACCCCAGCGTCATCTCCACACCCACCGGCGTACACCGGCGCAGTCTCACCAACTATCCCTCAAACAGGTACCCCAGCGTTCGCAGACCACCGGCGTACACCGGCGCAGTTCACCTCCCTTCAACAGGTCCCCAGCGTCATCCCAGCCACCGGCCCCACCGGCGCGTTCACCTCCCTTAACCGGTCCCAGCGTATCGCAGACCCACCGGCGTACACCGCCGCAGTCTCACCTGCACCAGCAGGTCGTAGGCGGCATCGATCTGGGCGGAGACCCGCTGCGCGGTGGCGTAGCTGGCCATCTGGTCCAGGTGGTTCAGCGTGATCTGCAGCAGCTGGCGGGGCTCGGCGCACTGTTCCACCTGGTACTTGTACACCATCACCATCAGGTCGTACAGCTGCCGGCAGGGGGCGGCGGGACTCACCAGGGGGCGGGGCGGCGAGACTCACCGGGGAGCAAAGCGGTGAGACTCACCGGGGAGCAAAGCGGCGAGATACACCAGGGAGCAAAGCGGCGAGACTCACCGGGGAGCAGAGCGGCGAGATAAACCGGGGAGCAGAGCGGCGAGATACACCGGGGAGCAAAGCGGTGAGACTCACCGGGGAGCAAGCGGCGAGATACACCAGGGAGCAAGCGGCGAGACTCATCGGGGAGCAGAGCGGCGAGATACACCAGGGAGCAGGCGGCGAGATACACCAGGGGCAAAGGGCGAATCACCGGGGAGCAGAGCGGCGAGATAAACCGGGGAGCAGAGCGGCGAGATACACCGGGGAGCAGGGCAGGCGAGATACACCAGGGAGCAGAGCGGCGAGATACACCAGGGAGCAAAGCGGTGAGACTCACCGGGGAGCAAAGCGGCGAGATACACCAGGGAGCAAAGCGGCGAGACTCATCGGGGAGCAGAGCGGCGAGATACACCAGGGAGCAGAGCGGCGAGATACACCGGGGAGCAAAGCGGCGAGACTCACCGGGGAGCAGAGCGGCGAGATAAACCGGGGAGCAGAGCGGCGAGATACACCGGGGAGCAGGGCAGGCGAGATGCACCGGGGAGCAGAGCGGCGAGATACACCAGGGAGCAAAGCGGTGAGACTCACCGGGGAGCAAAGCGGCGAGATACACCGGGGAGCAAAGCGGCGAGACTCACCGGGGAGCAGAGCGGCGAGATAAACCGGGGAGCAGAGCGGCGAGATACACCGGGGAGCAGGGCAGGCGAGATGCACCGGGGAGCAGAGCGGCGAGATACACCAGGGAGCAAAGCGGTGAGACTCACCGGGGAGCAAAGCGGCGAGATACACCAGGGAGCAAAGCGGTGAGACTCATCGGGGAGCAGGCGGCGAGATACACCAGGGAGCAGAGCGGCGAGATACACCAGGGAGCAAAGCGGCGAGACTCACCGGGGAGCAGAGCGGCGAGATAAACCGGGGAGCAGAGCGGCGAGATACACCGGGGAGCAGGGCAGGCGAGATGCACCGGGGAGCAAAGCGGCGAGATACACCAGGGAGCAAGCGGTGGACTCACCGGGAGCAAAGCGGCGAGATGCACCGGGGAGCAGAGCGGCGAGATAAACCGGGGGCAGGGCGGCGAGATACACCGGGGAGCAGAGCGGCGAGATACACCTGGGGGCAGGGCGGCGAGATACACCGGGGAGCAGAGCGGCGAGATACACCGGGGAGCAGAGCGGCGAGATGCACCGGGGAGCAGGGCAGACGAGATACACCGGGGAGCAGGGCAGGCGCGACGGCCGTCCGATAGTGGCACCTCAATCACATTTCATGCAGCTCCCCATTGGGACTTGTGAGGGGGAGAATAGCAGCGCCAAACAAGTGAGTAATACACACCACTCGGCGTGGCACGACGTGCCAATAGTTTATATAGAGGTAAATATTACTTGAGCGGGTAGCCCGCTGAGCATGTCGGCACCTGCGGCATTACCTTGTCCATGCTGGGCTTGTTGAGCCGCATGATGGAGCTGTGGGCGAGACGGGAGAAGATGGTGCGGAGTCCCTGCGCCGAGTAGAGCGGCTGGGGTCGAAACAGCTCCTCAATGAAGCGGCCCGTACACATCAGGCCCATGATGTCGTCCAGCACTGGTGCACAGCACATTTCCTGACATGAGCTTAAACGCAAAATACACAAATGTTATGTCTAATCATTATCATGTCCTTCACCACATTGTTTGAGCAGGTAGCCGCCTCCCATTACAGCATGATTCAATCCACTAAAAATAATATCTACTGTTCTTATCAAATGAATTGCTGTCTGGTGAGGATAAGAGCAAGAATACCAGATAATCAAGGGATGACACCTACATATATTTAATTTTGGGGCAGTTTAAGACTTAAACTCATTGATTTTTAGGAATTACGTTGAAAATACCGAGCGTCCGCCGTTGTTTGCACTGCTTGGCGGCACAATCACTTTTACGGGGTCTAATCAAGGTTATCAAATAACATGAACTTCCAGAATCTACTAGATAGTAGGCATCTAAAATATCTGCTAGATGAATCTGGCCCAATAAGCACAATAAGCAGAGTCATTACCTCTCTTTGCTTTCATCTGATCGATGTCCTGGGCCCTGAGCCGCTGATCCAAAATGTAGACCATCTCCCCAGCCATGTTCAGAAACAGAAGAGGCATAGCCTTCATAGACATGGTTCGTGTAGCTGATGTTTCTTGGGTGGATTCAAAACCTGTGAAATAAGAAAGTATCGGGTGAAGATCTAACACAGTCACACAAAGTGAAGATCCAGAATTATGCAGGCCACGATCTGGCTCATTTAAGGTTCTACCATTTCCTGTCAGTATGCATACCAATTGCCTTCTCTATTCACCTGAAGGGATCATGACGTCACGTGGGATCATCATGTGGAATCACAATAAATATGTTTTAACATTGGTGTGTCCACCAACAGATATTTGAGACCGTACACGTTTACCATCACTGCGGCACAGCATGTCTAAATCAAACACAAGACCGGATTTGGAGTTCACCCGCAGGGTGATCGAGGGAAGCAAGCAGGGGCAACGCCAGGGAGACACCCGTAGCCCCCCCAAACCACCACGCCTGCGGCCAGAACAGACCGCCGCGGCTGCGTCAGCCACGGGGACCACACCTGCGGGTGCAGTCACAGTACAGCAGACTAGGATTACCATTTACCACATGTTTGGAGCTTGTCCGGAGGCCGCAGACCAGTCACGTCCTCCGAGGCCGCTCACACCACGGGCCAGCCTCGTGCCGGCGGAGGGACGGCGAAGGGAATGCGACAGGGAGGTGGAGGGACGGGAATGGGCCGACGGACGGATGGCGACAGGCCAGGGGAGGGACAGCAACGGACCAGAGGAGGGAAGGCAACGGACCAGAGGAGGGAAGGCAACGGACCAGATGGACAGCAACAGACCAGCGGAGGGATGGCAACAGACCAGGAGAGGGACTGCAACTGACTGGCGGAGGGATGGCAACGGGCCAGTGGAGGGCCAGCGGAGATATGGCAACGGACCAATGGAGGGCCGGCCGAAGGACATCAACAGGCCGGAGGAGGGACAGCAAAAGACCAGAAGAGGGAAAGTGAGAGACTGAGGAGGGACTACCACATACCAGAGGAAGAGATCCTCCTAGTCCTGACCTGACTGACAACTGCTACCAAGACTTCTAGTAGATATAGAACTTTTTGGAAAAAGCTGGCCCCAGTCCCAGCCAAAATGTTTGGTCCCAGCCTAGTCTTAGCAAGGAAGGATGTGGTCCCGGCCTGGTGCCGGTAGCCTTTTTCTCACTTTATTGGCATTCAAATTCTTTATTTTGTTGTAAAATAGAAGCCCAACATATTAAACAATTTCATACTATCAGTAGGTAAAGAAATTGACATTAAGTATTCGTTATAATGTGGTGTATTGGTGTTTTAGGGCATTTTCAGCAGCTGGGCTATACATGCCCAGAATCAATTATTAATTATAAATATAAATAATCATTATAAACTAATTATAAATAATTATGATGAATAATTATTTATAATCATTATATAATTATTATATTAATAATTAATTATAGCTTCAGGCAATCCTTACATACTTGCAGGAAAAAACTCGCCACAATTATCTCAATATGCTCTCTGAAGGAAGGTTTGCAAGTTAAACACTTAACAGGTAAGAAAACAGATGTCAGTCAGAATGCAAGCAGTATTAGCACCTCCTTTCTGTTCATCCGCAATCATTCAATCAATAAATATGCCTAAGATTAATCAGGGAGGGTCAGGACTCAAACACTCTCAGGATCCGTAAGATCAGATCCCCAAAGCATACAGGTCCAATCTAGCATTACTTTTGCACTTAGCATATGACTACAGGAATGGTTTAGTATTTTATCCAGTTTATGAAGAATTATGCAGGTTGCTAATGCTAAGCAGGATGAACGACCTGATGATTTTTATATTTTAATAGTTTTTTCATGCCTTTCCCAGTCACAGATTTAGTCAGAATTGAAGCAATAAGCACAGTTGCAAACACAAAGAATAGACTATCCAAAACGTACCCTACAAATATATATTTCATAAGACCATCGAAAAACCAGGCCAAACCCTTCACTCTTTTTTCGCTGCGCCGCAGAGCTGGAGCCTCTCTCTTCTCCGCCTGCCTGCTTCGGGTGGTCCCTGGGACCCAGCGTGTCCGCTGGTGCTGCTGGCGCTGTCCCGGCGTAGCAGATCTGCGCGAGCTTAAGTTGTTCCCGTGATGGAGGCACTACCCGGGGCGTCTTCTGCCGGGGCGGTTCTTCATCTGTCGAACTGCATCGTTGGAACCGAGATGGGACCGACCTTCTGGAGCTTGATCGCTGGGCAGCGACGGTGGAGCAGCTGGCGCGGCTCCAGCCTCTTCATGCCCTCTTCGGGCCTTCTCTCGCGTGGGCACGCGTCAGAGCTGCTGTTTTCGGCGTCCTAACAACCGCCAGATCAGCGTACCGGAGGGCCGCGGTTGGCGGCGGTGCGGCGCGCGGCCGCCCTGCAGGACCACATGCCGCGGCGCCCTCTGGTCGACCGGTCTATCTTCGAGTCGTGGGCCAAACGGCGCGGCCTCACCCAGGACCTCAATCAGCCCGAGCGGCTGTTTGAGCATCGCGTGACATCGTCCAGCCTCATCCCGGTAATACTGCCCACCTACCCGACTCGGCCCGCCAGCCTATTCATACTGCCTGTGGCCTTCTATCGCGTGGACACGCCTCAGAGCTACTGTTACCGGCGTCCCCCCAATAACTGCCTACCAACGTACCGGAGGGCGGCAGTACGGCGACCGGGCGGTCACCCGCCAGCAGGACCATATGCCACAGCACCCGCTTGTCGACCGGCCTACCTTCGAGTCGCGAGCCAAACGGCGCAGCCTCACCGACGACCTCGGTCGGTTCCAACAGCTGCTCGAGGAGCGGCCCACGATGTCTCGCACCTGCGTCTGCTACGGTGCTTGACGCCTTCGTCAGCGGCACCGGCACCGAGGCCGACGCGACCGGGGACATCCCCGGCATCCCGGACGTCGGGGCGGATGGCGGGGAGCCAGACTTTGCTGGGGACTGGGAGGCTGGGGACAGGTGGGCTGGGCCGCGGGGGGAGGCTGACGTCACTGGTGAAACTGACTGGGGCGTCGCGCGTTCCGCCGGGGGCGGTGCGGTGGATTGTTCTTCCGAGTCTGTGTTGACGATGGGGCGCTGCTGCCCTGGGCGGTGTCTGCGCACTGTAGGCCATAGATCCTTGTTTATTTGTTTTCACTCACGTTTTAACTGTGCTTTGTTTGTCCTGCTCATGCGTTCATCATCATCCTGATTTATTATTTCACACACCCGGCCAGTAGACGTCTGCCGGGCACCCAGCCCGTGCCCGTCTGGGAGTAATTTAGAGCGCTCGCGCCGTCGGCGGTCACGGGTTCGGGGCTTGGCTCCTCCGTTTATAATTTTATTTGTCCACCTCAGTCAGCCGGGGCTTGTTTTAGGGTCTTTGTATGTTTTATGTACCACCGTAGCGTGAAATATATGTGTATGGTTGTAAATTTTTAGTGACACTTTATATTCCAATAAATATTTATTGGCCGCCCCGGTAGCTCAGTTGGTAGAGCGTTGGGTTCCGGCTCGCTGCTCAGAAGCATGCAGTGGCAGTGCATGTCCAGGCTTGGGATCGGTTCCCCTAAGACGCTCCGGCGCTCAATAGTTTACCCAACGTACAGGTCGGCTGGCAACTGACTGGTGAGAGGGTGACCTGAGCAGGGCGGCCGTCCCTGTGCTTTGTGGGACGGTAAACTTTGGCTTCTAAATCAACCCGTCATTGCAGCAGTTGCTCGTTCGGGTCGTGGGGTCGGGTTTCCGTGACAAGTCCCTTGAGGACTTTAGTGAGACTTTGACTCCAACAGTCAAACTGAGAACAACTTGGACAAAATTCATATATAAAAAAATGTTAGTGAACTCAAATCAAAGGGAAAGTGGCACTTTTATAATGTGATTTTAACAGAGATAGCCAAGTTGTAAAGCAAGTCGGAAAACCCGGTACTCAATATATCATTTGTCTTGGAACTCAAGATTTCTGTAGAAAAAGCTAAAACCTACCTTCAATGTACCCCTCTTGTAACCCTAGCAGCAGGCCACAGTTGTCATGGCTGTTGGTGTGACGACATATGCTGACATCACGATGAGCATTAGCCAATTGAAGCCCTTGAAGCGTTTCAAGCATGGTAGTGGTTGCCAGATCAAGACATCATCCACAGGCTGATATTTATTTCTTTTCCCAGAGGACTATTTTCAAAATCAAAATATTGAGCTTATTGTACATTTTTAGAGAAATCATAAGTGGTTTCATTATTTTTGGATAAAAATACGCCTTATTACACTAAATTCCAGGATTCGACCAAGGTGCCACATTCCCTTTAAATTTGGCTTAAACCAGCCGTGCAACATAACAGTTACCAAGTTACAAACTTATCCTTTACACACCTAGTCCTAAAAAAACAAACGAGCAGCCCCCCACCACCCCTCACTTTACTACTTACCTCTTCTCAACCAAGATCCTCTCAACAACTCAACACAACACCCCGTGTAACAAACAATAACAAAAATTCCTAATGCATCGTCTTCCAAATACGGAATGTTTTTCTTTGGCCAAGCAAAGGTCTATGGTCAAATAGCACCAGTAGTAGAAAATGTTTTCTCTGATTCGTGAGGAAACGGCTTACCTTGAGCTTAAGCAAATAAAAAGCAAGGATTTAATCACTAGTAGCAGCATTTTCTTTTAAAAGGCAGAACCAAGAAAGAGGCTGTGGCTGGCGCAGAAAAGACAAGAGAAGTACTACTTAAAAGTACAATGTAATTTGATGTACTGCATGTACAATGTATTTTTAATGAATTATCACGTGGCTTACAAGAACCTTTACATCAACCCTTTAGTTTTGATTTTAATAGAACAGAAAAGGGAGGCTGCAAAGCTTTTCTCAAAGATGAACTCAAGGCTAGGAGAGCAAATGCAAAATGCAAGGCCTTCTAGAATCCCAGGCAACTCTTGAACGGGGGATGAGCAAATGGTGAGAGGAATCTTGTGAATGGCAAGGTGGTGGTGGTGGTTTGTTTGTTTGGGGGCGGGCGCATAGTTAGGTACTGAAAGGTATGTCGTTTTTCTTTCACCTGTTAAGCTATACTACTTTACCTATATAGGTAGCTAATATCGGCCCCATTAGCAGACTTCTAGATATGCTTGGTAACAGTAAACAATCGAAAATTTGAAGTTAATGCAAATCTTAGCCAGGCTAAACGTGTTCATGGCATGTACCTGAAATTGTTTTTGAACAAAGTTGATAACCAAAATTTGAGGAAAAGCTGGATTAGACATTCAAATTTTATTGCATTACATTTATTTTTAATGCAAGATAGATCAGCCTCCAGAAGATGGCAGATTTCGAAGAGATCTCTTGGGGCAGGCTACTGTTTTGGGGACCAGGGGTGTAGCCAAGGGGGCGGCAGGGACAGCCGCCCCCGAGGGCCCGAAGGGCCCCTGAGGACATGAACTGTGCGGCGCAGCTCACTCGCACTATGCTCTGTGGCCAAATTTTGCATTTTATACCAGACAGGGCCTTCTTAAGTCCTCTTCAGCACCCTATTCTGTAACAAGGAGGGCCCTTTTTACCCACCAGGGCCCTTTTGGAGCTGTCAGAGGGGCCCTTTTTGGGGCGCCGCCCCTCTTGGAGTGAAATCCTGGCTATGCTCCTTTTGGGGACACACTGAGGCAGGCATGAAGGCACCAAAAAGAACAACAGCTTTTGCTTTTTAGTGCTTTTCATATATTATAAAGTCTAAATACCAGTCTGCATAGTATGGCAGCAGGCCAGACGAGTCGCACCAGCCATCTAAAATTCTCGCACCACCAGCCTCCAAAAATTTGCACCAATCTGTCACATACCAGGGAAAAAATGCACCCATTCCAACCCCTACAATGCAATGCTACCTCAATCATTAGTCAGTTAGTTAAGGACTATTTATAAGGCCCTCTCCTGTGTCTTAATAGCCATCCAGGCATTATTTGTTTAGTTTAAGTGTCACTAACCTCGCAAATTCGCACCAGGTTGATAAAATTCGCACCACTTGGTGCTGTCTCCAAGGGCACTCGCACAGACGAGATCTCGTCGAAAATGCCATACTTTGCACACTGGTCTAAATATATTCCCAGGCGGAAAAGAAAGCTCTGCCCTAGTAATCTATTGGGGCCCATTGGGGCAGGTTTTGAGCTGCACCAAACACTTTTTAAAAAATCGGCATGTTTTGCGGACTGGATATAGATGAGCTCATGTACTATTTTTTGGTTGGAGCTCGCTTTGTAAAAGTTTTTTCTGACTTTTTATTCTATTTTTACATAATAGGAAAAAAACAGAAACAGAAGTGAATAGCAAGATAGAAAGCACATATGTAATAAGTACATGGTAAGCATCCAATTGCATAGGGACATGTCGTAAAAACCGAATCTCGCCCCACCTCAGCCGCTCTCAATATCACACACCCGCTCTTGCTGAAATCTGCTCAGAAATGCCCCCAGGGGGGTTGCCCAGATCAAGTAAAGACTGTCAGTGCCGAAAGCGCCGAGCGGACCGAGTTCAGGATCCACCGGGGCCAAAAAATGGGTGCAGTAAAGCTGCCAAAAGCCAGAATCGTCACCACTCCGCTTGGATAGCGGGAACGTGACCAGCGGTACCGGAGGCGTCTCGTCACCTCGCCGACATCCGCGCTCTCCCGTCACTCTGTACCCAGCGGGTCGTCCGGTCGACCCACTCCTCCCCTTCAGGCCTCACAGTGCGGCAGTGTCCCCTCAGGGAAGCCACTAGGCCCAGGATGTCATGTCTGTTCAGTTTGTGAACTGATATGCTTTAGGGTGCAAGTTTTGCATCCTACTGCTATGTTGAGTTTTTTTTCTCAAAATTGTGTTCAAGAATCCAGAAAGATGTGACATTGATTGAACAAAATATTTGTTTTCAGTAGGGGGCGCGGTAGTGGAGTGGTCGCATAGCTGTCTGCCCGCAGCCGACCCGGGTTCAAGGCCCGGCGGCTTCCCTGAACAAGGAGCAAGCTGGCTCCCGAGAAACCCTTCCAACAGGGAAAGAGTTGGCGACGCCATATGACCCTGGCAGTTGGTGCGTCGATAAGCCCCAAAAATTATTATTGTTTTCAGTATTTTTCCTGCTCAAGCAAGATTGTGAATTTCTAATAAATATATGAGACAGAGTTCAGAGCTGATGTTTCAGTTTCAAAGTAGAATCTTCCTTCAAATTTCATGTAGTGTGTATCAACTAGGCAGAAGGCTCTTGTTAGGCTCTGTTTTTTTGGTCCACACTTGTTTTCGTTGTGTTTCGGCACAAGAACGCAACAACGACGGACGACGGGCGTGGAGGTGGTGGGGTGGGTTAAGTGAAGACATGGTGCTCTCGAATTCGCCCCGTGCATCTTATTTCTGGTTGCATATGTGCAGTGTATTGTGGTGACTGGTGTGTTTCTACGGATTCAATTTGGCGGCCCCGCGCCGGGGGCGCTTTGGCGGGAGTTGTGGCATCGTTTTTGTTTGGGGGACGAGCTCATGTTTTTTTGTTTGGGAGTGTATGCTTTGTGGATGATCGTACTGATGCTACTGTCAATATATGTGTATTGTATGAAGTAATCATAAATATTATTGTTGAGCACTTTTTTAGTTGATCAATTAAAACAAACTGAAATTTTGGTTGAAACATTGGAGGACGTGGAAACTGTCATTTCCTGACACCAGTCCTGAATTTGCTTTTGAATTAAGCTATTCGTTCTGATGCTTTCCAGTGCCGGTATCAATATTTATATTGATATTGTTAAGAAATTTCTTTTATTTAGTGATTTGACCCTGGTACCGTCCATTTCTGGGCGTTACTAAAGGAAGACAAATTCATCCATTATAGACTAGTAATGAGTGGTTTCATACGTAATAAGACATGTAGAGCACAAATATAATGCTCACTTCCCACATGATTTTATTTTACGATATAAATGGCACAAACACTGTCATATGCCTTGCAGCTACTAATGCACTGGTGGAAGGATCATGTAGTAAACAAACATGATGTTAATTCACGATGCCAGACTCAATTCCAGAATAATAATTCAACATACGAATACCTACACCTATACCTATACCTAAATATTACAGATTTTGCAAGGCCTTATCGGCCCGTTGGCTCTGGTCTCTAGCGAGCTCTTTCCAGGCTGAGTCTTCTGTCAGTCTTTGTCAGATCAAAGTGTCTGAGAGAAGCGGAGGCCCGCGTTAACCGAGTGGCCTGCGGAGAAGTGTTCCTGGGGTGTGTGTGGGCCTAATGAGTTCCTGGGGAGATGTATGGTTCTCGAATACCGAGAAGCCTACAGACCTCAGGCACTCGTGTCGATTAACGGTCTTCGTCGGGGACGTGGAACATCTTCCGGGCCCAGTGATTGTCCAACCGAGACTTGAACGTATTTAATGAAGCAGCAGCTATCACGTGGGCTGGCAATGCATTCCAGCTGTCCACAATCCGGACCCCGAAGGACGCCCTACACACACGCGAGACATCATCGGGCTTCATCAACTTCATAGCATGCCCGCGCGTTCGAGATCGGCCATCAAGATGGAAGAACTGGGTGTAGTTCTGATCGATGGTGTCATGTAAGAGTTGATAAACTCTTATCATGTCCCCCAGAGTCGACGATGGTAGAGGGAGGGTAGATTGAGTTCACACAGTCTGTCCTCATACGAGTGTCCTCTCGGATGGTACCATGCGGGTGGCTCGACGTTGGACCCTTTCAATAAGCCTCTGATCTGCTCTGTTAAATGGTCCCCAGACAGAATTTCCGTGTTCGAGCAGCGGGCAAACCATAGTTTTGTAGAGTAGCGGAAGCGTGAAAGTATCGATGTTGGCAAAATACTTCCTCATGATCGCTAGTACTCTGGATGCCTTAGAAGCTGCTGTGACTGCCTGGCGTCGAAATTTCAGGTCTCTATCCGCAATAACTCCCAGGTCGTTCTCAACCTCTTGTGCCTGGGCTTTTCCGCCGTCTACTTCGTAGCTGTGCTCTTGGTTGTTCTTTCCTAAGTGGAGCACACCACTTTTGCTTATATTGAAGGGCATCTGCCAAATGGAGGACCAATCCAGTGCCCTTTCCAGGTCCGCTTGGAGGGATGCAACAAGAGTGGAGGAGTCGGCTCTGGCATAGAGCTTGGTGTTGTCCGCAAATATTTTGATGCCTGAGGTGATGGTGTCCGGCAGGTCGTTGATATAGACAAGGAAAAACACGGGGCCCAGCACTGAGCCCTGTGGGACGCCACTGGTAACATGCACCCAATCAGAAGCTGAAGAGCCAACCCCCACCTGCTGGCGGCGACCCGTGAGAAATGCTCTCAACCAGGCTAGCAGCCTCCCCTTTACACCATAGCCTTCTAATTTGGTTAGCAGGCGCTCATGCGGGACCGAGTCGAATGCCTTTTGGAAATATAAATACACAGTGTTGATGGGGTGGCCTTCCTCAATTTTCCGACTCCAGTCTTCCATGGCTTCCAGGAGTTGCGATTCACAGGAAAGTTTCGGACGAAACCCATGCTGGTGGCTGGTCAGGAGGTTATGTGCGTCAAGGTGGCCCGGAAGTGCATCTTTTATCAGACTCAAGCAGTTTGCATGGTATGGCGGTTAGGCTGACAGGCCTGTAGTTCCCTGGGTCTTACTTATCTCCTTTTTGTGTTTGGGTGTAATGGTGCCCAGTTTCTAGTCCTGCAGGATGACTCCTGTATCAAGGGATTTTCTAAAAAGGAGGGCCATTGGTGAACACAGTGACTCTGCACCATCATGGAGCACCCGAGGGTGGATGTGGTCTGGGCCGGGCGAGCTTGTTGTTTTGAGCAAAACCAGTTTTTTTGTGGACAGCATCTGCCGATATCAAAATGTCGGTCAGGGGTTGACCCTCGTAACGACCAACAAACACCGGCACATTCTCCATATCCTCAACTGTAAAAACACTGCCAAAGAACTCGTTTAGCAGCTGGGCTTTTCCAAAATCATCTGACTCAAGTTAACCGTGTCTGTTTTTCAGGTCTCCAATTGCAGTTTTAGTTTTGAATTTCGAACTGGTGTAGCTCCAAAAGGCCTTTGGGTTTGATTTGACTCTGGATGCCAACTTGTGTTCATATTCTCTGTGAAGCCTGCGCGTCATCACCCTTAGGTCATTATCACAGAGTGTGAAGCGAGCAAAGTCAATGACATCACCCGTTTGGTGATTGATCCGGGCCAGTTCATTTTTCTTCTGCTTGAGACGCAAGGCAGAGGCTGTCATGTATACGTTTTTAACGTTTTTTCTGAACCTGAACCTGGGGATCCCCAAGTCTATGATGTCGTTCAAATGGTCCATTAGAAAGCTGTAAGAGCTTTCCACATCTAAAGTGACCATGGTGGACCAGTTTACATCTCGGACCATCTTGTTAAAGAGGGAAAAGTCTGCACGATTGAAATTCAGACTAGGAACCAGATTTTCACGGTTGACAATGTTGCATAACATACTAAACTGGATGACTAGATGGTCGCTCTTTCCTATACCTGGAAGGTACTGGATATTCTGTACTAAATTTTCTTCGCTTGAAAAGATCAAGTCCAGGATACTTGGTTCCTGGCCCATTCTGTACCTTGTTGGTTTCAATACGTGTTGGAAAACGAAATGGTCATGCATAACTTCTAAAAGAAGATGGGAGGGTGACTGGCTGCAGCCTTAAAGAAAACTCCATCCCAATCTATTTGGGGAAAATTGAAGTCGCCAGCCACCAGCAAATGAGATGGAGAATCCTTCTAACTTCACCTAGAACTCAGCTAAACTCTTTCATACTCTGGCATCCATCACTGGAGGGGGCTTCGGTACACACAGCCTATGAGAAGAAAATTTTGTCTGTGCAGTCTGACTTTAAGCCACAGGTGTTGAGCCACAAGCACAAGCACCGAGTTGCACAAGCACAAGTGTTAAGCCACAAGCACCGAGTTGGCATTAGGCTATCTGCGGAGCCCTGAATCTGCCACCCCACCCTCCACCAGGTGACTTACACCTGTATAAAAAATTGTACCAAATTACGTCGCCCGCCCGCCCGCCAGAAAGGCTGACCCCGATACCTCCCCACGTGGTGTGTCGTCCGTGGTGCATGGTGCCCTCGAATTCGCCCCGCGCATCTTATCTCTGGTCGCTTATGTGCAGTGTATTGTGGTGACTGGTGTGTTTATGCGGATTCAATTTGGGGCCCCGCGCCGGGGCGCTTTGGCGGGAGTTGTGGCGTGTTTTTTTGTTTGGGGGTGAGCTCATGTTTTTGTTGTTCGGGAGTGTATGCTTTATGGATGATCTTACTGTCAATATATGTGTATGGTATGGAAGTGTTCCATGAACTCAGTACTGCTGAAAGTGACTAGAAAAGACTTTATTGTGGTTTTCACATAGATGGAAATTCGACGCAGGCCACTGGCGCCTAGGTCTGACTGCTCAGTAGGGTGCATCAAATGCCCCGACTTTTGAAATTAGCTACGCGGCCCGGCCCAATTTTTTGCCTTGGACCTAGTGAGTCCAAATATTAAATATTTTGAAATTTCGAAAGGGGCTAGGGGTGCCACCTAGCGGCCAAAGTTTTCAATTTTGACCATTTTTGTATATACTTTGGATTTGCCGCAGAAGTCGTCTCATTTAATTAGTGGGCTGTTTTGTGACCAAACACTGTTGCGCTGGCCTAAAAGCACATGCATGCCAAATTTCATAGATTTTGGACATCTTTTAGGGGTGCCTCCTAGCGGTGAAAAAATCAATTTTGACAGTTTTTTTACAATTTGTTTCATTAAATGTGTGGACAGAATCATTGTGTATTTTGGTCCAGCTGAAACGAGATTTTGCCGAATCGACCTCACGGTACTTGCGAGACGGATTTCATGCATTTTGGATTTCTTTATATGGCACTACCTGGCGGCCGAAGTTAAAAATTTACATTGGTTTCTGCTCATCCGTTTTTATTTATTGAGGACACTGGTCCTGCTTGCAGCTAATTTTTTGGGTGATAAACTACAATTTTACTGTAATTTAATGCCTTCTCGTACACACAAGGCTAAGAACGAAGAAAGACGGAAACAAGTTGTGGGGAGCGGACATGGAAACTAATTGCTGGTTACACCGTGGTAGAGTAAGAGAACAAATGGAAAATACGGCTCCCCATATCGAATTTGACGGTTGAGCTTCTTGAACGGCAGGAGTGCTCAGACGCAGTGTTGAACACGGTGTTGGCCACAACAGGGTCGAACACAGGTCATCGATCAGCCGCCTGCATCCAAATCCAAGATCGGCTGAACAAGGCTCTGCTCTGGTCTGCGGACAGGCACTAAGTCGGGGGAAAAGTCCACGTCAGTGTTTTGAACAGACCCGATATTGAGAAATTCTGTGTGCCTAACTAATAATTCTAACAAAAACCGACTTACGTTCATTATACACGGAAAAACGGGCTAAAAAAATGAACAATACTTCGAAATCGATTATTTATCAAGATAAGCGAAATATGAAAGACGGTTGAGTTTATCTTTCAAATAAACTCAACTTCACCAGAAAGTCGCCCGTTCCTGACGGAACTCAAAGAGAACCTCCTTCAAACTGTCTGTCCGAAACAAAGCCGTGATGACCACGAGGAGTTCAGAGAACTAGGAATTACTTTCCTTGGCTCAAATAATCCAGATGTATATTTCGACGCTCAGGAGCAATGCGTAGAGCTAGATGGATGAGCAGCCTGCCTTATGCGAGGAAGATGTGCACGTCCGAGCACCACATTCCCAACGTTCAAGATGAAAAAGCCCCAACGCAGGAACTTATGTCAAAGGTTTGGCGGTTCGTGACCTTCATCACCTTCGTCTATGGCTTGTAATGCATGATATGCCAGGACGCAGTGGATTCCCCATTGCATGATCTTAATCACCACTTGTCCTGTTATGGGGACTGGGTGAACGAAGTTGTTGGCACCGGTGCACAGCTGGCTTTCAGCCATCAGCGGTACTTCACCTTAGAGATGGTTCCCTTACTCTTTTCAGCCTGTGCGAAGTCAGCTTTTCTGGTGGTGAACGTTTTCTGGTGGTGAAGCTCAAGATCATACCCGAGGCACCTCTCAGTCGTGAAGGAAGTGGGTCCGGGAAACCATGTTTTTTATTTTATTTATTTATTTTTATTAGGGCCACTCCCAACAGGCACTCTTGCCCAATTACAGGGAGTATTGGCGTGGGTGTTTAAGGATCCTCTCCACCGGGTCAAATCGGACACGGAAGGCGGTTTCCCGCCGTGGGAATTCAACCCACGTTAATCCATGCTATCCGATACGAAGACTGGCAACAAAGCCACTAGGCCACCCCGGCCCCAGAGTTTGCAGAGATTGAGCAAAGAGACTAAGTTGGTAGACCTGGATGAACCTGAATCGTGGTCTAAATTCAGACTCCTGAAGCTGGACATCGGGTTCCGAGAGCTGGATGTCAGTGACGGGTCTGACTCATCTACCTACCAGGCATCAAGGGTAAAGCCCAGGGCCATACATGTTCCCAATGATACCGCCGTAAAGGGAGGAAAGATGGGCTCGGACTTTCAAACGACAGCGTAGTCTAAGCGACACTTGCAGAACATTCTACAGGCGTTCGGAAAAAACCGAAAATGCAACCTGATCCACGCTCAAGGAAACCGAAACACGAGTAATCTGTGTGCTCAAGAAAGTGGGGTTGTGTGAATAGTAGAAATAGAAACAGTCAAGTGTGACTATCAGTGGTCAAAACTAGTGCAACTGAACATGACGTCTTGTCGAGGCCATGAGTTGTGAGAGCGGCAGTGGAGTGGTCAGCATAGCTGGCTTCCACACAGCCGACCCGGGTTCAAGGCCCGGCGACTTACTTGAACGAGGATCAAGCTGGCTTCCCAGAAACCCTTCCAAAAGGGAAAGAGTAGGCGACGCCGTATGACCCTGGCAGTTGGTGCGTCGATAAGCCCCAAAAATCAATCAAACGGGCCGTGAGCTGTGCTATGAATGTCTCTGAAAAATCTCGTATTTGTTATCGAAAGATCGGTGTTAAGTTAACTACAATAATAACATAAGCAATAACCTAAAGTAACATGATTATAATAATCTAAGACATTTCGTGTCAATTTGGAAACATCGGCTCTTGGCGTTAATCATCGTGCATGAGCTTAGCTCCCATAACGGTGCTTTTCATGCAAGGTACTTAAACTGGAACCTTCAAGCATTTGATAGATTGATGAACCAAGATGTTTTGTTCTCAGCATTGTATAACTGGCCTTGTATTGTAATAGGAATAATACCTCAAATCGATGAAAGATTGGGTTCTTTCCCGAAATATCTCAACTTAGCTGCCCACTGTGCTCCAGTGGATTACTGAAATGAGAGGACGTCGTGCGAGAACTCCCAAAAACTATGGAACAGTATGGAGGAAAATGGATGATTTGTTGAAAAACAACGAAAAAAGAAGATGAAATATTGGTCCGGAAATTTTGAAGGTGATATCTGACACTTGAGAGGAATTTGTAACACAAATTATCGTTGGAACTCAACCAAAACTTCTTACTCATTTTTGTCATAGTCATTAATTTATTAAAAACTTAAAAAATTAATTTTTGCCACCAGATGTCACTCATTGCCAAACATTGTAAATGCCTTTAACGGATACTTTGGACCAACAGGAGTAGTTCGTAATTACAACAAAGTTCAAATCCAGGATGGTTCAACAATTATGTTTGATAAAAACTCACCAAAATGCCAAACGTTGCAAACTTCTACTATCAGGTGGCACTCCTAGCTGGCGTCCAAAATGCGCCAAAGTGACTGCACAGGTAATTTGGAGCTTTGAAAACATTATTTGACCACCGCTCGCTCCAATTTTATGATAATACAATTTCCACGGGCGATCCAATGAATATTGAAAATTGCAAAAATTTGAAACTTTGACCGCTAGGTGGCACCCCTAGCCCAATATAGATTTTCCAAAAATTGGGATTTGAGGTTTTCATGTCTGAAACAACAAAATGTGGTGGGCCGCTAAGCTAATTTATCAAAAAATGAAAATCATGGGGCGTTTGATGCACCCTACTGGCAGTGGGATTGGGGGGGGTTTCAGCACTCACACTGCCAGGTAACAGCCCTGTTTCAGGTGACGCTGACGTGGGAGGATCCTTGGGTGGTGCGCCAGGTAATAATACTCTAGAGCACTGATAATATACCCTAAAAGGAACTAGCTGATTCAGCAGATTTCCTGCCTAGATAAATAAATCTGAACCTTCTACTGACCTCTGCCACCGGTGATAAGGCAGGTACAGTGAAGGAAAAGTCAGATATTTTCAATGCAGTGAGGTCCAAAGGTGTCACAGATCAGGGCAGTATGTGAGGGAAGCGATCAGACTTGAGTCCTCCAAAGGCCTGGCGCGGCCGTTTCGGTCTGGTGGTGATTGCACTCATGGTGATGGCTCGTATATCTTTTAACACTGTTTGATTCCGCGTTTTTTGTGTGGTGTGTCGTGATACTTTTAACTATTTCATTCTACCGTTGGCTTGTAACGTCGAGCTGTGCCGCGCCGATGCCCCCGGCGTTATCTAGGGGCCCCGCTCCGGGGTTATCATGGTTGCGCGTGCTGATGCATGTATGTTTTTTGTCTTGCTTAGGGAAATATACCATGTATGGACGTAAAGCTGAGGCTGTTGGAGGCGAAAGTCGGCGCTGCAGGCAACATTGCTAAATTGAATCATGGTTAGTTAGGCAGGTGCTGTTAGGGTTTTCTATGTTCTCAAAGAAATTGGTTGTGTTTTAGAGGATTTTTTAAATAGGGAGGTATTTAAAGTTTACTGCTCAAGTTTAATGTCAAATGCTATGTGGGGAGAAGGTTGGACCGGGTATCCCAACTCAGCTTTAGTCGTGGTTACTTTGAACAGTTAAACAAAATGATCCGTGATATTGATTGGGCTGCCATCGACGGCCTTAGCTAAGAAGAATCCTATAGTTTTTCATGAATAACCTCAATGAGGCTGTTGATACATGTATCCCCAAAACGAGAACCAGAATATTTACATGACTGGGGCAGCCATGAGACTCAAGCAAAATAAAAATGACCTGGCACGAACATACCACCCCACTAAAGACGAGATTGATCTTGCTCGTTTCCAGATATGCCAAAATGAACTGCGTACTCTAACCCGGAAGCTTCAGAGAGATTTTGAGTAGGGCTTGGCATCCAACATCAAAACAAATCCTAAGGGCTTCTGACGTCACGCAGGATCAAGGCTGAAAACTGTCTCCAAAGTAGAAGACCTACGGAATAGCAATGGTGATCTCGAATCTGATGCTGGTGAAAAGGCTAAGATCCTGAACGATTTCCTTGCAGGAGCTTTCACTTCCGAGGATTTAGAGAACTTACCCAACTTCGACGAACGCTGTCTTGGACATGTTTTGGGGCTCTCCCCGTGACTCCACGCTCCTGGACTGTTTGTCCCCCGGATACTGAGGGGCGGTTCTGTGCCTTGTTTTTTTTAGTCCTCTGGCCCCTGGTGGTGACGTGGTCACGGGCAAACCCCTGGATTAGACCGTTGCTTCTTGAAGTCTTGTTGATGGACAACTGGCTGCACCGTTTACCATCACATGGATGGTCAACGTCGTGTGACTACTCTTGGGATTGGCACGGGCTTGTGGTGCCATCTTTGTTTTGAGGTTTGCCCGGGTCTTATGATTATGGTTGGCTTTGGTGAGCTTTGGATGAGTGTGGCGTTGTGGCGCTGCTGGGGTCGTGGTGGGTCGTGTGATTTTTCCTTGTTTATTATGACCTCCCATTTGCTTGGTATTTGTTAACTAATGCCCCTCGCTATTGGATTGTGGTTGTTGTGGCCTTGGATGGTTGGTGCTTCTCTCAGGAAATTAGATGAAGAACGAGATCTCGGGGTAATCATTGACAGTGACCTAAAATTCCGACAGCAAGCAGCGGAATCAGTCTCAAAAGCTAACAAGGTTTTGGCTGTCATCCGAAAATCCTTCGCTAACATTGACACTTTCACTTTTCCTCTTCTGTACAAAACACTGGTGCGTCCTCTGCTAGAGTATGGTAACATATGTTGGGGATCATTCAATAGGCCTGATCAGAGGCTGCTTGAGAGGGTGCAGTGAAGGGCCACTCGTATGATCACCTCCATGAGGGTTGATCTTACCCCGACCGACTGAGGGCTCTTAGGCTTCCCTCATTTTATTACAGGACGCCGAGGAGACCTGATCAAAGCATACCAACTGCTTCACGTTTCCATCGATATCGATCCAGCTCAGTTCTTCAATCTCGTTGATTGCTCCCGTACCCGCGGACATCAGTGAAAACTTGCGAAACCCAGTGCCACATCTAGAGCGCGTCGTTCATCATTTTCAGTACGCTTGGTGAATGACTGGAATGCGTTGCCTACATCAGTAGTAGAAGCCACCACGGTCTATGAGTTTAAGAACAAGCTCGGCTCTCATTGGTCATTCCTGATGTACCTTGTCCCTGAATGCTCAGAGCAAGGTCCTTTACATTCTTTTCAACCGCTCTCACCATCTAATTAACCCCTCAGGTATTATGGCCTGAGTAAGACTGAGTGTAGACTCATCGAAACTTAGCCCGTCGAAGACCGGATCCAGCAGGCCGATATGGCCTCCAAAATTCCGATAACTATAGGTATAGATTTAAAACAATTTTGATCAATCTAACGATTTTTATTTGCATAAATGTGAGATTGGAAAACAGTAAATCTTGTAGCGACTCATCATGTCTTTTACTCATTACAATCTGTGGAGTGTGTGGTGGGGTATACTTCTACTTAGATTTGTATTTTCATTTCTTGGGGAAATGGTGATATTGCGCGGATAACAGTGTTCTGCATCGATTAGAATGAGGTGGAAAGGGTCGGAAACCATATATCTTAAGCGTATAAGTGATTAATTTGTCTTCCTTCACTATTACTGTTTTAAAGAGGTACAAGCAATACAAATGTTCTACGCAGCACGTCCAGCAGTGCTTGAGTAATATGTCACTATCCCAAGGTCATCTCATGTCATATGACTGTCATCTGAAGAAGGTTTTGTGGGGATGTATCTTCATATCACCCTTTCTCTACCATTCCCAACGTTTGGTCATGCTATCTCAGTACATCATCACCCATATCATTAGATGCCATTCAAACCTGTCACTAAAACAGTATTTATTCGTTTCAGAGTTTTGCTGGCTGCTGTTGAAAGTCAGAACCACAGTGAGTTTGGATCGCGCCTAAGTTGGCACCTGGTGCAGTCACCCACGCGTTGCATAACGCCACCACTTCGATCCTGAAGAGCTTCACGGCTGTGGCGGAGGAACGAAATGTTTCCATCCTGCTTGCAGCGCGGTCGCGTGGTGACGGGCGCAGTGGCCGTGCGCTGTCCCAGGTTGGCGCCGTCCCGCCTGGCGTCCAACTCCACGGGCGCAGAGTCGACCGAGCTGCAAGAGTCAGAGAGACCGACTGGCAAAGAGCCGAACCGCGTGCAGACTGACGTGTCGGGCCTGCGTCCGTGGCATCATCGCAAGTACCACGGCCTGCCGCCGGAGCAGGACGAGGACCTCCCCTCACCTCTCCACTCTGAGGGTGCAGCGAAGGCTGTGGGCGCTGTATGGACAGCGATCGGGAGTCAGCCCTGCCGTGGCATGGCCCGTGAAAGAGGAGTGGGACGATAAAATGGAATACGAGGCGCTAGCCTACCCAGATACATTGCAGCAGATGGTTGAGAAGTTCCGTGCAGAGGAGTCTGCTAAACAGGCCGCCATCGATGAGAGAATGCAGAGCATTGAACAAAAAATGGTGAACCTGGAGAAGTGGAAAAAGGAAATTATTGACAAGAAAAACAAGAAAGAGAAGGAGTTGCGCCTCGCACAGGAGAAACGAGACCGAATGATCGCGGAGGTTAAGGAGATAGTCGGGTTCCGTGTTGACCCCAGAGATGAGAAGTTCAAAGAGTTATTAGAGGAGAAGGAGAAAGAAGAAAAGCGAATGCTGAAGGAAGCCAAGAAGAAAGAGAAGCACCTAAAGACTGTTGAGAGGTTACGGAAAATGAGTGAGGCGGCTGCGACGGACAGTTCTACGCCTGACAAGAACGAAGGTGTAAATTCTTAGCTGCCCTTAAGGTGAGCTTTTATGGGAAATCGTAAGCTTCTCTGTGCTATAGCTTAGTAATGATAATAAATACATATGATGTGACCTTCACCATGGTGTTCTTTAATAATTGACTCAAATTTAAGTTCATACTTCTTGGGCCTTATCAACGCCCCAACTGCCAGGATTAGATAGCGTCGCCAACTCTTTCCCCTTTGGAAGGGTTTCTCGGGAGCCAGATTGCTTCTTGTTTCGGGGTATACCTCCGGGCTTTGATCTCGGATCTGTCACGTGGACAGTGAGCTCTCTAGTCACCACCGTGCCCCCTTCAAATTTGAACTTACTCGTGAAAATCACTACTACTATTAGGTTGGAGTTCTGAAAAGTACACTTCAAATACACATATTGTTCTAATATGTCTGTATGTGCTTGTCGAAGATAATGAAAACCAGGTATATACAAAGTACAATCAATATCCGGCAACCGAGGAGAGAGATACAATTTTCGTCAGACGAAAGAGAGAGAGAGAGAGAGAGAGAGAGAGAGAGAGAGAGAGAGAGAGAGAGAGAGAGAGAGAGAGAGAGAGAGAGAGAGAGAGAGAGAGAGAGAGAGAGAGAGAGAGAGAGAGAGAGAGAGAGAGAGAGAGAGAGAGAGAGAGAGAGTGAGAGAGTGAGAGAGTGAGAGAGTGAGAGAGTGAGAGAGTGAGAGGAGGTGAGAGTGAGAGAGTGAGAGAGTGAGAGAGTGAGAGGGTGAGGGTGAGGGTGAGGGTGAGAGAGAGAGAGAGAGAGAGAGAGAGAGAGAGAGAGAGAGAGAGAGAGAGAGAGAGAGAGAGAGAGAGAGAGAGAGAGAGAGAGAGAGAGAGAGAGAGAGAGAGAGAGAGCTTTTAGAGAGTCTACTCGCTTTCTTATATGGTACAATTTTGGAAGGTGGATATACCATTTGGTCCACTGGGACATGCGTGACATTTTATTTTTCCTGGATATGAGGGTGGGCTGAGGGCTGGGCGGACGAGCTTTTGCTTCAGTGTTGGTCCACTCAGCCACGATACCCGAATGTTTAGTTCTAGTGAACGTAAGGTGCCGTTAACACGCCTGGCGACAGTTTCATTGATATATGGGAGGCGCATGTGCCTGAAGTCATTTTGTTTTTGTTCGTGGAAGTCCTAGCCCTAGGGTAACGGAAAGTTTGTACTGCTCTCTCTATGAGGTGTTCCGGAAAATGTTACCGATTTGTATAAGGCTCAGATCGGCCACCTGTTTCTTTAGGACACTACATGACGATATGTATGTCTTTCACAATCTACAAACATAGTTTTCCGCGATGTTGTGCTGGATGCTTTCCGAGAGTCTCCGAATGCACGTATTTTGATGGAAATTACAATTGGTTTTAGCCATTAGGTGCGGAAATGAACTAGCCTGAACTCAGGGATCCAGATCAGAGCCTGTACCCATTACCGGCTTAGTGGCCCGGGGTGGGCCCGACGAACAAAACATACTGTTTCTAACCGTGTGCAAATATTGCGTAACATGGAGGATGGCGCGTGAATTCAAGAGCGGATGTAGTTGCATCAGGGGGAAATAAAAATTGATTTGCGCCGAGAAACCACGGCGTAAAATTTGGAAGTTCTGTTCAAATGTGGAAGTTTTCCACCCCAGGATACATAAACGTAAATATACGTACAGAGCGGAGCGGTACATATATTTGATCCTTTTCTGTTTCCTTTTCTATTTCCTGAATGTTTTGATGATGCCACGTGGCATCATCAAAACATTCAGAACGAACCAGTAGAGATCCTTTTCGTCTCCCCTAGGCTTTGGTTGTGTAAAAATCCTTAACGTAAGATGGGACTACAGTGAAATCGTGGGAACCTCCAAGAGTGTTAAACATTGATGGAAATTATTTTTGATTCTGGAGTGGTTCCCTGGGAAGTGTTTCAGAGTTGTGAAGAAAAATAGAGCATCTATAAGCAGAGTGTATTTACTTGATATTTAGGAAAATGCGTAATTTTTTGCGTAATTCTTAATGAATACGTAAATAAATGCGTAAATTCTTACGCTGCGTAAATTTTCTAGTATGGCGCACGGGAGAAAATTGACAATTGTCTGAAAGACCACAGCGTAAACATTTGTGTCTTACCCGAATTATTTTCCCCTGAGCTGCATATTTTAGTTCAATATTTCCCCCTTGTAAACTTCTGATGGAGAAGGGATTAAAACAAAATGTGTGGTATGCTCCTGTAGTTTTACGAAATAAATATATAAATGGATTTAACTCATGCTGCTTTAAAATCTGGCCAAACATATCTTGCGTTGCACGCACGCAGACGCTACATTTCGTAGCAAACTATGTTTTTCTCTGGACATAACATGGAGTATGCGGCTTCTGCTATTGCCTTCTGTGTTAAGTCTGTTGCAGTTTCTTGTCAATATAACAGATGCTAAGATGAAAACTGAGACAGCTGCTTCGAATATTTGGGTTCTTAGTACTTTGGAGATTCAGAAAAGACCAAACATGATACTTTTTCTTCCGGTATCGTGGAAGCTGCTAGGGTCAAAAGTTTGCTGTAATACCACTGATGATTACAAAAACGGCACCAAACAGGGATTTGGTGGACTAACATTTGGAATCTATGCACAAAACTGTATCAGAAACAAGAAAAACGCCTATTACTTGGTCTCCTCAATTTTTTTTAGGTATTAGCTGAAGCAGTGTGCCCGGTTGCGTGGGGGGGGGTGGCCGTTGAACACCTCAGGGTTTTCCAGTAGCACTAAAAAACGGTGGCGTTTTGCGCCGCCTTACTTAATACAGCTTATCCCTGATAAATTTTGCAACTTTTTCCAAAATTTTGAGGTTGAGTCATCTCAGGTCTGGTCGCCATTGCAGGCTATGGGACCTCACCTCCAAAAAATTAAGATAACATATGTAAGAACAAAGTGAATATATCCAACTGAAACTCATCACATATTGGGACCACTGCGTAAAACAAAATATATTCCGGGATTTTTGCATATCGATGACCTAGGGTCAGATACAGATCATGACCTCTCCATTGCAAATTCATGGGAAAAACGGGATCTGGCCAAAAATGACTCTATTTCTGTAGTTATCCTTTGGACTAACTTCCTACTCTCAAAATTGTAGTATCGTAGGCCCTTCCCCAAGTCCATGCTGCAAGTTTAAACGTGTGACCCCTGAGAGGTCATATGGGACTGCTTAACCAGAATTTTAGACTTGGTTCGAAACTTTGCAGGAAATTATGTTAAAACCTCCATTTTATACCATTACGTTTTGATTATTATTGCGAGTCACTTTATATTCGTATTGACCATAAAAGCTCAAATGGTGACCTTGAGCTGACCTTAGGTCAGGTCTTTGTTATGTCTTGACCTAGTTTGGACTTATCATACATTATTTGATTTGCCGTAACGAGAGGAAGTGAATGGTGCTTAAACATAGATTCCAACTTAACTCTGTCAGACGCCGGAGCCCAGAAACTCTTCTTTAAAGGGAATGTGGCACCTTCACAACGTGATTTTAACTGAGATAGCCAAGTTGTAAAGCAAGTTGGAAAACCCGGTACTCCATATATCATTTGTCTTGTAACTCGATATTTCCGTAAAAAAAGCTAAAACCTACCTGACACCAGCCGCCGCATCGGCCCCTCGCCGGGCGGCCATTGTTGTGAGCTGCTGGTGTGACGACATATGCTGACGTCACGATGAGCATTAGCCAATCGAAGCCCTTGCAGCGTTTCAAGTATGTTACTGGTTGCCAGATCATGACATCATCTACAGGCAGATATTTATTTATTTTCCTAGAGGAGTATTTTTTAAAAACAAAATGTTGAGCTTATTGAACATTTTTGAGAGATATCATGAGTGGTTTCATTTTTTTGGCTAAAAGTACGCCTAATTTCACTAAATTCCAGGATTCGACCAAGGTGCCGCATTCCCTTTAACCTATCACCTCCGACCTGTTATGACCCCCTAATATTGACCTCAGCAAAACATTGGCTGATAAAGTTTCGTCATTAATTCTTATGAGGTATCCACCTGTGTCACTATTTTCGCTATGCCGCATAGGAGCCGAGATCGAAGAGAGAGGGGGTGTTTGAAACTGTCTGTTAATTGACTGAAAAGCTGTCGATTGACTGCGGTCCTCCCATGTTTCCAGTCACCAAAACCAGCGCCCTTCCATGCTCTCACCCAGTCCGGCTCCAGTGGAGGGATTCAGCCTGATAGCCTGCATCCTACCCATAGTCCTGAACCAGTCTGGTCTGAATCCTGCGTCGCACATGTCAAGGGCAGGTGAGTACCTACCGATAACTGAGTTGAGGGCTGTAGGCATCGGGATTATGCTTTGATTTCCGTGTGGGTTGTATCTGTTGTATCTGTATTAAATCACCAACAGGTCTTTAAAAACCCAATAACAGGTGAAGTCAGTAGGATTAAAAACACATGGAGGCCTAAATACAACATAAATACTAACATCAGACCAGTACTGGTTCGGCGGCTGCAAACACAGCTATATTTTTCTTCAGTACCCCGAGCGGATCACAGAATATATCACTGAGGGGTGACACGTTTAAAAACCTGTTCACCAGACGAGGTAAGCGACTAAAAGCTCCTCAAGCAACAGCGTTCACTCTAGCCGGCGGTACACTAAACAAAGTAGAACGTGAAATCCTAGTGGTTCTGACCAGCCCCGTTCAAGTTGCCTGGCATTTTGCGGCGGTGACGTCATCGCCGCGATGCCGCAGGCGTTTTGCGGCGAAGTATCGGCAAACTGGGCATATTTGACATGGGCAGTAAAGCTTGCAAATGACTAAAAGACGTCAAAAATGGCCTAGTTGACAATTTTGATCATATTTCTAGCCAGTATAGAGTTTCTGCAGCCCTAAGACCAGCCTGCAGGGACTTCAGGGTTTTCTCGCAGTGATGTTCCGTTGCTCTTAAGAGTCATTATCAGTGTAATAGCATTGTAATTTCATCCTTCACGTCATCGTTGCTTAGATGAAAATATGAGTACGGGTCTTTCAATGGAGGTTTCTTAGCAAGACGAACAAATTGTTTGAGGTACCGCGCGGTCGCGGGTCCAGGACTTATTTTGAGGAGGCTAGAAAACTCAAATCTCCCCACTGCCAGTGGCGGATACAAGGGGACTAGGGTTAGTATCTAGTAAATGCATATGCCGATGCTGATGTGAGGCAATGGAGAGGAGGCTCGACCCCCTTGCCCATACCCCAAAAGTCCTGTACCCGCCACTGTCCCCACCGTAGCCTCCGAACAGCCTTTGCTTATACAGATGTTAGTAGACATCTCGGAGGGGTCCCCTCGAAATTTAGGAGGCTCGTGAGCCCCATAACCTCCTTATATCCGCCACTGGTACCATAGGCGGATCCAGGGGACAAAGGCCGGGCGGGTGTCCCCGATGGGCCCTCGAGGTCACACCTGAAATGGTCACAGCGCCTCCTGAAAGGTCGATGGTGCCACCTGAAATGTGCTTCCACCCCCTCCACAGGATGCGGAAAGCAGCGCCTGCCGATAGGATTTGGCGCCCACCTGATGGGTTTTGGCAGCCAAAAATGGTGCCCCTGGTCCGAATAAAGCCCCTGGTCTGGTTGACACCCCTCCCGGGAAGAGTTGCCCCCACCCCCGACTGGCAATCCTGGATCCGCCTATGACTAGTGCCCTGTATATATAAACAGCCCAATTACAATAACTTTGGGTAAAATTAAATCACATTTACAGGTTTCAATGGGGTGAGTCGAGGCGTAGCCAGGGAATTTTACGGGAGACAGGAGTGGTCCGGCAATGATGACAAGAGAGGGGGAAAAGTTGGCACTTGGTGGATTTAGGAGACAAGGGGGCACTTGGTCCTCCAATAGCCAATGGGGAGCATCCCACGTCCATGCTGCTTTCGACGCCCTCGGCACGTGTTGCATTTAGGCCTTGAGCAGCGGCTATAAACGGGCTCTGAGATGCGATATTTCCTACTATCGTTACTATTTCCATATTTGCCCAACCCACTCCCTTCACCCCGTATGTCGTTTCATTGGTTTTTATTCTCTCTCGGGCCTGTCATGTTTCTCTTTTACAGTGTTGCGGCTCAGTAAAACCGTAGTAGTATTGCCAGACTAGTATACTTTTTAGTATAATATACCAAAACTACTAGATTTGTCAACATATTTCACTTCACAGACATTAAAGTGCAAACAAGTGTATCCCATGGCTCTTTTCTTAAATATCTAAACTTAATTTATCCAAAACCTTAAATTTTAACCCTCAAAATAAGGCGATGTTTCCTTTCTTAGTGGATACCAGGAGAACAACCAAAATTTTACTAGTAGAAAACTTGAACCAACCTGGGATTCTAGGCCTTGGTTCTGACCGGTACATGTACCGTAAAACCTTGTAAAATATGTGATGATAAGATGAGGCCTCTAAAAACTTTACATAAAAACAAGATATCACTTTGGTGGCACCTAGCCTGAAGGGATTGCACATTGTACAAACTAAGGAGGGACTTGTAGTTCAGCACAGCACTGGCAGGCTCAGTATGGTTGGCTAGCCACATGAGGAATTTATGCTGAACCCTCTCCACGCGAATGAGATGACATTTTGTTGCTCCGCCCCAAATGACGGAGCAGTATTCAAGAATTGACCGAACATTTGCGTTGAATACGGACACGGCCGCACGCTTGTCCAGTTTGTGTCTGGGGGAAGCTGACTGGAAGGTTCGAATGAGAAGGCCTAATGCCCTATTGGCTTTTAGTACTATGGAATTTATTTGCGCCTGAAAAGTGAGGTTTTGGTCCAGAATAACGCCTAGATCTCGGATGTTGTCGACATTTTCTAGAATTTCGCCGTTGATTTTGTAAGACGAAGGGATGAAATTGCGGTTTAGAGTGATTTTGAATGTTTTACATTTTGATGCATTTGGCTTCAGCTTCCAGTCCGCTGCCCAGCGCGCAACCGCATTCAAGTCATTTTGAAGCCTGATGACGTCATTTTGGGTGTCAATTTGACAGAAAATTTTCACGTCATCGGCAAACATCAAACAGTTTGTAGAGATTACAAATGGCAAATCATTCACGTAGAGAAGGAACAGCAAAGTTGAGATATGCCCGCCTTCCGGGGTCCCCGAGACAGCCGGAGTCCACTCGGACATCTTGCCATTTAACACCACTCTTTGCTTCCGTCTCCCGAGGTACGATGTGAGCTATTTCAAAGCTTGTCCATCCAGGCCATACATACATCAAAGTTTATAGAGCAGTAGGCGATGATTTACGCTTTGGAAGGCACTGGAGAAATCTGTGTATACCACATCGAGCTGAGATTTATCTTGAATGGCCACCCATCCATGTGCAAGGAAAGATGCCAGATTTGAAGCGCAAGATCGATCCTGTATAAACCCGTGTTGAGTTTCCGAAATGAAAGGTCTGACGTGTTGAAAAATCTGATCGCTGCTGACAATTTTCTCAAACACTTTTGCACACAAAGGCAACAATGAAACCGAACGATAGTTTTCTGGTTTTTTTCTAGGGCCTTTTTGGTAAATGGGGATAGTATTTGCCTCTGCCCACTGTTCTGGAAATATACCATTAGCCAGTGATAAGCGGAAAACCTTGCACAGAGGAACGGCCAATTCCACCGCACACTCTCTAAGAATGCGAGCGCTTAGGCCGCCTGGGCCACAAGCTTTACTCACTACCAGATCTTTGAGTAAACGGCACACAGCTTCCTCTGTCACGTGGAAGTCCGATAATGTTTCATCGGTCGAGAAGGGTAGGTTTGGAAAAAGAGTAACGTTTGGGGAAGAAAATTTATTTGCAAATGTTCGATTCAGCAAATTTGCTCTACCAACGTCGTCGGATATCTGTAAACCATTTGCCTCTAACACCGAATTCTCCTTCACCTGCTTAAAACACTTAAGAAAAGACCAAAATCGTTTCGGATTCGAGACAAAATAACCCATGATGCCCTGCAGGTACTCAGAGTAACTCCTACCAGATACACGTTTGAACAGGGCACGATTTCGCACGAATTCCAACTTAACTCGCTCATCTTCAGCCTGACGTTTCATGCGCTCAAAAGCTGCCTGCTTTAACTTAAGGGCGCGTCTAACCTCTGCAGTAAACCATGGTGGAAAACACTTTTTGGGCACAACTGTGGGGACGTGATCACGTATCGCTGCGTCTACAAGAGTGTAAAACATCGATACAGCCTCATCAGTTTCTAAGTTATCCAGCAGATTCCATGGTGTAGCCTGAAGAGTGCGACGAAGTCCATCAAAATCGGCGCGTTCGCTGAGAGACAGCGTCACTTCAGAGCAGTTCGTGCCCTTGTGTGAGAAAAGCGCGAAAGCGAGAAAAGTCACGGAAAAGCGGTTGAACCTGCCGTCTCAGATCTTCTCAGTGGTAACTCATGCGCATTGCCAATGTCTGGTCGTATTCACTGATAACGCACATTTACCCATTAGTAACTGACGGCTTAATGCCCAGGGCTTCCAAAAACAACATGCGCTTTGACGGGGTCTGAGCTACCTTTGCTTTGACGGTAGTCCCCGCCCTCCCCCTAAAGGCTCAAGAACCACGCCAGATGGAAAAATGGCAAAGGCGTTGGATTGCCCATCCAATTCCCTATAGAAAACATTTCAACAGTCTTTTTGTCAGGTCATATTTAAGGTTACTAGAGGTCAAGGCATACCACTAAAGGGATAATATGTAAATGAAGGTTTTCATTCATTTCATCCGAACTAGTAAAGATAGAGCAAAATAATCTAGATTATAAGAATCATCGCAGCAAGCCGAATCAAACCATAAGTAAATAAATAAATAAATATTTTTTATTTTTTTTTTTTTATATATATATATATATATATATATATATATATATATATATATATATATATATATATTACAGGGGCGCAGCCAGAGCTTTGGTATGGGGGGCACACCACCTTTAAGGCGCACCTTTAGGAGTCACTGGTGGCTTTCCTGGGCAAAAAGGTCGAGCCCACGACTGTCGACTACAGTCTGTCCAGGTCCTCTCTCCGGAGGCTCATGCCAGAGAGCCACTACAACGACAACTGAATTAACGTTGAAATATAACATAACATGCTGAGAAAAGAGTGTTTCAGTCATTCTGGCGAAGGCAGTTTCTTTGGGCAAAATGAATAGATTCAAAAAGGCTAAGCACCTAAAAAATCTTAATACGGTTCCATGTGAATGGAGAAAGCTACTATCTTCGCTAGTAATTGTCCTGCCTCTTCTTGGAGTCGAGTTTGAAAAATAATTTCATGTAACCATAACGCTACAGTGGGTCAGGATGGGAAAAATTTAACAGGACAGGACAAATTTAACAGTAACACATTTATACCACCACTTATGACTTGAGGACAATTAAATCGAGGACAAAGCCCACAGCATCAATAGGTTCGTCTTCGTCCAAGGATTCGAGCAATACGCGGCGTGACCTTGAAAAGCCACATTATAATATTGACCTGACGCTGACCTAAGGTCAAGGTCAAAAAGTGACCTTTCAATGTCTACCAAATTGTTCAAATAATGACCATAATCCTAACTATGATAAAATGTATGGTTTTCTCTTGTCATGCTCATGAGGTGACGAGTAAAAACTCGGAAAACAGTGGCCTTTGATGACCTCTAGCAACCTTGCTGTTGTTTTAGCCTAAAAAATGACAGCATGCCGATTTATATTTCAAAGAACTTTCCAACGATGACCAGGAAATTGGCATGGCTCTTCTAGAAACCCTGATACTGGATACACCTGATTACACCCTGGATTCGTCGCTCTCCTTGTACCGGAAGAAAATTCCAAATGGGATCTTAAATAACGTCATAACTCAATGACTTGTCCTAACATGATATTAAATTTTTGCCAGAAGCCATAAAATTGATCCTTCTGAGAGTGTGGAAAGCAGCCCGCCTCTTATTTAGATACGCTTGAATTTATTGGCGAAAAACAGAGGGGAAACCCAGTCGGACTCACCAGGCGGTGAAGGATTATGCTGCGAAGTGTTTTTGTAATTCTCACTTGGTAGGGTTTTTTGGGGGAAGGAATCAATCGGTCCAAAGTGTCAAGCTGCCTAAAACTATCCACTGAATGCTTTCCCAAGTGCTTTGTTCGAAATTCCGACTAACACGTGCCCCGTTGGGGGGCGAAATTTGCCCCCTCCTGGTTTTCCCCCGATAACGTAAAAACGAAGAGATTCAGAACAACGAAACTCACAGTACGTTATTCCTGATCAATTTTACACACCTGATCAAATTTTTGGGTAAGGTCATGTCAGGTCAAGGAGCTATTCAAGGTCAAGTGACCCGACCTCAAAACCTAAAATCACGAGTCTGAAGCGGCGCTTAGGGAACATCAGCTAACCGATCAGTTTGAAACTTTTACAATATGATGAGATCATAAGAGTCTAAAAATCTGATATCTCGGAATTTCGATTTTGTTGATCTAAGATGGGGTCAATTTTTTGGCCACCCAATTATAAGTCTATGGCGATAAATAGAATTGGCTCGTTTTTAGTAAATACTGGATAGATGAAGCTGAAAATCCTCAAACCGTCTATCCTCACCACGATCTTGACCGTAAAGGTGAGTTTTTTTCAGCATCTGACTTCTCAAAGGTCATATCAGGTCACAGGGGCATAGAGTGATTGTTTTGCCAATAACTTCTCATTGAATTGAGATAAAGTTCCCATTTTGCTTGCATTGTGCTTATATTGTCACGGGAAGTCTATTGATATGCAGCATGACCATACCAGGTCACTCTGTGAGCCTGACCTAGCTCGAGGTCAGGTAATTTTCACTATTTGACCTAGCAATGTCATATTATACATCATTGTATTCGCCGCGATGAGAGGAATCCAATAATGCATAAATATTTGCTCTAGCTTCACTGAGTACATATCTAGAGTGAGAAACGTACACTGCTCTGTTGTAAGCCTATGGAACCATCTTTGACCTATGCTGACCTCAATATTGTCCTGACATACAAATTATCCTTATAAAATCTATTCGTCTTGTCAAGAGCTTTCGAACGCCACCCGTAATTTTTTATTTAGCTTTCGTTGGAAATGAGATACGAAGGGGGGGCGGGGTGGGCGCGTGCTAAGTATATTATCATCCCCTTCTATCAGGAGGCACCAGATCGATTCAGGGGGCATCAGTTTAGCTCAGGGGGCGTCAGATCCATCAGCCTGGGGGCCAGATCAGTTTCTAGTCCCCATACCAGAGCAGGGACATAGATCAGCTCAGGGAACATAAGATCAGCTCAGGGTGCATCGGACCAGCTTAGGGACACCAGATCATCTAAGGAGACATCAATAACCAGCTCAGGGGTCACCTAATCAGCTCAAGAGGCACCATATTGTCCCAGGGGACAGAAGATCAACTCCGGTTGGCATGAGATCAAGCCAGGGGCCAGATCACCTCAAGGGGCACTAAACAGCTAATAGGGCACTGGGCAAGCTCGGAGGCATCATACTAACTCATAGAGCATTCGATGGGTTCAAGAAGCACAATAATTTGCTCAGAGGGCACCAGATTAGCTTAGGGGCACGTGATCAGCTCAAGGGGCCAATACCAGCTCAGTGGGCACCAAATGAGCTCAAGGGGCACCAGATTAGCTCCGCCCGTACGATTATTGGCAAGGATGAGACATTAGCTGGAAACGGATTACGTGCCCATACTCTTTCCGGGTGCTTGAGAAGGTGACAGAATGTCTTAGCTGACCAAAAAGGCACTAAATTGTCAAACAATAGTTTTAATCGCTAAAAGCAGTCTAGTTGCATCTAAGTTCAATGGTGTAGGGCACTAAATTTCGAGCGGCACGGCCCAAACGGGTGTACACCACCTAGCGATCAAAGGGCACTCCGGCACCGATAGGGGGCATGTGCCCCCAGTGCCCCCCCCGTGACTGCGCCCCTGTTATATATATATATATATATATATATATATATATATATATATATATATATATATATATATATATATAATATGACCTTGCTAGGTAAAATTAGGTAGAATCTAAAATTTGACCTAACCCGGGGTCAGGTCAAAGTCAAAATGTATCATTAGAACTGCAAGAATGAGGCGAACCTAATGCCGCTAGAATACACGTTCTAACACTATCCATTACTAAGTTATTCAGTTAAAACCATGTTTCTTATTTATTTCCAATGGAGAGATCATGGCTTGTACCTGACTATAGGTCATCAATATCAGGAATACCGGAATAAATTTTTGTAGACTTCGGTGGGGCGCATTATGTGATGTGAGTGTTAATCGGATGGGTCCACCCTGTTTGACTTATGCTATCTTAAACATTTTTGGGGTGAGGTAAGCTGACCTGCACTGGTGAAATGACCCGAGGTGATCTAGCGTTAAAGTTTTGGCTTAAGTTTTGAAAATATTCAGGGAAAAGGTAAACCAAGTACGGCGGCGCTACGTGCCGCCGTTTTATGTATCTGAACAAATATAGAAGGGGGCGGGTACCTCACCCATCAAGGCGCGTGTTAATCCTCGCCGATGAGAAAACACTTTCTTGTACTCAACCGGGATTTTTTTCTGTTTCACAACCTCCCCATTCTAGTCTATACAACCCACGTATGTCCCCTCCTCCCTCCCACACTCATCCTATAACTTACCTGAAGTCGTCTGTACCAAAAAGGCTGCACATGCGGAGGCTGTTGGACTGCCCGCTTCGTCTCTCGGTATGTGAACACTGCGATGTCGCTGTTTGGAGTCCGCGTTGATTGCTTTCTTTTTATGGGTAAAACAATTGAAGTCGAAGTTACCCTCGCAATATAACAGGGTATTAACCCTAGGATGCCCACGCCGTTCAATTGAACGGTTAATCCTGGAAAATATATGAACTATGCGAAGACGAGAAAATATATGAACCCAATGTGCCTTGAGTTGCTGTTGTTTGTCACCTCCTTCTCGGCGGTATGTTCCGTCCCTGTTTATTTTTTAAAGATGTAAAGTTAGATGAACTAGAACAATCATGCCGTTCAATTGACCAGTAATTTTCTCTTCGTGCATTAACGGTCTAAAACGCGTGATTGATTGGAATTTTCATCATAAAATGCGACTCAAAACAAAGTTTTCTCAATTTAACCACATTTGACTATTTTTTATGCTGTTTTATGTATTCGTAATGTAATTTGTGCACATTAGTGTCAAGATATACACACATGATATATCGAGTTATTTGAATTGAACAAATGCCCCCTGATGTAAAAGAAAACACATTGCAATATTTCAGTATGTATCATAAAAGTAGTCATTGCCGCAGTACCATTTTTACATATACGGCGATCTCGGTAGCTTGTGCCTCCTTCAATTGGGGCTAGCTGAAGACCTGCACTTTATGTCTAATGCAAAGAGTATCCCAAAAGTTCGTTTCTACCTAAAACTAGTACAAGACCACAATGTTGTCCCAGGTTTTAGGACTGGAGGGATTTTATGCGCATGACCAATTAGCCCAGTTATCCATACGTATTAGCTAGATTCGGTAAGTGCCTTTGGTCTATGCGTGAGGTCATGGCAAGGCTAGCTCCCGGCCTTGCAGCAATCCTACTGTGGATGACTGGAAAAGGGCTCGCCGCCGATATCGATCCGTTTCGGGCTATGGAAATGCTACTTGTCGGCATGACACGTTACAAAGGGCTAAATAAGAATGGGTTGTCGGGTCGAAACGCTAAACAATTTTTGGGAAATATTCTTTGGATGGGAAGCACTAAATGAAGAGCTGTTTTCAATAGGCTTTTGCGCGTCGCAGAAAGCCGGTCCTTACCCTAGGCCACGGTTCGTGGCTCACGGAGGAGTAGTTCATTGCCTATCATCGAAGGCAGGGTAGATTACAGACCTCGGGTTTCGTCGTCATTACATTCATCTAGTTATAGTAAAGTAAACTCGCACAATTGATATGGCCTGTAAACTAAATTAAAGGGATGAAAGTCATGTTCGTGATTCTCTTCAGCACCGGGGTGATGGCCACCATTGAAATGCTTGCAATTGAAAAAACGTGCCTTAGTTTGTGCCTTGGCCAATCAAACCTACAGAAACTTGGCATGGTTCAATCATGAGACGGTGTTGTAGACTTCGGATGGTAAGTGAGAGGCGGCTTTCGGTATCGGTGTAATCTTGCATGCGTGGGTTTTGCCCTCGTTGGATTGTTGTTCATTTCAAGCCCGAAACTTGATAGGAAGTAGCATGATAGCATGATTTAGGGAATGGATGTGCATTCTGCAGGGATTTGTCCTTGAAGAGCTTAGAAGAAAACCAAATGCTGTTGAGTCAACGTGGGGGACCGGATCAAGAACGTCACTTCCTTTCTTCACAAGTATTCACGTTGTATCCATGCCGTGCATACAACTTTGAAGTCAGACATATGAAGTTGGTTGTATTTTCAATAAAAAACGATAAGCCTGGGGGATTTTTAAGACACTTGGTGCAAAGGTTCCAAGCGCACACGAGCTGCACAGTTAGCTCCCTCCCGCCCCGGCAACGGTCGGGGACAGCGTATGGCTCGAGCGACCGCTGCACCACGAACGCCACTTCATATATGAAACCTCTCATAAGATCATAACAAGAAGCGGAGATAATCGTTGGTGCACTTTTCCGCCCTCCTAACTTACGATAGGACTCATAGAACTATGCCAACATAATATGTTTTGTCTTCCAACGTTTTCGTGTCCTAAAAGGTACATTAATCTGCCAATAATGCTATTTTGCGTTGTCTTTGGTGCGATCATGTGGCTCAGTTGCATGGCTCACGACAGTCGCGGCGGCGCTGGGGGTGGGAGAGTGTGGTGACGCGTGCCTGCCGGAGCAGTCGGAGGCGGATGGCCCCGCAGCAGCGCCTGAATGTTCCCGTGTAGGTGCTGGCTGACGCTGCCGCTGCCTCTCGGCTGCACCACAATCGTCACAATGCCCTGGAACTGGCGGCAGCGGGGCCGCCCGTTTCCCCACGCGGACAGGTCGGCCGTTCTTGGCGGGAATCGCCTCTGTGCAGGGACTGACGGCGCGTTCCTTTGGACTTGATGTTTTGTCTCCACGATCCAGATCACAGCTGCAGCCGCCGGGTGTTGTGCGAGCGTGACTGTGGTGGCAGTGCTTGTGCTGGCTGAAGGGGGATGCGCCTGGCTCGTGCCGGCTGTGTCGACGGTGCACCGTGGAGCTGGTGGCCCTCCCGAAGGTAGCGTCGTCGGTACTACTCGGCGAGCTGACAGCGGCTGCACCGGAAGGCTGTGTGATGGTCTCCAGTCCATTTGAAAGTGCGAGCAGGCCGGTAGTCCCGGAGGAATCGGACGAGGCTGACATGATGGGAAGAAAGAGCCGTTGCGCCTCTTTCTCCGGAAGTTCTAGTGGTCCACCAAGGTGCTCCGGCTGCCAGCACGGACAATACAGATCTGCTTGGCGTATATTTCAGTGCCGAGTAATTTTTAAAAAGCGGATGTCTGGAATATAAGAAGTATCAAGGAAGTAATACTTTCGATAGCATTACGAGACAGGTTATACAATTTGTTTGGATTCTCTGTTGAAAGAACTAGATCCTTTTTATAGAACCCAATGTCTAGTGACTACGTAGAAATATGAAACATCAGCCAAACTATGTATTTATTTTTGAGCCCACTGCACTGCTAAGCTATTACTGTATACTTTATAAGTTTGTGATTGCATGCAAGCGCTTACGCCGGTCCCGCTCATTATCCAGTGGAAGCGCGCGTGACCACGCAGTTTAGAGTATCATCTGAGTTGCATTCTAGTCGCGCTTTCATCCAAAACTCGACAGTAAGCTTTCCTGTACTTATTTCTAAAACAAGGATTGAAAACCAACTGAGACATAGTGTTACATCACTCAGAGAGATCACTTTGTATGCGCTCTAACAAATACAGTCAAAGAGATCTACGGAGATTCAGCATGCACACTGCTGTTTCAATGTCCACAATCTAAGAACTGAAACACTACGTGGCCCGAGGCTATATATCTGGTGGTTACACTTTCGAATGTATCACTCTAATATCACGGGATGATAGTCCAAGCACATCATGAAACACAAACAGCGCATTTCTTGTATGCAGAAACGAAAGCTTGACAGGCACTGAAACTAGACACAAGACAGGAGCTCCACATAGTTGGGAAAGGGTGTTGGCCTTCTCCCTGTCAGTCGATGTACATACGTGCATGAAAACTATACTATATCAATGGATCACCTTTTAACATTACGTGGCGGGTTATGTCGAATTCAAATGTTAGCCTATTTTTGCTCCCCTTTGAATTTAAGATTGAAAGTGTAGATTTTAATTGACCTCTGGTGGCTGCAGTATTGAACTGACCTAAACATTGTTTACAGTGTACTAGATTGTCTTCCGAAAGCTTTTGAATGAGCTCAGAATTGTTTTCTCTGACTTTAACTCCATGAGCTGAGTTAGAGGGCATAGACATAAAACTAGCGCAACCGTTCAGTTCTAAGCGACAAATTAGCTTGTCAGATTCATGATGCTCAGTAACGTAGTGCGAAGTGTTTTTCAACTGAACTGCAAGCCAAGCGCAATCTCTTATTTCCATTTTTGATGATATTTATGTTTGATTTTTCCGCGAAACTATCATAAGTATCCAAGTAAATGAGGCATATGATATGCCTTTTGTAGTCAGTTTGACTATTACAACATTTAGCGACTACAATATCTTGCTAGGCCAGATAGTTGCCAAGCAGCTTGAATTATAATTCTTTGTCTAGCGTTTTAGTCTTCCTAACGCTTTTAATCTTTAAATCTGAGAGGGAGGCCCTCATCAGTGCTTGGGCGGCTCAGGGGCCTGCGTTCGGGTGAAGGCTAAACCACCACAACCACGTGCACATGCTGTTGCATGAGGTCGTATTTTTACATGTCATAAGGCAACACGTCAAATATATTTTATTGCAAGAGAAATTATCGAATCCTATGAAAATGTTTCCGAAATCATTTACATGAGATCGCGCTTGAAAAAGGTAAACATGGTGCTTTCTTTGACGCTGATCAGTGAAATACTCCACGCCTACCCTGATGTACGCAGTGTCGTCTTCGGCCTCTCACTTCAGGCAGTCGTTACGTAAAGGGGAGATCCCTCCTTAATTTTCTCCATTTTTAGGCATTATTCGGGACTATGAGAGGCAGGACAATGATTTTATTATTAGTGCTTCATCGATGAGTTTCGCCAAATATAGTTACACCCATGACTGCGAGATGCAAGTGGACATTCATGAATAGCTTCGATAAGCTCGTAACAGGTATCCAATTCACTCATGGTGCGCTCCACTAAGTCAATAACACACATCATCAGCTCCTCACGCTGCCTCTAACTTAGAAGCGTGATGCGTCGTAAACGTGACTGCGCAATATGCTCTGCTGCTAGTTCCATCTGCACTAGGTATTCTGTACGACTCTGCTACAGTCGTACCGGAGAGCTACCATCTACCCGGGGGCAGAGCTAGGGTAGCCGTCACACTACTGAGCGCTACTGAGCAGTGAGGGGGGCGGACGGGCCGGGCCGGACCAGCGCTACCTTGGCCGACGACTCGGCCACTGCTGGTGTACTCCTCACCGCACTGATTGTGAAGGGCCGCTGCCGGGTCAGGATCGCCAGCTTCCCTGAAACATGAGCCAGGGCCGTGATGTGGACCGGTAGACGTGCAATGGGGCCATCCAAGTTGAGCAAAACAATTTACTGGGGAGCTGCAGCTGCTTATGTGGACTTTTATTCTGGATCTAAGCTGTCACATATAATTGTTTACTATATCAACATCGGCGGGCGTGATGTGGAATGGTCTTTCTCTTTTAGATCCTCACTTACTTTACTTTAAAGCGAAGCGACCACACATAATAGTTTGCCAAAAGTTTATATTCGGATCATGTATTTGTATATATTTGTATCGGAAGTTTATATCTGCATCGTGCCACGTATTCAACTACAACATGGTCTTGCGACTTAACCTCCTTAACCCCCAGTGGGCCTCTGATCCACCTTCGCCTCAGTGAAGGTGGGGTTCGAAACGCCCTCCTCGATTTCGGCTTCTATGAGGGAAAACAAAAAACGCTTACGGTGATTGATAGCCCATAAAGAATGATTCAAAAACTATATTTTCTTCTTTTTGACTAAGGCCAATATTGAGGTCATGACAGGTCGAAGAAATGTCACAGGGTAGAGAATGTTTCTTTGGCTCCAGAGTCTGACTGGGTGGAGTTAGAGGCAATTTGCATGCTTGATTTAATTCATCTCGCTACGGCGAACCGAATGATGCATTTCAGGGCCATACTAAGTCAAAATGTAAAAATGACCTGTCCTAAGGTCAGGTCAAGTCCATCATCAGACCTTATATGGGAAATATGCATCGAAATAGCCTTGCAATGAGAGTTCAAACATAATGGTATCAGATTGAAAGTTTTATCCCATTTCCTGTGAAGCTATTGACCCAAATCTTAAAACCCGTTTAAGTAGTCCCGGATGACCTATCTTATATCACAGGTCGAAACTTGCAGCATTATCCTGGGGAATGATCGAAGAGACTAAGATGCTGAGAAAAGGAAGTTTTTCCGATTTGAAACATCTGTATTGTCAACTAAGTACAGCATTTAAGTGGGACATTATCGGTAGCGAACAACTTCGAACAAGAATATCATTCTAACACATCAACAGCAAGTTCGAAAACATGAGTGAATTGTCAATGCTAACACATTGGGATGTTACTACAAGAAAGAACCTACTTGATGAAAACACTGCTTGCGGTAACACATATGCAAACGGATATGCAACACGTGGACTAGCACTTTCAAGCATTTCAAATCAACAGACTGACCTGTATAATCCTCCCTTGCTCGCAAAGAGACTATACATTCCAGCTGAGTGAAACAACAGAAAAGGAAGTTATTATAAGCGCTACATCTCTCGAAACAGAACCATTTTTGGCCAATAACTGTGTTTTGCATTCATTTCCAGTGGGGAGGTCATGTCCCGTTCCTGACCTTAGGGTGATATAACAAATCCCGCACCACAGTTCGTGTTGCTTAGTGGGCCTATTATGTGATAGGAATAACAGACCAATAGATTAAACCTATTTTCACTGGTTGATACGGTGTTCACTGGCCCGTCCCCTCGAATCCGGAAATGTTAAAAAACACTGAAGACTCTCCTCGTATGAAGATCCTCGCCGCAGGGCTTCAAAACCTATTTTCACTGGTGTCGCTTGAAATATTTTTGGATGTGGTATCAGCCCCTGACCAGAGATGACCCAAACTCAAAGTTTTCAGAAAAGAGCGAGCAACATGCTGTTTTTGTACCTCAAAGCGCTTGGTAAACTGGGGGCCGATCGCGAGGGATCAGTCCCCCTCCGGTCCCTCGAGTCGAAGGGCTATCGGATACCAACAATGTGTGTTTGTTAGTGCTTCCACTGACCTGATCGCGGTTGGCTCTTGTTGTTGGGGTGTAACGCTGGAGCGGAAGTCTCAGCTTTTCCCGTTCCCATTGGTTCGCTGGGCCGTCCCTTCGAGCTTCTGTAAGTTTTGTGATTTAACGATGAGTACCGTACATCATCATTGCTAAATAATACTTAATTTTTTAAATGATGCAGCTCGTAAAATATGTCGTTCTGTGCAAACTCAGGCGTCAGAAATGGTGTTTATAAAACATTTTGGAAAACACATTCCAGAGGTGGTTTCTAGAAAACATGGTTTTGGTTACCATGACGGATGCATGACTGCGCAATACACCCACGTTGAATGTTTATTTATCACACGGGAAGCACAAGAGAAGCTACAAGTGCACGTCCGCAGCCCCTATGAATACAGGCTGCGAGCCCCTATGAATAAATATAGAGAAGCAGTCTACTAGTTTGTAGTTTTTTCATTTTGTCCAAGTTCGGTTATTTAAGTCAGAATTTCACTAAAATCACCAATTGACTTGTTACGGAGACCCCGATCCCAACATCCGAACGAGCAGCTCCCACAATGAAGGGTCAATTTATAAGTCAAAGTTTAAAGTCCCATAAAGAACAGGGACGACTGCCCCGCTCAGGTCACCCTCTCACCAGTCGGTTGCAAGCCGACCTATGTTGGGTAAACATAGAGCGCCAGAGCGTTTCTGAGGAACCGATCCTAAGCCTGGACATGCACTACCACTGCATGTTCCTGAGCAGCGGGTCGGTGCCTAACGCTCTACCAGCTGAGCTACCGAGGCGGCAAAGTTCTGAAAGTTTCTAGTTCCGGCAAAGTTCCTAGTTCCGCCAAGTTCTGAAAGACTAACAACTGCTGAGGCCAGAGGCGTCATGGTGATGGCGGCTTCACCTCGTTACTATACGCCGCGTCCTCGCCTTACCGTCTGGGCTGCGGTGTGAGGCGCCGCTGGTTGCCGCTGGCGGCGCCACTTTCGCGACGGCTGGACACGGGACTGAGGTGCCGCAGGAGACGGCTCAGCTGAGCCACCAGCCGCGGCGACTGCGGCGCAGCTCCTCCGTGAAGCCCTGGCGCGGCGTCACTCTTTGACTCCGACGTGACTCCATCACGGAGCCTTGGCATGACTCCCGCGCAGGACTCGGCGGTGGGTCCACCGGGGGTTTCTGGGACGGTTCCATCGGAGGACCTTACTCCCACCAGGCTCCCGGTGCGGGGTGGAGACGTGTGTCGGCTGCAGGTCTCCGTGGACCGTGTGGGTCCTAGGCTGCTCACTGGGCTCGATTCTGGTGATTTTGCACCGTGAAACTTTGCTGAGCTTTGATCCCAGTGTTCGGTCGGGGCTTTGTGGATAGACTTCGTCCTGCCTTCGCTGTGTAACTCTGCAGGGTTTCCTGTGTGACACTTCAAACTATGCGTGGAACATACGTGGTTTGTTTCGCGATAAACCCGCAGGTTCTCCACACAATCAGTGGGAGGGCGGACAATCGAGTCACTAACACAAACTTCAGTCTTCGTTGTGTCGGACCGGCAGAGTATATCCGCCAATGACGTTTCAGTCGTGCTAGTTTTCTTATCAGTTGAGTGCAGCAGGCTAGCATGGCTATGGTCACTTATTTCGTCTTCCCTGTCTTGTTTTGATCCCGAGTTAGAAACATATTTATCTAAAACTGAGGTCACTCTCAATTCAGAATCCTTTCCAGAGCTGCCATTTAATTCTTGTGTAAACACTCTCCTCCATCCTCCCGCTGGCGCGCCGTTCATGGGACGATTTCTCTTCATATTGACTCAGCTCTTCGAGAGTTTCTACCGTGCTCTCTGACCCAGCGCACTCACAGCGTAATGCACTGGGGCTGGCATCAGGCTGAGAGGGGGACTCAACCGAGTCTCGAGAACTCTCGCGGTGAAAGTCCGGCGACTGCGTATGCTCTTCCTGACGGCAGAGGTCTCCCTCCGATTGGGTGATCTCCCAGTGCCTCAGAATTTTGGTTTCCGGAGGGAGTAGTCTCAGCACGATGTCATTGGTAATTGGTTTTTTGTTTCCTTCTGCAGTCTTCTCAGTACATTTTCTCTCCTCTCTCACGATGTTTGATGTGTCAGCTGACGGCGTGGTTTTGGATGTAATCTCATTCGTAAACGACGTTGTCGAAGTGACCTGAAGCAAGCAGCAGCATATTGTTTACCTAATAATTATACCGTTTTTCATGCTGAGAATACTCAAGTGAGCTGGATGAATGGATGAAAATGCAAATAAATATGTTCGAGTAACTTGAGGAAGTGACGCCATGCAACAACTGACTTCCTCCATTGCATTACGAAGGTATTAATTTTCTGAGAGTCTTCAAAGGAAAACACATGAGTCTAGGACCTTGGTCAATTGCCACGATATAATTTATTTTCGCTCATCGTGCGCTCTACGAATCCGTGACGACCTCACTACTAAATGCCATAATACTAAGGCTAATGGACCAGAGAAAAAAATCGATAGGCGCAGGGGGTCCTGAAATGCTTACCTGTTTATTTTCTGGGTCGTCATGTTTGAGTGAAATGCTCCCTTCAGTCTCTGTCGGCGTGGGTTCGAGGTTCGAGATCAGTTTAGAGGGCGGTACTTGATAATTGTTCTCCATATCAGTCACATCATCGGGTTCTCCTATTCCACAGAAACTCTGTGTGATGATATCTAATGCTTGCTCAACAGAGGGCGAGCTCGATATTTGTTTTGCCATCAGAAAGTCTGACGCTGAACTACAAAGGTCCGGCTCCGCCTTGGCTCCAGTGACAGTCACGGCTTCTGATTTGATTTGAGTGTCATGAAGCCGTGGCGTTGCGTCATTCGCTGCAAGCAAATTGGCTGCATTGACGGTTGTTTTCTCCTGTGTCTCAATTTGGTTTTCCGTGTGGATATCTCCTCCGCTGTTTGCTGGTGTATGTGACGCAGAGGTGTCAAATCGCTCACTGCTCATGTTTTTCCGAAAATTATTGTTGAATCCTCTGCATTCGATATTGGTCCAAGCTTTTGCTTGCACCTGGATACAATTCCCGGGCGTTGCTTGTGTTTTCTGCATTATATTAGCGCTGCTTTCGGCTTGGTCTTCTGCGCAGCCCTCGCGTTTCGTCACACGCTCTGATAATTCCTGCGGCACATCCTCACTTATGGGTGACAGCATGTCCGAGCCGGAGATGAAGCCGTCCATCTCCTCCGTGATCTCTTCTATGTCAGAGAGCGGCAGCGATCGCTCAGCGGTGCGCGCCGCCCAGAACGCTGGTTCTGTCACCTCGGGGATGAGGTCGAGCACCACCTCCTCTTCTAGCTCCGGCATCTGCAGAGAGCTCTGACTGTCACCGCTGGACGGTGCCAGTGTGGCATCTTCCAGCTCAGAGGAGCGCCAGTCCAGGTCGGAGGCGGACGCTGAGGTAGCCAGGGAGCCGGACGACATCAGCCGGCTGGACGGCGTCACTGGAGAAGGGCTACTGTCCGCCATCGGTAGCTCCCATGGTGGACAAGGAGAGCCGCCCGCCTCCCAGAGCGCCGTCAGGTTCCGCACACGCGAGGTGCTTGGGTCGACAGGAAGGTCACAAGTGGCACTGGATCCAAATGTTTTTGTCTCAAAGAGGGTCTTGGTTTTAGCTACTAGTTGACCGCTTGGTCTTCCTCCAGTGCGCTGGCACGGCACGGAGCCGCGACTTACGTCTGATACCAAGTTGCAGCTGGTGCCGTACCGTTTCAGGAGAGCAGATGCCTGCTTTGTCTGGTTCTCGGGAGCTGTTGTGTCATCCTCTGCCCGGAAACGCGGCAGGACCTCTTCGCTGCGGCAGATCAGCTCCTCTGCGTCGGCTGTGCTGCTCAGGCGCGCACCTGAGGACTGGTCCAGCGAACTGGGGATGGACCCAGCACGACGCGCTAGGCTGGAGAAGCTACCAGAAATACCCGAGGCCAGCACCTTCTGAGCGTGCTTCTCTAACAGCTCATCACTGCGTGACATGTAGGCAGAATCCTCCAGTTCGTTTGTCTCATCACACATATCACAAATCTCATCACTATCACGTGCTGTTTCTTGGTCGTATGACTGGGCCGAAGACGGTACAGGCGGTGTCAAACTGTTAACTGCATCACCTTTCGGATTCGTGGGCTCGGCAGGCTTGAACCACATGCTTCATGTTATAATCCACGTCTACAAGATGCGGGGCGTCACTACCTGAGGCGTTCCCTAATCTAATGTCGGTCATGCATTCATTTGTGTACCCGTCACTGAGTTCAACCGCAACTAAATCCCCATTAGCTTCGCTACTACCACAGTTTGGACGATTGCTGCTTGCATGTCTTCCTACGGCCTTCTTAAGTGCATGCGCAGATGATGACTCACCACTCATTTTAATGTCAGGATAGGTAGGGTCATGACATTCAGCATCATTTACGGTGTTTGATTCGGTAAAGAACTTGGTAACCGTGGATTTTATTATTTCGTCCTCTTTAACCTCGAAAACTGACGTAGGCTCGGTTTCAGGTTTACTGCGATTCGTGCCTGATGATATATTCTGAAAATATTTTGTTCTACTTAGGCTTGCATTTGATATATACGACGATGCTGAGACAGTCTCCTGCTCCATGGTGGTATCTTCTTCTGGCAAGCATCGCTCTTGCTGCTGGTTATTCTTTGTTTGGCCTTTTGAAAGCTTCTCCCCAGGAAGTGGGCGCACACCACAGGGAGTCGCATCGTCATCGTCCGCAAACTTCATGGACGGACTGGGAAAGAGACCCCGCCTCTCACCAGTGACGCTCGTTTCTTTCTGCGAGTCATCTTCAGCTGACATTGTCGTGTGGCGCATCGGCGCACCAACGAGCTCGGGGTAGTCGACACCGATCCTGTCGTCTAGGTACGGGTTGTACTGCTGTTTGCGGCGCGGCAGCGGGGGCACCAGTCCACGGAAGCGCAGCACGCTGACGCTGCCGTAGGTGACGTGCTTGTCACGCCCGGAGCCATCCCCTCTGGAGGCGACGCGCCCGCACTTCCACTGGAGAGCTCGTTGCTCTCATCCAACACGAATGTCTCGTAGACACCGTCCGCGCTGTCGACCGACTGCTGGTCAAACAGCACCTTCTGCCGCTTCTTCACGAAGTCTGCGATTGTCATGTCGCTCTCTCGCTCGAACACGGGCGTGACTCGGTCCATTTCGGCCACCGGTACTCCCAGACTGCTCAGGTACTGGTTACACTTGGCAGAGGGCTTCACCTTCTTCAGCTTCAGAGGCCGCGGCCGAGCGTGCAGTCCGAACAGGAAGCTGCGCAGGCCGGCGGACCGCGAGGGCTTTGGCAGCTGGCTGTGGTGGAAGGAGGCCTCGCTGCCGGAGAGACGGGGTTCTACCACCGCGGGGGAACCACTGCGGCTGATAGTAGCTGGAGTGCTCGGTGGCTTCAGATCCTCAAACTGGCGACAGAAGAACAGATATTAGTCAACTGTATCACCTCAAACGTCATTGTGATGATTAAGTAAGGCGTACCAGTCAGCGCCAACTAGTTCAAGTGTTAGTTGGTTACTAGCACGCGCATTGACGGGGGGCGGGTACCCGCCCCCCTCGGGTTTTTCGAAGATAGCAGAAAAACGGCGGCGCGTAGCGCCGCTGTACTTGGCATACCTTTTCCCTTATCATTTTACAACTTCTGTGATCATTTTAAGGTTAGGTCATCTCAGGTCAGGTCACCAGTACAGGTCAAGTGACCCGACCTAAAAAAACGTTTAGGATAGCATAAGTCGGAGCAGGGTGAACTTATCCGATTGAAACTCATATCACATAATGGCCCCACCGAGTTCTCTAAAACATGTTCCGGTATTTTTGATATCGATGACCTAAGGTCAGGTACGAGGCATGACCTCTCCATTGGAAATACAGGGGAAAATGGTTTTTACGGAATAACTCAGTAACGGATGGTGATAGAGCATTTATTTTAGCTGCATTAGACTGGCTTGGGCTTTGCGGTCATAATGATATGCATTTTATTTAATTTGACCCTGGACCTCAGGTCAGGTCAAATCCTTGATTTGACCTTGCAAGGTCAAATTATATATCATTCGATTTGGCTTGCTGAGAGAATTCATACAGTTCAAATCGTTTTGCTCTATCTTTACTTGTTCATATGTAATGGCCGAAAAACTGAATTTACATGTTATCCCTATGATGGCATGTTTTCACCTCTCGTGACCTTAAATGTGACCTGACAAAAAATGGTTCAAATGTTTTCGATGGAGAAGTGGATGGGCAGCCCAACGCCGTTTACCGTTTTTCGCTATCTACCGTTGTTCTCGAGATCTTAGGGGGCGTGTACCCGCCCCCCCGTCAATGCGAAGGTGGCTCAGACCCGCGTCAATGCGCGTGCTAGTTTACGAATGCCCCGCGGGCTTAACGCAGGCTGGTTAAGACAACTTTTTTTACATCATAGCAAGCAGTTCACAGAGGTGGCAAATGACGCATGCAATGTGACGGAGCTAGAATCCGTCCCTCTCCAGTCTTTTCCCAGACATCTCAACCTTGAAGCAAGTGAAGTCTGTGATGCTATCACGCAATGGGTTTGCTTTGTATTTCGAAAAGTCAACACTTAAGCTATGGTGAAACGATTTTGGGAATGCATGCCATCAGTGTTTACCTCCTCCAATCTACTACATTATGTAGAATTTATGAGGTATTAGTCCTGGAACTAACCTTATAGGTTTCGATAATAGCATCGCAAGAGACGCTTCGCTGCGAGGCTAAGCTTCCGCTGCTTTGACTTGCTTTTATCAAGCTCCTGAAAGCAGAAAAAGTGTTCTCACTTAAACATTGTGTGTAATTGCTATTGATCTCATGCCCAATACTCCATCGAGCAAGCCCAGTGGCGTTATTTAGTTTCAGATATCTACTCTGCCCAGGCCGTAATGTGTACTTAGCACGATATTGCAGTGCAATTCACGTTCAGCACTGGCCGGAGTAGGGCTGAAGTGAGCCCAGACAGGGTTTATTGTGGGGAGTACTTGGGGAGTAGGGCGGAGGGTTTGCCGGGCCTGGCGCCGCCATTAAGGCGATCGCTGGCTCCGCTGATGGCTATGCGTAGCTCCAGTATACTGGTGCTTATTTACGCATCTACAAGCAACCATGGCAAGATGACAGTCTTATAATGACCTCCTAGAAAATATGTGTCGATGTAAACGGTATAATGAGCGTGTGAAGCAGACATTTCGTTCTTAAAACATTTATAGGATCACTATGGATGATATAGATCACTATGGTTACCAGATACTCACATTTGCTTTTGTAGCTGGTCCTCCCAGGCGAGTTTGGCCTCCTGAGACTGGGTGCGAAACACCAGCGTGCGCGTTTTCTGGCGGCCTGACTCCTCGGAACTCACCCGTAGCTGGAAATCAGTCTCTACCGGCGGCATTTTATTGGTCAATGCTCTGACATTGCTTATGCTGGTGGCGCTCGAATGACACACACACACACACACACACACACACACACATATATATATATATATATATATTGAATATATATATATATATATATATATATATATATATATATATACTATATCTCTATTAGTGAAAAATAGAAAAACAACAAAAGATGCTCTCAAAATGTGACTCATCTATTAATTTTAATCGTCATTGTCTAAACGAAGATATATTGCCGAAGTACTCGCATCTATATATATATATAGCTTTGGGTTGATAGTTGAAAGTGAAATGAGTTGTATAAAGAACACCAAATTTAACTTAATATATATATATATATATATATATATATATATATATATACGCAATCGACGCAAGAGCTTCGCCTCTGTCCGTTACAGTAGTAAATGTGTGTTACGTTTTGTGAATAACTTGCTGTACCTTTTCCGATCATTAAAACCAGAAAAAGCGCCTTTATTGGCGACTACCGCGGGAAAACTTCCATTTGAAAATGGCAAATCAAAGCTAGCCTAAACATTGTTGCATGGTTCTACATTATGTCTTAGGGAAAACGCGACAAAATCGCACGGTAAGTTCCGCCTCTACGAATGCCTTGAAAAAGATTTACATGGAACACAGTATACAAATTTAGATATAAAATTATACAACTCTTCGGGAGATTATTTTCTCAAAGCTCACGCTCATCCCAGCTGCAAATATTTAGTTTTTCAGCTTTGAAAACTTAAAATCATTCCTCGAAGAGTATGGCAAAGTCACGGAGAAAAGCAAGTCCCTTGCATTTAGGGTTACGGATTTTCTTGGAGATTGTATACCCATAATTGAATTGGTGCCGCTATTCATGAGCGCAAATATAATTCTGGTGCGTAGCTTATTAGTGAATATATAAATTTTGCATTGTCTTGACGGTTGGTTCCGGTTTCTTATATGTTAAATTATATCCATATGTAGGGAGAGACCTCGCGGGCGCTGCGCCCGTCCGGTCATGGCTCGGCGATGCTCTTCGCGAATTTTCAACCAGCGGCTGGGCCGTCTGAGCTGTTTCTGACAAGAGAACCATAAGTCACAAAACACTGCCACCATGGCTGTTTGCCTGTCGAGGCAAATAGTTTAATTAGTTTTAAAGGTCGGCAGTGACTGGCCGGCAGCCGGAACCAAAATGGCCAACTAAAGGCAGACAACCGTGGCGCATGTGTTTCACGAATCCGGACAAACTCGGTCCTGGCTGGTCACGCAGCCGTCAGAACAAACGATTTGTCACGCAGCCGTCGTCAAAACGGGCGATTGGTCACGGCACTTTGTAGCCAGCTCGCGGGCGCTTTAACCAGTAGTGGTTGGCATCAGAACTCACATTGCCATACATGTAAAACGTACAACGACGCCATTCTCTCTCTCTCTCTCTCTCTCTCTCTCTCTCTCTCTCTCTTTTTCTGTCTCTGTCTCTGTCTCTATCGCTGTCCTGTCTCTCGTCCACCTTTTTTGCGGAGGTTAAAGTTGGCGTTGATGAGCGCGGTGAGCGGCAGCGGATGTTCGGTGACGAACACCACCTGCCGGTGGCGCTGAGCGAGCAGCAGCGTGTCGGAGAGAAGCACCAGGTAGCAGGGGCGCCACTGGCGCCCGCGCTGCCGCTGCACCTGCTCTGCGTGTACCCAGCTGCGCTCCGCCAGCGACACCGGCTGCAGGCAGGGGTTCCATGTCAGAGGGCTGTCAGACAGCTGCAGGCAGGGGTTCCATGTCAGAGGGCTGTCAGACAGCTGCAGGCAGGGGTTCCATGTCAGAGGGCTGTCAGACAGCTGCAGGCAGGGGTTCCATGTCAGAGGGCTGTCAGACAGCTGCAGGCAGGGGGTTCCATGTCAGAGGGCTGTCAGACAGCTGCAGGCAGGGGTTCCATGTCAGAGGGCTGTCAGACAGCTGCAGGCAGGGGTTCCATGTTAGAGGGCTGTCAGACAGCTGCAGGCAGGGGTTCCATGTCAGAGGGCTGTCAGACAGCTGCAGGCAGGGGTTCCATGTCAGAGGGCTGTCAGACAGCTGCAGGCAGGGGTTCCATGTCAGAGGGCTGTCAGACAGCTGCAGGCAGGGGTTCCATGTTAGAGGGCTGCCAGACAGCTGCAGGCAGAGGTTCCATGTTAGAGGGCTGCCAGACAGCTGCAGGCAGGGGCTCCATGTCAGAGGGCTGCCAGACAGCTGCAGGCAGGGGTTCCATGTTAGAGGGCTGTCAGACAGCTGCAGGCAGGGGCTCCATGTCAGAGGGCTGCCAGTCAGCTGCAGGCAGGGGTTCCATGTCAGAGGGCCGTCAAACTGCTGCAGGTGGGGGTTCTATGTCAGAGGCTATCTTACAGCTGCTGACGAGTTCCATGTCAACTAAAACAATCTAAGCATGTATGTGTACAAACATACTTCTCGGGATCAAGGGGCTCTTTTTGTCCGGAATGAATGAGCTGGACATATTGATTTCAGTTTTTATAATATTTTTGAGCCGTGCATTTTAAAGATGAGACAATGAGTTTGAAATGCGTACTGAAAGTTGTTCTAAAATTCCTTCACCAGCTATCGTGGCAGCACTGTCCAGAATATTTACGATTGCAGAGGTCGACTGGTGTACGGATTTTCCTGCTCCTCCGTTTTGACTGATGTTCCGTATCCTTTGACTCTGCGTTCTAATGACCCGGGTGGTTTTCTGCTTTTGTTTGAAACATGTTAGGAACAGCTGTTGGAAATCATATTCTGAAGACGAAGACTGCGCGAGGGTTGTTCCGCATATCAGAGGTATTGGTAGCCCCCTCTCACCTGTATGCCTTCCATATACGTGAACTGAGGGTGCGCGTCCGACATGTCAATCCCAGCCGCCGGAGCTCCAGGATCGATGCTTCTGTCCTCAAAGGCCCGCTGCGGAACAGTCATAACAGAATCATCTCTCATTGAAGGCCTCCGTTTTCGTTCGTCCTTTTCCCTGAAAGCTGTGCCTTTTTCTGCTAATCCTCGGCTGAAATGGGAAGATCTTTCAAAGGTAGCAGTATTGAAATGGCGCTTTGTGTTCCGACTGCAATCTCGGGGGTCTACTCTATACAGGTGATTTAGGAGACCGGCGAGACGGCACGGGCGGAACCGGAAGTCAGGTGGTGATAAATCAGGGTTTGTAGACATTTAATGAAAAGTATTTATAAAAGCAATGGCAAGAGCAAATATCAGAAACCCGGTAAAAATGGACATGGAATAGTTGATGGTTTCCCGAAATCTTCTCCAAGTAGAAAATGTCCATCAGTGAGTGGGTATAATTCTGAAGCAGCTGGTGTATGAGGCTGCCCTCAGAAGGAGGAGCGAAAACCTAGTGAGGACAGTGTTTTCACCATATTTCCACGCATGAAGGGTTTAACACGCGCATTGACGGGGGTCTGAGCCACCTTCGCTTTGACGGGGGAGGGGGCAGATACCCGCCACCCCCCCCTAAGATTTCGAGAACCACGGTAGGTAGCGAAAAACGGTAAACGGCGTTGGGTAGCCCATCCACTTCTCCATCGAAAATATTGAACAATTTTTTCTCAGGTCACATTTAAGGTCACGAGAGGTCAAAACATGCCGTCATAGGAATAACATGTAAATTATGTTTTTCGGCTATTACATCTGAACAAGTAAAGATACAGCAAAACGACTTGAACTGTATGAATCCTCGCAGCAAGCCGAATCAGATGATGTATAATTTGACCTTGCTAGGTCAAATCAAGGATTTGACCTGACCTGAGGTCTGGTCAGGGTCAAATTATATAAAATACATATCATTAGAACTGCAAAGCCAAGGCAAGTCCAATGCAGCAAAGATAAACGCTCTATCATCATCCGTTGCTGAGTTATTCAGTAAAATCATTTTCCCATGTATTCCAATGGATAGGTCATGGCTCGTACCTGACCTTAGCTCATCGATATAAAAAATACCGGAACTCATTTTAGAGAACTCGGTGGGCCCATTATGTGATATGAGTTTCAATCAGATAAGTTCACCCAGCTCCGATTTATGCTATCTTAAACTTTTTTGAGGTCAGGTCACTTGACCTGTACTGGTGACCTGACCTGAGATGACCTAACCTTAAAATTTTTACAAAAGTTGCAAAAATGATGAGCAAAAAGGTTTGCCAAGTACCTCTTCCGAAAAACCCACTTCCCGAAAAAGGTATGCTAAGTACCTGCCAAGTTTGCTCTTTCCGAAAAACCCAAGGGGGCGGGTACCCGTCCCCCGTCAATGCGCGTGTTAAAGGACGAAGGCATCGGCTCCACTTGAACCATCGGACGGAATCCGTCTAGAAAATAGCTCGATTGTCACAAAGGCCACAGCATTGCACGGAATGAAGCTCACTGTCGACGTCCTGGCTGTTCCCGAAAGGGTATCTGGATGGGTGGCGGGTATGCTCGCTGGAATGCTGGCAATAAAGAACTGTGATGATTATCTCTGAGAACATTCTAAGAGTTCTGCTAGTTTGGCTTGGGCATTGTGTCTGTTGGTCAGCCATTCAATTTATTTTTAATTTTTTTCCATTCCCATAATTATCACAAGTTCATGACCAGATTTTTATTTTCTCCGAATAAATTAGTTGGGCACTAATGGGCTAATATTATTTATCGAGTTGAACATAAACGCCCTGTCTCGTCACCAAGCATCAACTGCAAGTGTAGTTGTCTGCACATCACTACACTACATCAGGACTGCATGGAATTTGCTTGTAGCCTCAATTATTTTTGTCTTCGGGGTGTATTCGGGATAATATTCTACATCATTCCCGTGATGCTTTATTGTGATATAGCAATTTTGCATAATATATTTTCTTAAACCTTGCCCCCTGGAAATATTATATATGTTTTGCGGAAATAGAGAATGATGCATCTTTTTCTTGCAACGTTGTGTCGATTTATACTCTGTTGTTGTTTTATGTTGTTTATGTTGTTATTTTTTTTTTTAGCCCTTCCGATGTTTAAGATGTCATGTTTCTGAGGCTGTTTTTAAAATCAAAGGATTCGAACGCTCTAATTATGTGCATATCCCAGTTTCCTTCTCCTAGACTGTCCTCAAAAACATGTGAAATCGCTAGCACGAGGTGGAAGAGCAGCACCATACGGTGCGAAATGTCGCAGCTGCAACGTCATCATATTCTGGCGTAACATCTGTCCCATTCGACGTTTTTTAGATGCTAAACACGTCATACATTTTCCAGCATGGTGCAATTTAAGCCACTCTGTTGCGGGCACGTATAGCCTCTGCAGCTGCACTGCCCTAAAACTCTAATCATCATCAAGACACAGTATTGTTTTTTGTAAAACCATGTATTATGAACAATGGTATGGACACAAAGGAAAAATATACCATGCGTTGAAGATAGTCCACAATTTGGCAGCCTTGTGAACAGTAGATCCGTACAAAGGGGGTAGTTCAAGTATAAGGTGGAGATGAAGGGGACATAATTGGTCTGTCATCGATTTCAGAAGCTTCGAATGCCGGGACTTTTTCGACGTAGTAGCAAACAGAGCCACCTAGATCTAACTCAGGACCAGTTCGAGCAGATTAGCCAGAATTCACTCGTGTGTGGTTGTGTTTAAATAACTGAAATCACGTCACCGTGCTGCCCGCCTTAGCTATCAAAAGTCCCTTAACGGTTCTGGTGGGTCATAACTTCTTGGAAATGTTGACTTTTATGATCGTGTAGCACAAAGTTTGCTATTTTTCCAAAACCAGAGGAGCAGGACAGTGTTAATTCATGCTGATTTCGATACAGTTAAGAACTTGGGGGCCAATACCTTCGGATTCGGGACGGTCGGACCTTCGGAATGCCTAATGGGTAGGTATTTCGAATACGGAATATGACTTTCAAAGGGATAACCAGAAGCTCGTTCGGGGCCGTCTTTTCAGAAAAGAAAACATGGTGTACGTATGTTTAAAGGGAATGTGGCACCTTCATCATTGGATTTGAGCTGAGAGAGCCAAGTGATAGAGCGTGTCGAGAAACACTTGATCCATATTTCATTTTTCCCAGAACTTACCGTCGGCGGAGATCAGGGTAAAATTCACCTCCTCCGGTTAACAAGCGCATTGACGGGGGCGAGTACCCGCCCACTCGGGTTTTCTGGGGATGGAATGAAAACGGTGGTGCGTAGCGCTGCCGTACTTATTAAAGTTTTTTCTGATCATTTTACAACTGGTGCCAACGTTTTAAGGTTGTGCCGTCTCAGGCCAAGTCACCAGTGCAGGTCAAGTGACCTCATATAAAAAAGTTTAAGATAGCATATGTGAGAATTCGATGAACCAATCCGACTGAAATTCATGTCGCATAATGGGCCCAGCAAGTTCTACAAAATATATTCCGCTATTTCTTATATCGATGACCTAAGGTTTGGTACGAGCCATGGCCTCTCCATTGGAAATACATGGGAAAAATGGTTTAAGCTGAATAATTTAGTAATTGATGGTTTCAGAGCGTATGTTTCAACGGCATTAGGTTTTCCTTATCGTCGCGGTTCTAATGATATGCATTTTTACCACGTGAGCTTTATCTTTATTAGTTCAGATGTAATGTCTGAAAACTATCCCTATGATGGAATGTCTTGCTTGACCTTTAGGGACCTTAAATGTAGCCTTTAATTGTCCGGACGTTTTGTATAGAACTTTGGATGGGCTATCCAACGCCGTTTACCGCTTTTGCTATCTAACATGGTTCTTAAGATCTTAGAGGGGGCGGGTACCAACACCCCCCGTCAGAGTGAAGGTGACTCAGACCCCCGTCAATGCGCGTGTTAAATGTATGTGTTATGAAACGGTCCAAGGAAAGTGACGTCATGCTCAAGCCCTGCTGTGTGTGCGGCGCGGACACATTTGTTTTAGTTGAACATCTGTAAAACCCAACTGCTGAACGTTAATTTAGTGCTATCGATTATAAATGCGGATAGCTTCCTTTGTTGCATAGTTTGAAACGTTTGATATGTTTAAATATATCAAGAAAAATATAAGAAATTGATGCATATCACTCCAGTTCCTAATATAACTTTAAGCTAAAAATACTTCATTTGTATTCGTTTTTATCTTTTGGCGCAAATCAAAAAGCTTAAATCTGGCACCATCCCATACGCTGAATTTACGTCCTCCTAAGTTGGTGACTCTTTGTTCCTAATAGAGAAAAAGTGAAATATTAGACGTATTAGCCATTTTTCAGCCGAAATAAGGCCAAGTCCATTTTTCAACACAGATTATCCCTAACACCACCACTGTTTGGAATTGCACCAAGGTGCCACATTCTCTTTTGGCTTTAAAACCTGCTATTACCTTCGCAACCTTGCACTTCACTTCTCTACTTCTCCAATTTGTTATTGGAAACACAATGGAGTAATATTCTGCCTATCTTTTCTTCCGAATTTTCATTCAACCAAGGGTTCGATTTATAAGTGAACTGTATATTGATAAAGCCATGTAAATTAGGTTCTAAAACCGAATGGATTCCGACTGAAAAGTTTAAAGGGAATGTGGTACCTTGGTGCAATTCCATGCTGTAGTGGTTTTAGGGGCCATCTTTATTGGAAATGATGAATATGACCTAATTTTTGCTGAAAAAGGCTAATAATCGTAATTTATAGTTTTATTTATGTTTCCTTTGCTAGATGTAAAAAGTCTTCCATATTACATGGCTTCCAATCGACGTACATAAAATGCTAGATTGAACCTCTTTTATTTACACTAGCAATGAATAGGAATATAAATGAAGCGTGTTTGGCTAAAAATAGCTATTATCATGAGCCAAGGGAAACTGACCGATTTGAGCTATTGTTTCTGGATATATGTTAACATATTTCACGTTTCAAAGTAATCATTGAAGAAAGCTAATTCCATTGTTATTCGCTAGTACCGAGGCTGCAATTAACACGTGGGTTTTAAATAACTCTAAGCAGTAAATATTTGTCCGCGTAGCTGAGCTGCGCATTACGGCACGTGCCCAATTTTAACTCATACCACGTAACCCCCGGGACGGTAGGTGGTATATTGTGACCTTTTTCTCCGCGAACGGTAGGTTCTGGGGCAGATGAAATCTCAATCAAGTGTTTTCTCGGCATGCTCTATTATGCGACCATCTCAGTTCAGATCGCATGACGAAGGTGCCGCATTCCCTTGAAGGCAGCAGCTGATAATTGTTGACGGCGGTGGCATGCGATGGGAGCTGGGCCGATCAATAAAAGCCGGCCAGCCCCGCGTTCCCGGACTGTTCGTCCCAACTCGATTGTAGACCGCGTCCCTCTGCTGCGACAGCGATTGGAACCGAGCGCAATCACGCGACAGCCGGTGTCGGCCTCCGAAGAAAGGCCAAAGCAAGCCGGTGCCAATCGCTTGTCTGCAACAGACTTCTAGTTTTAATTGCAATCATCTGAAGGATTTACGCCAGGCTGGGTGTTTATTTTTGGCGTTGAATCACAGGTGTTGGCTTCCATTATTTTTTTAGCCCTTTGGGATAGTTGTTTTTATGTTGTTTTGCGCACTCATGTTATCTCCTCGAGGCTCCTGAGCCGCGCCTCGGATTGACTCAAATTGAATAAATCTGAATTGAAAAAACTCAATTTTTCTTCAGGCTGATTTTACGCATATTCGCGAGTTTATCATACGTCGTGCTGGAGGGTGGGTCGTAAAGTGATTCTCACCGTTCTCCAAGGTGGCCAAAGGATCATAAGGACCTGGAAAATGCCCCTTGCTGACAGTTCGTGGAATATGGCCTTTTTCTCATCTACGAAGCATGCGAAGAAGTTTTGTTTCTTAATGTTTTCTCGAGATATGGTAAAAGCACGGACGTGCGCAAGGTGACACTTGAATACATGAACCATCAGCACCCTATTTTAAAATGCATCGTGTCTTACTCAGGGGGCGGGGAGGACGTTCTTTTCTTGGACCATCTGTTCACTTTAGAAAGGACGATAGTTCATAATGACTCTTGAGACCGAAAATTATGTAGAGCCGTTTAACATACGCAGGGGCGGACGTAGACCTGAACTGGGGGGGCAAACCATGTCTGCCTCTCCTCCTGGGGGAAGGGGGAGGGGGGTGGGACGTATGATTGCTCTCCTGGGGGGAGGGGTGGAGGCGAGGACTTATTGCTCGGCAGACCTAGTGTAAACACCTTTTTTAAAGCAAATTATCCGGCTTTTGGAGGGACAAAAGATAGTTTGGCCCCCTTCCAGCGCTTTGGGGGGGCCAAGGCCGGAATGCCTCCCCCTGTGTCCTGCAACGAACATACGCTAGTTTTTTACAGCAACTTGAACATTTCATCACCATGTGTCAATAGATTTGAATGCCTTAGCCCCAAAATTTCTCAGAAAAGCGTTTCGCTAGGCCTTCCTTGCCGTTAGTCTGTTGCCGTGTATTCACTATTTGCGTGTAATGACACACTGTATATCAATTGGTATCCACCATGGATGAACTTTTGACACTTATAACCTCAGTTGATCTCGAATATATTTAGGTAGGAGGATACAGTTTTGATGTGATGTGGGTTCAATTAGCCCTAATCAGACCCGAAAAGAACATTTTCGCGGCACTATGGTTCTGAAGATCTGAGGGCAGTAGCTGTGTATGACCCCTTTTCGTGCACGTTAGTTCCTAATACTTTCACAATTCCTTGGGATTTAATTGATATGCGTTAAGACCATGTTCGCGTATCTTAAAAGGTGCCCTTAGCCCGGCATCTTTGGACTGTCTATCTGCGATGCATTAGACCCTGTCATGCAGTATAGTCTCTCACTGGTGGTTTTAAGGCCACCATGCATCCCGTCGAACTCTAGCGCGTTGCAAAATTTCGTTGTTTTTGTGTGTGAAATATTATGTAAAATTCGTAAATGCGTTTTAATTGCTTTAAAGCTTCCACCCACGGGCCTCAGAAACGAGAAGGATGGGGGACACGTCCCTTAAACTTACGAATCAAGGAGATGGCTCCCCAAAAATTAGGACTCAGCCTAGGTTTTATTTGCAGCTTCTCCTTAGTATCTGCGTGAACCTACGTTAGTTGTGTTCGTGAAGGACATTGTCAGTAGCGTTTAGACAGCCAATATGTTCAAAACTGACCTCCCAGCCAAACCCCGGTCATTGCCAGTCCGGGGTTCGCCTCCCCAGTATAAATCTAACTATGTGACTGTCCTAACGCCTCTGTCTCCAGCTTAAATTTTCCCTGGCGTCTCGGAAAGCTGTCGCTGTCTGATTTCGAAGAGGGACCATTTGCAAATGAATGCGATAAGTTATGTAGAACTGTTCAGCATGACGGGCATTAATAGCCTTGAGGAGTCTGACTCATATTGAGCCAGACTCGTGAAGGGCATTTAGAACATTTAGGAAAAGGACACTGCAGCGGCATTTGGTGGGTACTGGTAAAAGAGGATCTTTGTTATGCAAAACCATGATTACTAGAAACATTTACTTAAGTTATTACTCTAGAACATGTTACACTGGGGAAGGCTCAGTCCTTATTCGAACCTGAAAACCGGGTTCGTGGGCGGGCGCAGCATTGCAGTACAGTGCTACATTGACATTGTACAAGCAGTGCTACATTGGCTTGGGAAATCGGTGCAGAGACTCACAGATAATGCGCAGCTTATACTGTTGAGTATTTCTGCCTCAGAGGATGTGGCCAACTGCTGCAGTCTCCCCAGCGTCGACAGCCGCCTCTCCAAGAACTGAAACAGGACATGTTTATGGTTGCTAGTTAAAGTGTAAAGAATGCATATTCGGCTCTGGATAGTTTATAGGAATCGCCTCAAACCGGTTTACTAAATCATCTCTGAACACACCAAACTGAGAACAGTTTCTGAATTATGCGTCAGTTGGCCACCGATAAAATGCCAAGAGACTTGGGTGGCGTCCAGACTTTCAAGGCTGCTGTAAAACCCAGCTCAATACGGACAGTCTGCCGTCTGTACTGGGACCGCTATTTCAGCAGAGCAGGCCCGTGTTGAACCCTCTTGAATGCTTGAATGATTATTTATCAGCTGGTTTTTGTAAAGGCCATAGGTGAATGGTTTCCCTGAAAATAAAAGATGAGAGAGTGGCACTGAATGCAAAATTAGTGTAGGACAGGAACAGTGTTAGCATACGAAACATAAGCGTCTTCAGAGCAGCATACAAAGTACATGGTCTTCCTGCGCTGTCGCTCTTTCCATTGTGATCTTTCACTGACCACAAAGTCATGTTAACTATTACGGAGTGTTTCACAAAGAAATATGTTTCAACACTTGAATCTCCCACTGGCGGATCGGGGGGGCAAGAAAGGCATTTGCCCCCGATCCCCGTTTTTTGAAAGTTTTCCTAATGTCTTAAAAACATATTTTTGAATTAATTTGGGTCCCGTTCCCCCAAACATTGGTCTGCATCCAGTGCTGAGTCTGTCACTCAATAAGGTCTATGTAAAACGTGTCCTCCTCCCCAAGCGTTTTGTGAACGTCGAGTGTTATTCTGGCTGTTTGAATAGATCGCTTTTGAGGGTTCCGAATATATGAAGTGTCTTCCAGAGAGAATAGAATGTAGATGATCTTAGTAATCACTGTATCCATAAGTCAAGCACCTCATGACTGGGCGAGAGAGTCATACCCGTGAGATTCATCCCCGGACCGGCTTTTTGTGAATGTGAGCACACACCCATCACAAAGCCAATGAGTACAATACCCACGTAACGTTCAGCGGTGCTAATGAGGGCGTTTCTCCTCTTCGTAAGAAAACGCGATGGAGTAAAGAAAGGAGTAAAGGTCAGGGTGGCTAAGACAGCATGTGAGGTTTCATGCATTGCACTGCAAGAAAGCAGGATGCAGATTGCAAAGTTGCGACATCGGCGGGTCCAGGGAGGAAGGCGCACTTCGCGGCATAGCCTAGTCGCTGAAGCGGCCCCAACCCCAACACATACTAAAGTGCACTTCCCCTCCCCAGATGGACCCTCAGCCTCTCCTGAAATGGTCATGGCGCCCTCTTAAAATCGACGACGCCCCCTCTTGAAATTTCGCTTCTCACCCACCCTCATCCCCCGGCCCCTGCGATAGGTTTTGACGCCCAGAAGTGGTGCCCCCTGGTCCGGATGGCGCTCCCTCTCCTATTGGAAATCCTGGATCCTCCTATGAGGCGCAAGACACCATAGGACCTGTCTGAGTGGTGCTCCGTAAAACTGGTATCGCGTCTGGGCACATAAGTGAGGCCGTTATTAGATATTTTCATTTTGGTAAATAAATTGTGCTAGTGAAACAGATTCGGAGTGGAAGCAAGGTTTCCAGCGCCAGGAAATTAAATGTTCTTAGTTATTACAATCCTGTTCGACTAGTGGATTGCCACTTCGCCAATTTCCTTCAGTGTCATTGCGAGGCGGAAATTGTCATCTGAATAGCTCATATTTATAGATATTGATATTGCCTGGTGTCACGTGGCATCCATGGACCGTGTGGGGCCATTTCTGCCGATTCAGCTATCATATAAGCGACAATACGCCAGGCTGCACTTGGCCGGGCGGGCGGCGTCAAATCAGTGGGCATCTGCTCATGGGAGAGTAACAGCCGCGGCCGCCGGTCGCCGCGCTCCGTAGGCGGCGTTTGGAGTCGAAACTGCGGCTTCGGTGGCCGTTGGAACAGCTCCGACTCCCACTGTCGTCTAATGCAACGCCCTGTGACAGCGACAGTCAGCGACAGAGGTTGTAACGTCAGCGACAGAGGGTGTAACGTGCGCTGCGCTGTCGTGTCGGCCGCGTGCCATCGCTGTCAAAATGTCGTTGGCCGGGTATAAAATGGATTGGGAATGTAGCCACCCCGGCGCGGCCGGTGTTATCTCTTTGTCTGTGGCTCACCGGCTCGGCGTGGGTGTATGGGGACCGCAGTTTTATCGCAGCCGCTCTCGCTGTAACCCCGACAGCGGGCTTGCCTGGGGAGCTATTTCATTGCGGCCAGGCTGTTTGGGGAGGAATGTTTTGCACTACAAATGTCCCTGAAGATCCAGAACGACCCCATACGTTTACTGATTAGATTTTATCTCGCAAAACAGATTGACAGTTCTTTGCAATTTTGTATTCATCCTACCTGTTATATTTCTGATGATAAAGGCTATTGTAGCCAAGTATGTCACTGGATTGAAAACTACCACTGTGCACGACTATAGGATCGAAGGTCAGACACCACGCGGACTTTTGCACCTCGCGTCGCGAGCTCCCTGGCTGGGCTTGGTCTGAGGCTGGCAAGTGCGCTGCAAGTAATCGGCTTTTCGTGCGCTCTTTGAAATCAGATGCATCTTCAGTCTGATGACTGAGGGCGCGGTGGTAGAGTAGTCAGCGCAGCTGGCTTCCACGCAGCCAACCCGGGCTCAAGGCCCGGCGGCTTCCCTGAACAAGGAGCAAGCTGGCTCCCGAGAGACCCTGCCAACAGGGAAAGAGTTGGGGACGCCAAATAAACCTGGCAGAGCGTGCGTTGATAAGTCCTAAAATATATGGCTGTACTAACCGGTTGGTGTGCATGTTGGCAATCTCTTTTAAAATGAACCATGTAAAATTATAATCAAGCGAACGACGTCAGACTTCGTGAATTTATTTTTTAAAGAAAGGGCATTTTTGTACCTCACAAGAACGACCAGAGCTGATTTTTCCGGAGCGTAGAATCTAAAATCGTTCCCCGGCAGCATTGAATCAACAACCCATTCTTGAAATCATTTTAACACGCGCATTGAGGGGGCGGGTACCCGCCCCTCGGGATTTTCGGTGACAGCACAAAAACGGCGGCGCGTAGCGCCGCTGTACTTGGCATACCTTTTCTCTCATCATTTTTACAACTTCTGTGAAAATTTTAAGGTTGGGTCATCTCAGGTCAGGTCACCAGTACAGGTCAAGTGACCTGACCTAAAAAAAAGTTTAAGATAGCATAAGTCGGAACAGGGTGAACTTATCTGATTAAAATTCATGTCACATAATAGGCCCACCAAGTACTCTAAAATATGTTCTGGTATTTTTTATATCGATCACCTAAGGTCAGGTACGAGCCATGACCTCTCCATTGGAAATACATGGGAAAATGTTTTTTTACTGAATAACTCAGTAACGGATGGTGATAGAGCGTTTATTTTAGCTGCATTAGACTCGCCTTGTCTTTGCAGTTCTAATGATATGAATTTTATATAATTTGACTTTGACCTGACTTCAGGTCAGTTCAAATCCATGATTTGACCTAGCAAGGTCAAATTATATATCATTTGATTCGGATTGCTGCGAGGATTCATATAATTGAAGTAGTTTTTTCTCTATCTTTACTTGTTGAGATGTAATGGCCGAAAACCTTCATTTATATGTTTTCCCTATGACGGCATGTTTTGAACTCTCGTGACCTTAAATGTGACCTGACAAAAAATGGTTTAAATACTTTTGATGGAGAAGTGGATGGGCTACCCAACGCCGTTTGCCGTTTTTTCGCTACCTACCGTGGTTCTCGAGATCTTAGGGGGCGGGTACCCCCCCCGTCAAAGCGAAGGTGGCTCAGATCCCCGTCAATGCGCGTGTTAGATATCAGCGGCGTTCAGTATTCCAATACTGGGTTAGCGTGTACAATTTTAATTAAGCGAGCGACGTTAGATCGGGGGAGCGAGTATCCTATGGGCTCTTGCTGATGAATCTGGTAGCGATTCACTCTTGCATTCAATCAAGTCATGTGTGCTGTGTGGTGTTGCTCAATCCAGCTGAAGAACGACTGACATATTAGAAGATTAGGAAGCGGCTTATTGTGGCCTGGAACGACTTAGTCACTATCAGGGTGACTTGGCGGGGCCCGAATCTGTTTTGTCTCATTGTCATTGGATCAATTTTATGGGGGTTTTAAAGACTGTGTTTAGTTCACCCACTCACAGTGTTTACGAGTAATATTGACTTAGCCAGCAGGCTCCAGGGCTGCAGCGAATTAGGCAAAAGAGAATATCTGGTCTATTCACTGTGTTGTGATGTCGCTTTACATGTACATACATACTGCCTGCGCTCGCATCGTATTGGCCAGAGCACTGCTCGAACGCATGTCACGCATGTTTGCGTGTTGGTGTTTACGCTAGTCCACGCTTGCACGTTGCATGGTTGCGCCCGACGCTTTCGTCTCTTCCTTTTCAGATTGTTCTCTATCATCATTTTATTTCAATGGAATAGACTCAGCCAGAAACCACTTGTTTACTGAACTGGAAGTTTTCCAGCAACTGCACAAAGACTTAGCTCGCTGTGTTGACCTGAATAGCTGAATCGGTAGCAGACCATTCTGAGAAAAAAATGTAATTTCTTTTTATAAGCAAAAAACTTGCGGTGATGGTGGAATTTTCCTCGCGTCCATGCACCTATGTATGAACCTATATATATATATATATATATATATATATAACCTATATGTAACGAAATATATAGATTTATAATGCGTGGAAGCTGCTTGTTAACCCTCGCCCCGGTGGGGGGTGTTTGAACAGCCCCTCGGGTTGTCCCGGTGGGAAGAAAAACTGCGGAGCGAAGTTGGCCTTGATACCTTCTCCTTGATTAATTCCGCAACTTGACCCAAAATCTTAAGGCTGGGTCATCTCAGGTCAGGTCACCAGTCAAGGTCAAGTGACTTCACCTCCAAAAATGTTTAAGATGGCATAAATAAGAAAAGGGTTTATCTATTGAACTTAAGCATATACCACTTAATGGGCCCACCGAGTACGACAACCCATACTCCGGGATTTTTCATATCAATGACGTAGGGTCAGGTACAGATCATGACCTCTCCATTAAAAATGCATGGGAAAAACAGAAATTGGCCCAAAAATTGTTCCATTTCTGTAGATATTGCTTGAAATACCTTCGTATTTTCCAAATCATGGTATCCCTGGCTCCTTTATAGGTTCATGTTGCACGTTTGGACCTGTGACTTCTGAGAGGTCAGCTGTGGCTACTTAAGCAATTTTTTCAGACTTGTTGCTAAGATTTCCGCCCCCCGGAATGAAACACTGAAATGCCTCTAATCGTGGGTAATATTCGTGTATGCAGACTCGAATTCGAAGAATTCGAAGAATTGAGGTCTGGCTATACTTGGACTGAGAATTATTGATATTTACTCCACGATTCTGATGAAGGGCTGGCCCGAATATATAATCTTCGTGTTTTTATTTGATTCGGGAGAGGCCAGGAACATTTAGTAACTCATCATCATGCTCCAGCACTTCAAAACTTATCAACGTTTTCAGACTTGTGTCTATCACTTTGCAGCAAATGATGATAACGCTTTCATTTTGATACAATTACATTTTGTTTGTTATTGCAAGACGATTTATATGTTTATTGACTACAATAGGGTAGATGGTGACCCTGACCTGACCTTAGGTCAGGTCATTTTATGTTTTAGCCTAGTATAATAATATAATACATCATTCTAATTGCCGCAACGAGAGAAAGCGAATGGGGCCTAAACATGATTCTAACTCAACTCTGAAAACTGCTCTGAAATGCCACCTTATTTGACCTGTCATGACCTCAATATTGACCTGAGTCAAAATGTGACAGATGTAGCTTCTTCATGAATTGTTATGGGTTATCTATCAGCCTTCGCGTTTTTTCACTATCCCGCATAGGAGCCAGCTCAAGGGGGTGTTTGAACCTCCCCCCACCAGGGCGAAGGTGGCTCAGAGGCCCACCGGGGTGGGTGTTAGGTCCTTCACATGGTTAAAAGAGAGCAAACACGTATTGGACGAATTTGCTGAGTCTACCCAAAATAATACGAGCCTGCTTACTCTGGCGGGGGTCTGCAGGAAGTGGGCGAACTCTCCGTTTTGCTGGCTGCTGAGGAGCTGGTGCAGGTGTGAGTCTCCCACGGCGTCGGTGGCGAGTGACAGAGCTGTAAACACCTCCTCCAGTGCAGCCAGGTACCGGCCGAACACACCACTCGTTGTACCTGCCTGAAGAACAAGCCCGACATGAACTGTCACCTCCAGACTGACTAACGGCCGTTCCCTGCTCTCGGTAAAACGACGATCCAGGCCAGGGAGCACACCCGGCACCGTGTCCCTCTTCTTACTGATCATTTTTTTAGGGCTTGGGGTCGCTCGAACTTCTTACTAGTTAGAACCAGGGGCGTCGCCACGAGTTTCTTTCCATGGAGGCCAATATAGAAGAGGGCCTCCTATCCCTGGTCCTGAGGGGTCTCCTGGCTATGGGGCCTCTATTTTATAGCTCATTTGGAGACCTTCTTTGTAACTAAAGAGCTTCCTACGTTGGTAGTTAAGGGGCCTCCTTTATAAGAAAAGGTGCCTCTACGTAGGCCATTTGGTGACCCTTCTTTCTAAGTAAAGAGGCCCTCTGGATGAGCCGTTTAGGCGAAGGCTTTATGCTTAAATCGGTCATCTATGTGGGCCGCTTAGAGGCCCCTTTTTACGGAAAGGGGTATCCTAGGTAGATTATTATGGGGCCTCCCTTATAGCAAATGAGGCCTCCTGTAAAGACAAATTCGGAGGCTTCCTTTATAAGAAGGGAGGCAAGACTCTTTGATACTTAAGGGGCTATTCCAGACTAAGCATCAAAGGTGGTCTCCTGGGTCAGGTGGGGGCCTCTATGAAATGCATGGGGACATCGCCACAATGGCCCCCATGGTGGTCACGGCCCGGATTAGAACACAATGTTGTTTCCTCTGAATTGTATTCAGTGAAGATGCAAAGCACACAATCGTCATTTGAAGCCAAAAATTAGGAAAATACAGATTAAGATCGAACAAGGTCGAAAGTATGTCAGGACGCAGAAGGGGATAAGTGGCCCAAGAAATGTTATCAAGCAAATTAAAAAGATAAGTTTTGAAGTGCTGTGGCGAGAAGCATGATGATGAGTTGTTAAGGGTGCGTTATCAATGTTAACCCTATGGGAGCATATTTCGTGAAATATCTCGTAAAGTAAGGTGGCCATCGTCGTGATTTTTTCACCAAAAGTAGACAATATGTGTATCTTTACGGCAGTTGATATTTCAAGCGTGACGCATTTCTGGTTTTTGTACAATTTGACTTTCTTTTTCAAATTTCTCAAACTTAAAGTTTGAATAACTTTTTACATAATATAATCATTGAAACAGTGTGAGTGGGCCTATGTTCTAGGAGTCAGTCTCCACAACTCTGTTGTTGTACTTTTTTGAATTTTTGCTTTATAAGAAAGATATTAGAAGCTGAAATTTGAAAGCGCTTTCCAAAAATTCAGGGTAAAAATCGGAAAAACGGAAACAACAGAGTTTTGCGGCTATCTCCTCTTTACAATTTCCATGCAGAATCAAAACCAAAAAAGGCTCGGCGAAAAAGTTATTTCAAGTTTTATAAAACTTTCCCAATAGATGGCGCTGGCAGTACCAGATTCGCATGAGTCGCCGCTGAGCCAGGTCTGTTCATTCATGATTTGGTGAATGGGACAGGAGCAGTGGCATTACAAGAAATACTTCAAGGTGGTTGATAGCAGAGAAACTGCAGTTAGAAGCCAAAGTAAATATATTCAAAAATTTGGATAGGAAATATTGAACAAAAGGAGAGCCTATAGCCTGATCACCCCTTGGCTACGCCACTGGCACACGGACACCTGTTTACCGGCGTGACCAGTTCCTCTGCGCCTCGGGCGCGCGCCAGTCACGTGGCAGCCGACTGAGGACGGGATCCGGCTGCTGAGGCCCTGCTGAGTGGATAAGGACGTCTCCATTGGGCAGTGCCGGATCTAGCCGGTCGGTTGGAGGGGGGGCAAGGCAAAGTCGCAACAAACAAAAAAACCTCACACAGTGAAAAATGTTGCCGCAATATAATTTGACCGTAGCTTTTGGGAATGCCCAGAACGAAAGGCAAAAAACCATCACGGGGTGAAAAATATGCGCACAAGATGCTTGTTTTTGCTATCCACGGCCCAATGCTTACACTGAAGTTGACTGGTTCTGTTTGAAGTTTAGAGTTAACACGCGCAATGGAGGGGGGGCCTGGGAGGCCCCCCACCTGTTTTTCCGAAGTGGCCGGAGAACCGCTTGTAGCCGAAAAACGAAACGTGGCCACATTTAACAGAATTTAATAGCGCGTCGATTGGTGAAGACTTTTTGAAAATCGGCCGAAAATTTTTTGACTTATAGACTTTCAAAGTCAGACCTGCATTTTGAGATCGCCGTAAACGCGCGGTCGGACCAGTTAGCTTGCATTGAAGACCGAGTGGTGACGTCATAACGTCATATAAGCGGGACTATATGTCAAGGTCACTTCACATGAAAGTCAAGGTCAAGGTCAAGGTCAAAGGTCAAGGTCATATCTGCACTTTCAAGGTCACTGACCACTGTGCGTCCGGCCAAATGACGTTACCCCGTCTGACATATATTATGCTATGACGTCATCGGTATGGTACCCCAATACAAAGGTCAAGGTCAAAGGTCAAGGTCAAAGGTCATTGGGAAAGGTCAATCCTCATTTCCCGCCAAACAGTGGCTATAGTGTTAGTCAAAGTGTAAATAATAAGTATTATACCATATGGTGACCTTAAAGGTCAATGACCTTGAATGACCTTGACCCAAAAGTTGTAGGGAAGCCTCTTTGAGACCTCTTCTCTATGAACCTTGTCTGCCTTTAGCTTATTCCCGCCATTTTCCTGCATAATCACAGTATTTACCAATCGATCCCAGCATGGCCAATATTTGACCTTTACGACCTTGTTTGACCTTGAAGATATTGACCTAGGTCAATGAAAATTTGTCATCATGTAGATCACCATAGCCCCCACCCACCTATCAAGTGGCGTTTTTCTAACCCTCTTAGTTTCCGAGATCTTGGGGGCCTACCAGGCCCCCTCCAGTGCGCGTTAGTGCCAGACCCCCCCTCCAGTGCGGGTGTTAAGGGAACACAAATCTCGGTTATGAACTCAAGCGGAGTCGAGGCAAAAAGGAGGTCGATGACTTTGTGGGGGGAGGGGAAGGCACAACATAGTTCTACTCGAGCTTGTCCGTTTGGGGGGGGTAAATATTTTTTGCCCTCCCCTCTGGATCCGCCACAGCCATAGAGTTTGCATGAACTTTGACTACCGTGTTGTCGAATCAAATATTTGAAATGAGGATATTAAGGAATTGTAAAAAAACAATGGGATTCACCCTAATTAATATTACATCATCCCGGTCATCAAAACTGGTTCAGTTTTTACCACCCCAACATTCAGTCATCTCCGCAAGGTGTTTTCTTATTGGATCGATGGTCTAGACGAGCGAGAGGTGAGCTACAATGATGTGTCCAGGGTAAAGATCGAGAAAACGAAAACAACAAAGTTTTGTGGCTATCTCTTCCATACCATTCCCATACAAAATAAAAATTAAAAAAGGCTCGGCGAAAAAGTTTTTTTAAGTTGTATAAAACAGTTTTCAAGTTTTATAATTAAATCTACACTTCTGTCTTGGAAAAAACATCCAAGAATCTAAAACGGTGTATCGCACCTGCTCGTACCAAGAAGTGAAATCTAGCTGCTGATGTTTTATCATTCTAAGTCCGCCTAACAATTTGTTGTCTCTCAAAAACCATGATCAGTGCTCTTACAATTTCCAAACTGAGACGAAAGCATCAGACTTCATCCGACCGACTGTCCAATCATGATTGATGATATTTCGGTAACTTCTGTATTCCATTAACAAGAGAAATAGCTACTTGTCTTGTGAAATAATATCGTGGTAATTAGACGAAAATAGCTAATTCGGGCTTGCAAACGTCCCCCCAGAAAAAATACTCGGGAATTTTAGAATGACTAACCGACCGAAGAGACAGAGAGGGGACAAAAGGTCCGACGGGAGCGTTTATCTCTACAGGGGAGCATCGCTCTGGGGGTGATGTTTTCATCGAAAGCAGTCGAAGTGTAGCCCATAACAAAATTCGAATATTTTAGTGGGACTGATGTTTTAAATCCAAGCAACCATGTATTATTGTTGTGCTATAAAACACAAAATGAATAAAATAAAGCAATTTGAAATAAGGCAGGAGGAAAAAATTGGAGCAACACTTCTCAGTTACCACATTTGTATTTACTAAGAGGCAGGGCCGTAGCCAGGATTTCGTTCGAATTCCCTGCGACAGCGCCACAAGAGCCCTGATGGGTAACAAGGGCCCTGCTTGTTACAGAATAGAGTGCTGAAGAGGGCTTGAGAGTGCGCTGTCTGGTATGAAATTTCAAATTTGGCCACAGATCATAGTGGAAGCGAGCCGCGCTTCGCGCGGTCCGTATCCTTAGGGGGCCCTTCGGGCCCTAAGGGGGGCAGCTGTCCCTGCTGCCCCCTCCTTGGCTACGCCCCTGCTAAGAGGTCTCAGTAAAACATTAATGGGGCTTTGCGAATTCTACCTATATTTTTTATATTACGATTGCTGTAATATCCCAAATATATGATTAACTAATAAAGCATACACAGCATGATCAGGGGTACTGAGCATCATACTAAGCCGATGGCTACCACATGTTTTGGACCAAAAAACAGTCAATTATGTGCAGACCCTACATTGTCACAATCATGGATGCAGTTTTTTTGCCTATGCAACAATACCGGAAATTATGGATCTGCCGATGTGATCCTTGCTCCAATTGGTCCCATAGATCCGACGGAGTGGAGATAAATCTTCATGACATACAAAGAAGATTCAACACAAAGTCGTCATTTGGGAAATGCAGTCCTGCGTTCACTTCCTTCCTATCGCTCGCTAGCTCACTCCGTCTCATGACCGCATTTCAAGCACGTCCTTTCTTTCAAGTCTTACCTCCTCTTGTGGACCAGTGAGGGTAACTAACAGGCTGTTTTCACAAAATGAGCCTCAGGTGAGACCAGGCAATTTCACTTCCAGCAAAAATGTTTATTTCGTTTTTAATGGATTTGTGGGCACAGTAAATTTTTCAGTGTGATTAACTGGCAGCAAAAATAGGCCAGAATCTGGTTAGCTTTCAGTTTTGCAGTGGAAAATGTAGTGCCAGAGTTGGAGGCTGAAGGTCTATGGTCCCCTCACTTTCTGGCCAGTTTCGGCCTGCCTGGCCGAAGCTGGATAGCGCACATTGTTCTGCAACTGGACAATATGAGCCTTCATGAGTCTACTAACATATGAAATGTTGCTGCATTGGTGTTTTTTAAAATCGATGTGGCTTCATATTTTGCCTATGTTTGTTTAAAAATGAGCGCCCCGCAAATTTTCCATGATATGGTTTATTTTGGACATCCGATCAAAATTTGGTCTTAATCAGGTCACTGTCCGCGTTCGAGAAATCAGCATGAAATAAATTTTGCATAGTTGCAGCTAAAAAAATCGTACCAGAAAGCTACGGGGTGTGTTTTCGAAATAATATTGACAGAATAGACCATTCTTAACACATTTAAAGTACAAATGAAGAATAGGCTGAGCTACTTTGTACCTGATTTGGGTCAAATGGCCTAGTTGACCCAAGACGGCGTTTTTACCGATGTGAGCTGTGTGCAATATCAAGGAGAGACGGGTAACAGGGAACGATCCTGAGGGAGGTTTATGCCGAATTGACCCGCCCGAATCCTTTTCATACCTTTTAGGTACCCAAATAATCGATTTTAGGGGACACCTAGAAATTGATTGGTCTATGATCACTAGAAGCAAAAGCCGCCGCGAGAGATCTGTTCCAACGAGTGAAAACCCCAAAAATTATCCTCCGGGGTCAGCTAAGATCTATGGAAGCCTTCTTCATTTGTTGCTCATCATCCTCCCTCAGCAGGGCAAAACTTCCGACAGCGAGAAAGGTCTAAAATACAACCTTACCAGCAGCCGGAAGATCCGGACTTTAATGGAGATGCCACTGTTACCAGCGCAAGTTTAAATGTGAATAGATTTTGATCCATGGCGTCCACGGAATACACTACAGGTGGAACTTCCGACGACTGCTTGATGGAATACTTTTGCTGACAAAGAGCAGAGTGGGAAGGTGACACTCAGAAAAAAGACGCGTTCAGTATGTTGATAATCTTTTGGATTTCGCAGCACTCCATTCTGCAGTGTCTCAAAACTGGTTTTGCATTGGGATAGTAAGTGTAAAATTCACGCTTGCAAATATGGAAGGCGAGTAGAAAGTCCAAACGCTATAATATTGTGGGAGTTAGTTGAAACTCGGTTACAGCCCTTACTAGCCCTTACTCGCGCATTTTTCATCAAATTTGTCTTTCCTTCCACACTAGATGGTTTTATATATACTAGGATTATTGAATTATGCAAAAAAATCCCCAGGAAAAGTGTTTGGAAAAGTGAGTTAGAAAAAATGAAGGGGAAAAAGTGAAAGAAATTCAGGGCGCTTGGGTGTCACACTGTACTAAGCATTCCAGGATTTAGATCATTGTGCCTCCATCGCCATTATCAAGGACGACACTTTCCGTTCAGCGGAATACAAACGGCAGAACACCAGGCTCTACCAATATCAGTAAGACCCATTTCTGGCCACCACGGGCTGGAGTGACAAGATCTTTCAGGGGAAAAGAAAGCAGCGATTGTCCTTTGAGCAGAGTGCTAGCGACGACGACTTCAGGGCAGCGATTAACTCAAGTAGTGTGTCCCCGTAGTACACTTCTCATACGGAAAGGCAAGCAATTGTGCGAGTCAGACTTCTGTATCATATTCTGCCAGCACCTGTTATCACCAAGGCTGGTGACTGGAATATCCTCCCCGTAGGCGGATCCAGGATTACCGATCGGGGGGGGGCGGGCAGCTTCCCGAGGGGCGCCATTTCGACCAGGGGGCTGCCACTTTTGACCGGCAAAACCCATCAGTTGGGCGCAAAATCCTATCGATTGGCACCGATTTTTGCATCCTGGGGGGACGGAAAGCGACATTTCAGGGGGAGTCTTGTTAAAGACGTCACGTTTTTCTTGAAATGAAAATGGAAGGACTGAGGTCAGTTTTGATTCAATTGTCGAGTTTGCCGCATTTGCTTTAGATTTGTCTCTGCGATTAATTTTTTATGATCGGAAAAATATTGGAAGAATATTCTTTATGATACTCCCGTCATGGAACCTCCCTGAAGCTGGTTTCTAAAGATATTGTTATTTTTGGTATTTGTGCATATCTCGTGCATAGCGGGTGGAGATAATTTATTCATCGCACAATACGTAGAAAAATGTCACACTACAATATAATAATATAATGATAGCCACTAATTCGTACCCGAAATATCTAGTTACTTGTATAAAAACAGGACCGACAGACTCACGAATGCATCTCCACTCAGTGGACCAAACCGACTACCGAAAAGACTGGGCTGACGGCCAACGCCTATGCCTTGGATCACCCAAGCTGATCGAGGTTGCAATGCGGGTATCCAAGTCCGGGAAATCATCCCGAAAACGGTCCCGAAGACAGCCACCTCCGGTCCCGAGAGGGAGCCAGGTGGGACCTGGATGGCGGGGACGGTGCAACGGCGCGGGTCCTCGCCACAAATCGGCTGTCATCCAAACCGGAATCGCCAGAGCTTCCTTCGGCGATTGGGGCGACTTTAACGAAGCGCCCCCCATGTGGATATCTTTATTCGACGGCCGGAACAATCATCATCATCACATTTCAGGGGGTGCCATCAACCTTTCAGGGGGCGCCATGGCCATTTCAGGGGGCTCCGAGGGTCGATAGAGGGGGCATGTGCCCCTCTTTGCTCCCCTGGATCTGCGTATGATCCTCCCACTTTGGGGCAGCCATGTGATGACTTGGGTGTCTCGTTCCTTAGTCCATCAGCTTTATCGCATTCAATGTTCCGAATTTTCGACCGGTAAACCCTCTTTACTCTCGGGGCGTGAAGCCCGATGCAATTATTTGCTGCTGATGTGGCCACTTTGCAGTTTTTTAGCAAAATATCAGTTTATTCTGCTTTTTTGCTGTGATGTATACATATATTTTGGTCCACTGACACAGTAACGTGTTTTCTTTATCCTTTAGACTCCATAAAAGTCATTTTTGGAACTGTGAATTTCCAGAAAGAGGGTACTTTCTCGCCCAATTGAACTACGGCTTTCCCTGAAATGATTACGATACTCCTTGAAATGGCTAATGACACCCCACTGAAATTTTGCAGGGGAGGTGGTGTTGCATCACCCACTAATACTTGCCGAATATTTCAGGATCGTCGTTCAGGTCTTGAAAATCTATGCGGACTATAGAACATTTATTGCGCGTGTTTTGCACACACGTACCTTTAGCTCTTAACATCAGGGAACTACTGACTCATGACTGGAGGCATGTGAGGGTTATTTGGACGTCAGCACACGTATTCACACGAATCTCTCACGGTTCCTCTCCTCATAAAACGGTCACACAAACAATTCCAAAATCCAATGGTGATGATGTGTGGACTCCATTGAATTACATCAGTCTTAATTCTAAGTCAGAGCTGAGGGCCTATCCATAAATTACGTTACATGTATTCTTATAATTTTAACCCCCCCCTCATGGTAATACTTGCTTACGCCCTGTTGTAACGTCTAAAAAAACAGTTGCTGACTTCCCGCTCCCCCTTGTTTTTCCTTCTGTACTTTATGGACGGTCTCATATGTTTCGGAGACCATCTTTCGATACTGGTCAGGGCCCATACCTAAAGAAACTGCTTCTAATACATTACAAAGGCTTTGGTTTATATCGAACTGATGTGGTCAGAAAGCGTCTGGACGGGATTGAGACAGAACACGTGTTTTGTCGATTACAACACAAACTACCCTATGATCAGAAACACTTCTCGATCACAGTGAGGAAAACTCCGCACATGATCGAGGGATACAACGCCCCCCCCATCTCCGAGCATCAGAACAATGTTCCATAATAAATACTTTGGTAAACACATGGAGCTGCGCGCCTCAGGGTTCGGTGGGTGAGCAAGTCTGTGAGTCCCGTACGAACGCACGCCCCTTTCCGTGACCGCCACGGGGCGGGGAATCTCTAAGAAAACCCCAAGGCGATCACAAATGCGGGCACCCGGCCCATGTGTCATGTGTATGTGCGTGTGTGTGTGTTTACACACGCACGGAAAATGACGCACCACCGACGCAAGGCGGGCCGAGCAATAATGCTGAAAAACGATAGCTTTCAAAAGAAGACTCTATATGTTTACAAAGTTAGGGCCCTCCGCATGAAGAGGGTATGTTATGTGAATGGGTGGACGACGTTTTTTATATTTTTTTTCGGGATGGAAGAATTCTTTAAATTTACCTGAGGTTCTCACGGAAAACAGTAAACAAGGATATTACGGAAATATTTCTGATATATTTACCAGGATGGAAAAGGACTAGCTTAGTTTGGGAGGAAGAAAGTGGGTCCACAAGGTTTGGTCACGAAAGTGGACGAAGTAGTCGAGGATCCTACAACTAACTAGCTGCTAACTGACGCAAAGAGCGTAGCCAATCCACAGCCATGCTTGAAATGTCATTTGGCTAGCTTTGTTCCATCCCAGGTGACAGTTGTGCGAGCTGCAACTGCTTTCTTATTTAGAGAAATCAAGACAAAGGTTTTAGCAATCTGCTCTCGGACAAATACTGGGCCCGCCCCTGCGAGAGCACCTGTTACTGCGACCCGTCTGACCTTGCCCGCAGCGGCTCTTGTTTACCTGAGGGGTCGTAAAGCGTGGAATGCGGAGGCGTACTACGGTTTACAACCAACGTGTCACGTGTGCGGTCTGTGTATCGAAATGAATGAACGAATGACCTGACATCTGTTGTTGGGGAAACAGGGTATTAGTTCTGACGGGTCATGTCGTGTGGTGCATGTGTCGAGGGTAACGCACCCTTAAGATGTTCCCTGGCCTCTCCCCTCGAATCCGGAAATGTAAAAAACACTGAAGATTATATATTCGGGCACAGCCCTTCATCAGAATCGTGGAGTAAATACCAATAATTCTCAGTCCTAGTATAGCCAGACCTCGAATTGAGCTTCACACAAAAATGCCTTTTAGAATGAATCGTTAAAAATAAGATTGGATGTCGTGACAACAACCATATTGGTACCTCTAACCTAAAAGTAATGACGACAATACGACAAACCTAGAGCAGTATTTGTGACAGTCTTTTCTATTATTTCAGCCAAACACTAGCGTTTGATTAACAGTGAAAAACTCGCTGAAGTACCTTAATCGGTTATTTGAATATTTCTGTTCTTCTTATTTACTATTTTTCCGTCGACTGCAGCTAAAATGCTAACCAAAAACTACCTATCAAGCACTAGTAGACGTGATACTAGGTCGGTGTAAAGACTGCATACTTTCCCCTTTAAGATGATGCTATATTTTTAAAATAAAAGCCTCCCTCGAATTATTTAGTTAAGATTGTACCTAGTGGTCAAGGTCAACTTTTTTTGTAATTGATAAATCCATTTTCCACAGCCTGCTCCTCTGGCCCAACGTTAAGCGTCGAAAGAGTATACGTGTGGCTGTAAAAAAACATTATAAATTTTACATTATACTTATTCAACAACCCTTGCCCTTAGTATGTACCTCTTAAACAAATGCAACTTTTATAGCTAGTTAATGTGAACAATCATTGGTAAATACTTTTCCTCAGCCTGTACCTCTAGCCCAACGTTAAGTGTCGACTGGTTATACGTCTAGCTGCAGAAAAGTATTATCAATAATTAGTTGCATATTTCAAAAACCCCAACCCCAGTACGTACCCCTAAAATCAAAACATCTCTTTGAGCTAGTTAATCTGATCAATCATTAATAAACACTTTTTCCCAGCCTGTATCTCTGGCCCAACGTTAAGCGTTGAAAGAGTATACATCTGGTTGCAGAAAAGCACAATCAAAGATAAATTACCTAAAAAAACCTGAGCCTTACCTGTGACCTAAGTCCATCACTTCTGACTAGCTAAACTAATTCAACCATCATAGCCCTTTTTCCCAGCCTGTAAATCGGGCCCAAAGTTAAACGTCAAAAGCATATACGTCTAGCATCAATAACACTATCAATAATGTAAGGAAGTCCTACCCCAGAACACATACTTACGCTGATCCCTCCCTTACCTCTTAAGCCACTGCTGTTAAGTGATAGCCTATCCTAGACCCGCATAATAGGCCAGGACGTACCTTGTACGTTAAGGCTGGGATGACGATCCTGAATGATTGTGGATTCGGCTATCTTTCTATCTGGATGATCACGTGCCCTATGAACTACTTTTATATCAGAATATCAGAACCACTTGAGCTAAAAGTAGTTCATCGGGCACGTGATCATACAGATAGAAAGATAGCCGAATCCATAATCATTCAGGACCGTCATCCCAGCCTTAACGTACAAGGTACGTCCTGGCCTATTATGCGGGTCTAGGATAGGCTATCACTTAACAGCAGTGGCTTAAGAGGTAAGGGAGGAATCAGCGTAAGTATATGTGTTCTGGGGTAGGACTTCCTTACATTATTGATAGTGTTATTGATGCTAGACGTATATGCTTTGACGTTTAACTTTGGGCCCGATTTACAGGCTGGGAAAAAGGGCTATGATGGTTGAATTAGTTTATCTAGTCAGAAGTGATGGACTTAGGTCACAGGTAAGGCTCAGGTTTTTTTTAGGTAATTTATCTTTGATGGTGCTTTTCTGCAACCAGATGTATACTCTTTCAACGCTTTACGTTGGGCCAGAGGTACAGGCTGGGAAAAAGTGTTTATTAATGATTGATCAGATTAACTAGCTCAAAGAGATGTTTTGATTTTAGGGTACGTACTGGGGTTGGGTTTTTTGAAATATGCAACTAATTATTGATAATACTTTTCTGCAGCTAGACGTATAACCAGTCGACACTTAACGTTGGGCTAGAGGTACAGGCTGGGGAAAAGTATTTACCAATGATTGTTCACATTAACTAGCTATAAAAGTTGCATTTGTTTAAGAGGTACATACTAAGGGCAAGGGTTGTTGAATAAGTATAATGTAAAATTTATAATGTTTTTTTACAGCCACACGTATACTCTTTCGACGCTTAATGTTGGGCCGGAGGAGTAGGCTGTGGAAAATGGGTTTATCAATTACAAAAAAGTTGACCTTGACCACTAGGTACAATCTTAACTAAATAATTCGAGGGAGGCTTTTATTGTAAAAATATAGCATAATCTTAAAGGGGAAAGGATGCAGTCTTTACACCGATCTAGTATCACGTCTACTAGTGCTTAATAGGTAGTTTTTGGTTAGCATTTTAGCTGCAGTCGACGGAAAAATAGTAAATAAGAAGAACAGAAATATTCAAATAACCGATTAACCCTCGCTCTGCCGGCACCCCGGGAGTTACGCGCCCTGCCGGCATGGCTGAAAAAACCTCCTCTGGTTTACTGATAGAGAACTTGAAGTGTAGGCGGTCGTATGTGCCTTACAGGGTCTCAAAAGACACCTCAATCATTTTTCAACTTGTTCGTATAAGTTTCATACATGAATTCCTATCAAGTGTGCCTAAATTAGTCCTTTTAACCAAACCTTGCAGTTTCATCCCGACCACAGCGGCCGCCACCCGCGGCGCGCTGCCGCCTGCCCCGTGTCCCGGGTACAGCCTCAGACAGGAGGTGCCGGCACCTGGCGCCGGTGCCTGAGCGCTGAGAGTGGCGGCCGCGCCAGCGAGCACATGCATTCGCTGTGGGATGGCGCCCCAACGGCGAAAAAATTATATGGGACTATTTCAAAAGCGGAAAAGAAACTTTTTGACGTTTGATATGCCATCTGCATAAACCACTTGTCACTTGTCGGATATATCCTAGCAAAAACAACTGACGTAGCCCCCTACATTGTGCTTCCACACATTGTGAACATATAAATTTTCGGGAAATTAATTTGACATATTTAGATTGTTCGTGCATAGTTTCGTCTTGAATACTGACGGAAAGATCGCACCTCGGTTCGCTAAGCCTAGCCGTACTGACATGCGCTCTACCTGGCTGAGATGAAAGAAAATGGCATCCATAGGAAATGGATGTTTTCGGGGGATTCGGACACAGAGTTTTCACAGTGTGACGTGGTGTCAGAAATAGCTAAATAAAAAGGAAATGTCATAATCTAGACATGCATGGAGAGAGGGTGTGTATGTTTTTCGTCATTCATTTTTTTTAATCTCCTGAGTATTCAATAAAATGTATAGGAAAATTCAAGGAACTAAAAAGATAGGGACAATTGCACCATTCCTACCAATGGATCTTTTTACATCCCCATCCGTTGGCTACCCTTTTACACGGCAAATTGTCCCTTTGACATCCAGCTGTGAACCTGGCACAATGTCAAGTTTGGCGTGGAAATCTCCCCTGCGTAACCACGATACAAGGAGGGTGACCTGAGACCACCCCTCTCACCCCATTATCCCCTGGTGATGTTGTCGAGCCCCCTGGCGCTGTCGCCATGCCGTCTGTGGACGTTTTCCAGGAAGCAAGCGTTAGAGATGCTGGCTGGGCCATTGTTCCGTATTTTCACGCGTGTCCTTATCGTCCCCTCGATCGCTATCAGCTGACCAAACCACGAACACTGTCACCCTTCTACCTGCCGCCTGCGCTGACGAGCCCGGTCTGTGTCAGAGGCTGTCGCGGGCCCCAGCGGGCCGCTGCACGGGCCGCCACTGCCAGACCTGAGTGGAAAAGCGCGAACATCATCTCAAAAACTTTCGGTTTACGCAAAAAGTTGAAAAGGTATCTACTTTCTGTTTGCCGGGAATGATGCAGAATTGACATAGGAATAGCTACCCCGAGCATTATCTTCGGGACGGTTAGTTGGATGTAGATATTCGCATTGAAACGGCGAGAGGAGGAAAAAACAGCACCGCCAGCAGTGCGTGGGTTAAGGTACTTCAGCGAGTTTTTCACTGTTAATCAAACGCTAGTGTTGGCTGAAATAATAGAAAAGACTGTCACAAATACTGCTCTAGGTTTGTCGTATTGTCGGCATTACTTTTAGGTTAGAGGTACCAATATGGTTGTTGTCACGACATCCAATCTTATTTTTAACGATTCATTCTAAAAGGCATTTTTGTGTGAAGCTCAATTCGAGGTCTGGCTATACTAGGACTGAGAATTATTGATATTTACTCCACGATTCTGATGAAGGGCTGTGCCCAAATATATAATCTTCAGTGTTTTTTTACATTTCCGGATTCGAGGGGAGAGGCCAGGGAACATCTTAACAACAAATTAAAAAAGATGTTGCAACGTAGAAGAGTCCAAGAAGTATCAAGCGAGTATAAGGTCGTGGCGAGAGTGGTAAGACCAAACGTTTCGTACTACTGTCTTTCCGAAAACTATTATCTTCAAAATGTAAATTGGTCTAGCCTTTTGTTTTGCGCGTGATCTGTGCTTCTGGATACGTAACCGAATCTACCATGTTTCATGTAGATGAAATAATTTTGCTGGTCGGTGAGCCTCATACAACTTTTCGCTTTGGTTTTTTTCCATAGTGATGTGTGGATTAAGTTCGCGCCGTAAGGTCTCGGAATCGCACAATAATTATTAAATGTTTCAGAACTGGTCTATACTGGAGCATTGGGTCCACCCATTGCCAAGTTCAACATCACCATGATTCTCAACGCTGTTGTAATGGCCACTTTAACGAGCGACTTCTTCATTGCTCGATAGGGTTCAAAATCATCGTTGCGGACCCAAGGACTGCAGTTATGATCTGCTAGCAGGTGCAGCACCCCTGAATTTCAGAGCGCATTTCAACAGCAGGTGTCATCATTCACATTTTCATTCAAGTGTAGACGAACTTAATAATTCTGAACGTTGGCTGGCATGTTGCTAATAGGGCTGTGAATAGGTCGTCCGTCAGCTCACGATATGGGATCAGAACTGAGATGACCATGTAGAGGAATATACTAAAAGGCCAGAGGTTTTTATATCTTATTTGTTCCAGAATTCATCATTTGCGTAGAAACACTGTACATTTGCAGCGGGTATCGATCCCGTCCAGACCAGACTGCCCGCCCCAAAGTTCATGCATCCGTCGCCAGCCGCTTGGTCCGTGGAGAGGTGGTGCTGAGCAGTAGATATCAGTGCACTCAAGAAAGTAATACGCTTACAAAACACTTTTTTCGTTAAAATAGGTTATGCTAATGTATAATGCTGAAATAGCCATTCCATTTTACCAGGGACTGGCATTTGGAGCTCAGAATAATCAGAAATGCCGTATAATTAATTATATATTTCACTCAGCCGGGCACTCCAAAATGTCCACCCGACCATGTTCTTAGCCCGGAACACACGTACTCAAGACTACTACACACGTACTCTTAGCACTACTTTATACTCAAGACACACTAATTAGCTATATAACCAGAGAAAATAGCAAATTGAATCAGTGACTTGGAATGCTCCATTAATTACACATATATTGTGGCTATTCAATCACTTGGTATATACCTAACTCTTCAACTTTTATGCAAAATGTTTCTTTAATGTGTTTGTGCATACTTCTATAAGGGTCTGAAGAAGTGAACTGTCGAGTTTAGGGACTTGGAAGGCAAACTGTCGCCGGCCAAATTCTGTGTGTAGCCCGGGAAAAGTTATCTGGTGTACTTGTGTTTGTCTGGAACGGAGTTAGGGTGAAGGAGCGTGGACAGTAGATAGGTGTGAAAAAGAGAAAGTGAGAAATTTATATTTCCTCTAACAGTTTGGGGATGAGGTTACAGTCCTGCTTTCAAAACAACTCAGGTGTCGACTGCAGCTCGCACCAATCTGTGCGAATTCGGCCAAATATAAATAATAGACGAAGGAAAGAACCCTAATTTGTTTTCAAAAATCGGAAAAGTACTCCTCCAAAGTTGTCCCGCTAATCATAAGAAGATGATGCATATCTAAACTTTGAAAGTTCTTTCCACCCGGAAAAATACAAATGTTTGATATCTGCTAAAGCTTGCACGTCTAGCAGGATAACGTGAAAGCAGGCTCAGCTACGGCGACATTGTATTTAATTGAATTTTCTGGTTCTATTAGAACCATGAAATAGGCGGCGACCAACGATAGGCGACGACCGTCCCTTTAATCAGGCTCTTGATTATGAATTATTTCTCCGTTAACTTCGTTTGGAAGCAATTATGAAGGATCTGGCTTAACACGCGCCCCGCTGGGATCCCTTGCATGACGCGCCCCGCTGGGGAGGAGCGTTTTTCCCCCCCTCCGTATCTCATTCCCCACGAAAGCTAAAGGACAATTACGGGCGGCGTTCGAAAGCTCGTGACGAGACGAAGACATTTTATCCGGATAATTTTATGTCAGATCAATATTGAGGTCAGCATAGGTCAAAGAAGGCTCCATAGGCTTACAACAGAGCAGTGTACGTTTCTCTCTCTAGATCTGCCCTCAGGAGAGCTAGAGTAAATCTTTATGTATTATTGGATTCCTCTCATCGCGGCAAATCGAATGATGTATAACATGACCTTGCTAGGTCAAATAGTCAAAATGACCTGACCTCGAGCTAGGTCAGGATCACAAAGTGACCTGGTATGGTCATGTTGCATATCAATCGACTCCTCGTGACAATATAAGCACAATGCAAGCAAAATGGGAGCTTTATCTCAAGTCAGTGAGAAGTTATTGGCAAAACAATCACTCTCTGCTTCCGTGACCTGATATGACCTTTGAGAGGTCAGATGCTCCAAAAACTCAACTTAATAGTCAAAATCGTGGTAAGAATAGACGGTTTGAGGATTTTCAGCTTTTTCTATCCAGTATTTACTGAGAACGAGACCATTCTATTTTTCACCGTAGACTTATAATGGGGTGACCAAAAATTTACCCCACCTTAGGTCAACAATATCGAAATTCCGAGATAGCAGATTTGTAGACCCTAATGACCTTGTCATAATGTAGAAGTTTCAAACTGATCGGTTCGCTGATGTTACCTGGGCGCTGCTTCAAACTCGTTATTTTAGGTTTTGAGGTCGGGTCACTTGACCCTGAATAGCTCCTTGACCTCACATGACCGTAACTAAAAAATTGGTCACATGTATAACATTCATCAGGAATAAGGTACTGTAAGTTTCGTTGTTCTGCGTCTCTTCGTTTTTGGGCTATCTGGGAAAAACCAGGAGGGGAGGCGAATTTTGCCCTCCCCAGCGGGGCGCGTGTTAAAAATCAAGGACATTGTTTAGTGGAGTAAACCCTCCAAAATGAATCTGGGAATGCAAAACTGGAGATTCCTCTCGTTAAGAAGAAAGTATTTTGATACATTTTAAGGCAAAGGAAACGGGAAATACTGATTTCCGCAGGTAATATTTCGCTCTTGAATTATGAAGGACAAGACAAGAGGAAATTATAGGAATAATTTATCTGATGATAATCCTTCATATTCAAAGACACAGCCTGCGGGAAGTAAGAATTTCCATTCCTTGCCTTAAATATTTGTCAAAATGCTTTCCTTCTTAACGGAAGGAATCTCAGTTTACATTCCCAATTCATTTTGGGCTAAACAATGTCATGATTACAACACGCGCGGGGGCAGGAATTTATACCATCTGGTTTCAGATAGCAAGGCGAGGACGCAGAACAACCTTGCTGTCCTGATGAATGTTCATACATGTGACCAATTTTTAGTTGGAGTCAT
>JAOTON010001450.1:0-85806 GCA_034440635.1 Lepas anatifera
AACTAAGCGCTTTGTTTCGTCTTCGCACGATGGAGTAGACAGCCACGGGTGAAAATTGTATAACACAATTGTTGTGGATTGCCAATTTTGGACCAGAAATGGAACAAAGTAATAATTATCCGGGTGTGTTCTGTCTTATTTTCGTTAGGTGAGTCTGCGTTTGGTCAATTTTAAGTCATCTGTCTATTTCACTGGGGGCCAATTTCTGGGCACTGGGGAGCATTTCGGCCGACTAGGGGCAAATGCCCCCCAGTTAACATGTTAAAATATGGCCTGCCTCAGGGTATAAGCTAACCAATAGTGGGCGACCTTTGTGTAAATCAGATTTAGTAACAGGTCACAGAGGTCATCACCTAGGGAAAGTTATCGTTTTTTGGACCATGAGCGGTTCTCCGGTCACCTCGGAAAATAGGTGGGGACTGGCCTGCAAGACCCCCTCCAGTGCACGTGTCAAAAAGTTGTGAAGCGCCTTAAAGAGGTGATCTGCGGTGATGAGTGGTGATGATGCAGTGGTAAGCGGATATGAAACAGGAAAAGTTTGGAAATGTAAAACAGGGAAGTCTTAGCCAAAAACCATAAACCTAGCGATGTAATTCGCAAAAAATCTACCGAGCGGATATTTTATAACAGGGGTGCAAAGTCCACGTGCCAGAGAAAAACCAGAAAGTTCAAAGTATAACGTTGTGGTGTGTCGAGCCTGCAACATCGTCCCAATGGCTATAATTTTTGGGAAGCAAGTACAAATGATGCTGGTAAATTCAAACAACCTTAGCCGGCCGGTGGCCTACCCTCGGTTTGCACGTGCTGCACGTGCAAAGGCAAAATGTTGCAATTTTGTCCTTATTTGCAGTGCTTCCGTTAGCTCTTTTGTCGATGTTTACCGTTTGGATTACTGTTTTTGTTTGTCATTTCATTACGCAACATGTGCTAAAGAGACACACAAAAAATTAGGTCTCTAGCTGTAACGGTTTGCTGCTGACAAGCGTAACTGATGAGACATGTCGGGATCCTTCATTTCGGGAATACTGCATACTACAAGGGCTTTTGGGCCAGCCAAAGCCGTAAAAATATGCATGGGATGTAAGACAGGATACACATTTCAAAACAGGATAGAATTAGACGGGATGAGATATGTTTTCCAGGTTTAATTCCGAACTGGATCGGTTTTTAACAACACTTTCCAGCTATAAAGAAATGGAATGGGACGAAACTTCCTTTTAGGGTCATATTCTAGGACAATATAATGTCCGCCAATATATTGGCGGAGCGGACTAACTGGATGAAATAGTTTGGATGCTAAAATTTGGCGTATGCTGACATTGCAAGTATATAAAACTTCATATTTTATTCGCTATAGGTGATGGAGCTTTTGCTTTCCCGCAGGGTTGTCATCGTGACTCACGTTGATTCATGGACTCTTCTTGAATGTGTTACTCATGAGCAGGGGTGGAGATCTCTTTTCAAACCAGGGGAGGGGTCCTGGTCTGGTCGGGGCCGCATGGGAGTTGATGTTTTTCGTAGGAAAATGAATGCACTAAAATTCGGTCAATGCCTATAAATACCATATGAAACCGTATGATGGTAGGATTTTTCACGAGCCGGATCATGACCTTCCCGGGAGGTAAAACCGACATGCACATTTCAACACACTTTGAGCATTTATTCAGATTTTTTCCAGAAACACAAAATGAGATACGGTTCTAAACCTATGCCATTGACTCGGTCTTTGAAAGGATAGTGCTTATAATGTACCGCGTGCTTTTTAATCTAGTTCTCAATGAAAACGTGTTAGTAGCAGACAACATTGGGGGAGACCGGGGCTGGTTGCATCACGGGTTGAATGCATCAGAGGCTGTAACTAAAAACATATTCACTAGATAACAGTTTAAGCAGGCCCACTAGAACCGCGCACGCGCAATGTCTTTCCGGTGAAGAAACCAGCGAAGGCGGTCGGCCGATACCAGGTGAGGAGGCAAAAACAATTTATTTAGGTTGGAAGTAATTTTTTAGTCTGTTACATTACTCTTTAAATGAAATACAAGATAACATGCGTGTCATAAGCCTGGCAGGTTAAAGCGTGTTTCTCCAGTCTTTAACGCGCGCACTGGAGGGGGCCTCGGAGGCCCCCCACCTGTTTTCCAAGGTGGCCGGAGAACCGCTTGCAGCCGAAACACGATACACTGCGACATTAAACAGAATTGAATAGCGCGTCGATTGGTGAAAATTTTTTGAAAATCGGTCGAAAATTATTTGACTTATAGGCTTATAAAGTCAGACCTGCATTTTGAGATCGCCGTAATCGCGCGGTCGGACCAGTTAGCTTGCATCGGAGACCGAGTGGTGAAGTCATAACACCATATAACCGGGATTATATGTCAAGGTCACCACACATGAAGGTCAAGGTCACAGGTCAAGGTCATATCTGCACTTTCAAGGTCACTGACCACAGTGCTTCCGGTCAAATGACGTTACCCGGTCTGACGTACGTCATGCTATGACGTCATCGATAAGGTACCCCAATACCAAGGTCAAGGTCAAAGGGCAATGTCAAAGGTCATTTGCAAAGGTCAATCCTCATTTCCCGCCAAACAGTGGCTATAGTGTTAGTCAAAGTGTACATTATAAGTAGTATACTATATTGTGACCTTACAGGTCAATGACCTTGAATGACCTTGAAAATTGCAAAATTGCAGGGAAGGCTTTTGAGACCTTCTGTGTATGACTCTGGTCTGTCTTTAGCTTATTCCCGCCATTTTCCCGCATATTCACGGCATTTACCGGTCGGTCCCCAGCACGGCCAAGTTTTGACCTTTATGACCTCGTTTGACCTTGAAGATATTCACCTAGGTCAACAAAAATTTGTCATGATGTAGATCACTATAACCCCCACCCACCTCTTAAATTTCGTTTTTCTATGCCTCCTAGTTTCCGAGATCTTAGGGGAGGGGGCTACCAGGCCGCCCTCCAGTGCGCGTTAGTGCCAGACCCCCTCCAGTGCGGGTGTTAATTGAGGCAAAGACTTTTGGCGGGACCTCTTGGCTTGTTCAATATTTGGCGCCACGATTGATTCAGGGCAGAGACGGGGCAAGACGGTTCATTTTTCGCGGGGCAGGTTGAAACATTGTTGCAGCCTACCCCCGCGCTTAGTTTTGTTTATGGGAAAATTGGGAAAATTCCCGCCCCCTTGACTACGCCCCTGGAGGACGGATTATGTGTTGTCCCCCTCCGCCCACCACTTTTCACGCAGCGTTCCATCACGCTGTCCCGAGCACTAAAACCATAGCGAATAACAAAGAGCGGGCTTCCTGCAAACACACCAATTACAACTACAATTTCTTTCCGATACATAACTGCGGGTACAGCCGCCCAATTTGGTGGTCTCTTAGGGGCCCTTCACTGGCTCAAGGGATCCCGAGATCAAGTCAGAAACCTTCTGCAAAATATATTTTCAGTGCAAATATACCTTTCCTGACGCATAGTCATGACGGGAAGCCGTGGCACTGCACCTGGTTCTGACCTAAGGTCAGGTATGGAGCATGACCTCTCCATTGGAAATGCATGGGGAAAACAGATAGTGGGCTGTATTTGTGTGGATAAAGCTGAGAATACCTTCATATTCCCCAAATCGCGGTATCCTGGGCTCCTTTCTAGGTTCCTGTTGCAATGTTTCACCTGTGACCTCTGAGAGGTCATCTGGGCTACTTAAGCATATTTTCAGACTTGGGTCAATAACTGTGCAGGAAATGACGATACAACTTTTCTTTTGATACCATTACGTTGAGATTGCTACAACGAGTCGAATATGAGTCGACTATGAGTATCGAGTCGACTATGCTGGATTAGATAGTGACCTTGACCTGATGTGTGACCTGATGTGCGTGATCAATGGTCGGGAATTATTGTCACCAGTTGAAAAAAATTATAAATCAAAATCAACCGACTTATAGTTTTACAGGCCCAAAAATGTGTCCGTGATTTACACCATCCACCAAAAGGTCCCAACCTTAATTGACAGCGATTTGATGAATTTCTCGTGAAATTCTTTTAAGTTTGTAATTTTGAAGTAATGTTTTGGTCGTTCCTTTTTCAAATATCATCACTTCTATTTCAAATTTCAAATTAAAGCAAATCTTTACCAATAATCCTTAGTACCAAGATCGAGATCACGAGAGGGTATCACACCCCACATCGTGGGACTCCAACTGCCTTGAACCGGACCACATCGGCACGTCAAATTTTATTATTTACTGCTACAAAATAATAATCCAGAACATATAAATCTCGGGGTTTAAGGTCGCTTCAGCTGCCAGGGCTATATAGCGAACTTATCAATCCCCACCCTGAAGGTACCGTAAAAAAATATATATTCACATTGGAGCGATCATTACAGTAAACCCAGGGACCTGTTGGCCTAGTGGTTCTTACTTCATTGCCAACCATTTCAGAATGAGACCCGTGATGAATAAGCAACCAACTGACTTAATTATGCAGCCGGATTAAACGTTTCAAAGGTTTAATTGGCCTCAAAATGGGTGTTGCATGCGAAATCCATAAAGTGAAGGATCCCGACATGTCCTAGCAAATAAGCTCTTCAGCAGCAAACCGTTACAGTTAGAGACCTAATTTTTAGTGTGTCTCTTTAACACATATTGCATAATGACATGACAAACAAAAACAGTAATCCGACAATAAACATCGATAAAAGAACTAATGGAAGCAATGTAAATAAGGACAAAACTGCAAAATTTTTACTTTGCACGTGCATCACGTGGAAGCCGAGGGTAGGCCACCGGCCGGCTAAGGTTGTTTAAATTGACCAGTATCATGTGTACCTGCTTCCCAAAAATTATAGCCATTGGGACGATATTGCAGGCTCAACACATCACAACGTTATACCTTGAATCATCTGGTTTTTCTCTGGCACGTGGACTTTGCACCTCTGTTATAAAATATCCGCTCGGTAGATTTTTGCGGATTTTGGATATGTTACGCCCCTATCAATTGCGAACACAACTATGTATATTATAGGGGCTAGAATTTTTATGACATGTAAATGCTAACTTGACTGGACTATGTAAGTTTATCAGAGCGTATACCTATTAATCAGCATAATCAGAATAAACTGACCTCAGTCGCTCGATGAGAATAAACTGGGTCGTTTTTTTAATTGGGGTCTCTTCAGGAGCAATGGAATATTGAGCGCGGGTTCATTTTGCACCTTGCAAATATTTTTCTACGCCAGTAATTTCACATTACAATATATTCATACTCCCTCACTTCCAGTTTAGGGGAAGTCCGTGCAAGAGTACGCACTTAACTTTCTGAGGGCTTCCACCTTTCTCCTGTATGTCTAACAGCTCAAATTTGTATATGGTTGTTTAGCCTGAAGAATTGTCTATGTATAGTCCATGTTTCAACTCTATGGCTCTGAAAGAAACTCGCCACGAGCCCATCAAAAATAAAAAGTCACGTGCGTACTCTTGCCGGAGTGGGTCGGTAATAGTACGCAAAAGAGGGGCTGGAGTACGCATTAATGCCCCGCTGTGCTTTAGGTGCATAGGCCATAGCGCGATTTTTTTGGTCGCAAAACTAAGCGATTGTATGATTTTATATCGTTCTGAATATACAAGAGCTATGTTGCAACGTTTGGTTTTCCAAAAATGAATTACGAACTCTGTCCCGAGCAAAATTTAAATTGTCCTATCTCTTAAGCATGCACACTCTTGCACAACGGTCTACTGCGTACTCTTGCCGGACATGCTCCCTTGGGAAGAAAGTCTTCATAAACATGCTGGCAGGCGTTTTAGCGTCAGTTCGGTCCTACAGCTCAGCTTTCTTACTGATGACAGACCGTAATAGAATACTTTCGATAATAGAACCATGGTCTGCAAGTTTACCTAGTTAAGAAATATTACATCAAGGGTGCCCAGAACCTTATTTTGCTCTGTACTCCCGCGGAAAGAACAGGAACACTTTAATTTTTTTGTGCAACCTAGGCACTGACCTTGCTTGTTTATACCAGGGTATCCACTATCTCAGTGGTTGCTAAGGAACCAAAACAGCTGCTGCGCACTCTTATCTCATACGTACTCTTACCTGCCCTTACCCTACATTGTTCCGGTTAAGCTGAAAATGTTTTTACTCCAGTGGTATAATAATGATCCCTCAAGACACATTCATTTTTGCATTAAACAGGTGTAAAATGGGTTGTGCAATAATGCCGGAAAGAGGAGTTTGGTACCGTACCTATAAAGAGATTTAGTACCGTAGAAAGAATCCTAATGGTTTACTTTTTCGTAGTTGATATTTTCACAAGCCACGGGTTGTGGTCGTATTATTCCTGGTTCATGACATTTTACGCTGCTCAATCTAAAAATATCGGGTGTAAAATACTCACGGAAATAAGAGTAGATTTTGGCACCTTAGAAAAATCCTATTTCTGACATATTTTTTCAGTGTAGCAATAAACACATATTCTCTTACACCCAGAGTGCCAGGGAAATGTTAGTGTATTTCTGGATGTTTAGTGGCGGCTTTTATCTGTTGATGTGAAGTGCTTCTTTTATGAAAAGTCGGTAGTGGTTTGTGCTTGCGTGGTTGATGTTGGTGTTTTCTTTCAAAAAGTTTGTGTGGAGGTTTTGACTTGTGTTTGGGTAACCAGTGTTCTGCTGGGCCAGTTTATTTTTGCATGTGCATGGTAAGGCGTCGTGATAGTGTTGTTGTCGTGGTATTCTTCATGAGGCCTACAATCCTCATGGCGGAAAGTGACACATACAAGGTGACTTATGAAAACTTCCTGCGGCCATATTTTTAGAGAAAAATTGTTGAGAATTTCGAGTACCTTCTAAATTTATTCAGCGTTATGAAAACTTCCTGCGGCCATATTTTTAGAGAAAAATTGTTGGGAATTTCGAGTACCTTCTAAATTTATTCAGCGTTCTTGAAATCTCTTGCTAACCAAAAACGAAAGGTACCAAGAATGATCGGTTGTACATGATGCATTCACTTTTGGGTCGTCTTATTGTGGTATGCCCCACGAAGCCAAATAAAACCCTGTTTCTGAAAACTGCTAAACTCGAGAGCGCGTTAACACAGTGATCTAAGGCAATAGGAATCAACGAAGTTGGAAATGCAAAGACAAGTCGAATCTTCCTTTTCCTTTTCAAACTCCCAACGCGTCGCCTTAGCTCTGATGCGCGACTTCCCAGGGTCGCGCGCCACGAAACGGAACAGGTATGAGCGGGCCGGGCAATGGAAACATGCTTCCGTGGGTGAAATGGCGCCAAGAAACACAAAGGAGACCCGTACCTGGTCGTGGGGACACCCGTCTGGAAGGTGCGATTCACTCACATCGCGTGTTTGCGCTCCCTGGAGGCCGGGGGAGGAGAGGGGTCAGTGTTGACTCTTTCAACCGCAGACGTGCCAGCCCAGCGTCTCGGCGATCGCCCGGAAGAATGAGGGGGATGAAACTGCGTGCCGGCGAATTCAGCTGAATGCCCAGACTGGTGTTTTTCCAACCGCAGATGCAGAAATTGGCTGATGCGCGCGCTTCAGCGCGGCAGTTTCTTGCATATCAGCCAGTGGCGTAACCAGGATTTGAATTTAGGGAGGGAGGAGCAGGTTGGCAAAGTGTGCCTCCATGTGTGCCCCCTCCATATACTTAAAGTTGCAAAAAATGCGTTTACTGTGGGGTGCTTCCCCTGTTGTGCTATACGAGTTTTTTAAGATTTAGATTTAAAGCCTATTCATTTTAGCTTAAGCTTTAGAATGCATATTTTAGCTTAAACTTTAGAACGTATATTTTATCTTGGCAACTGCATCCAGCTTTAGATGGTCATAGGCTATGACCATCTAAAGCTATGACTCATAGCCGGTCTTCACCTGTACTGTGCTCCCTTGGTTTTGCTATATAGGTAAAGCCAGGAGCGCCGCCACCAATTTTGTACTGGGAAGGGACCAGGGGCGTTGGAAGGGGGGGCAGGGGCGCAGCCAGAGCTTTGGTATGGGGGGGACACACCATCTTTAAGGGGCACCCTGGGAGAAAAATGACACATTTTTAACGCTACTTACGATATCTTAGTTTATATCAATTTTTGGGCACATTTGGTCCAAGAAAAATGCAAATCAAGCATTGATGGAGAAAGAAAACTCGGCTAAAATCGGAAAAAGGTAATTAATACCACCAAAATCATATGGAAGTAGCCAAACACAAATGTTTTGGGTAGATTTAACACGCGCATTGACGGGGGTGGGTACCCGCCCCCCTCGGGTTTTCCGGAGACAGCAGAAAAATGGCGGCGCGTAGCGCCACCGTACTTGGCATACCCTTTTCCTCATTATTTTTACAACTTTTGTGAAAATTCTAGGGTTAGGTCATCTCAGGTCAGGTCACTAGTACAAGTCAAGTGACCTGACCTCAAAAAAGTTTAAGATAGCATAAGTCGGAGCAGGGTGAACTTATCCTATTGAAACTCATATCACATATTGGGCCCACCGAGTTCTCTAAAATATGTTCCGGTATTTTTGACATCGATGACCTAAGGTCAGGTATGAGGCATGACCTCTCCCTTGGAAATACATGGGAAAAAATGTTTTTACTGCATAACTCAGTAACGGATAGTGATAGAGCGTTTATTTTTGCTGCATTAGACTCGCCTGGGCTTCGCGGTTCTAATGATATGAAATTTATATAATTTGACACTGACCTGACCTCAGGTCAGGTCAAACCCTTGATTTGACCTAGCAAGGTCAAATTATATATCATTCGATTCGGCTTGCTGCGAGGATTCATATAGTTTAAGTCGTTTTGCTCTATCTTTACTTGTTCAGATGTAATGACCAAAAACTTAATTTACATGTTATCCCTATTACGGCATGCTTTGACCTCTCGTGACCTTAAATATGACCTGACAAAAAAATGGTCCAAATATTTTCGATGGAGAAGTGGATGGGCTACCCAACGTTTACCGTTTACCGTTTTTCGCTACCTACCGTGGTTCTCGAGATTTTAGAGGGGGCGGGTACCCGTCACCCCCTCGTCAAAGCAAAGGTGGCTCAGACCCCCGTCAATGCGCGTGTTAAGGACAAGTCAGCCATCTCATGAAGTACTTAACATCATAGAAATCAGGGGATCCAGTGATATTTGTCACTATGCGCAAACTAAGACATATTGGGGTCGAAGATTCATTTGTTATGCCCACTGGTTTTGCTCGTACAATTTACCATAAATTTTTAACGGGAATGTGGCACCTTTATAACGCGATTTTAATTGGGATAGCCAAATTGTAAAGCATGCCGTAAACCCGGTACTCAAAATGTCATTTGTCTTGAACTACATTTTTAACATTTTTTCAGAGAAATCATGGACGTTCCATAATTTTCGGCTAAATATACCCCTAATTCCACTAAGTTCCTGGATTCGACCAAGGTGCCACATTCAATTTAATGCCGAGTGAAGCCTGGTTGAATGCAAATTAAGTGCTGCACCTCTCACAAGGGCATTGGGAGGAGGAAGAGTGACATCGTGTCATTGAGAGAGAAGAATGGGGAGATGCCTATTTTTAGCGCGTCTATAAAGTTCAATATTTTCAACGATCGCTTAACGCAGGGGCAAATGAAAGGTAAGCAGGCGGACGGTTCGGATGGGGAGGGTGTGACTGGGCTGAAAATAGTTTAAAAACCAGTTTTTATTTATATAAGCTCCAATAGTTGTTTTTTATGAATTGAATTGAAAATTCATTTATGGTGACCACTAGTTTTGTCATGACGAGTGAGCTCTGGTTGAACGCGGATTAAGCTCCGCGGCTACCACAAGAGCCATGAAAGGAGTGTCCTCGTGACATTGAAAGAGTAAAATTTTTGCTTCCGGAATATTTTGGGATATATATTTCAGCGCGTTTATAAAGTTCCATATTTTCAAGGATCGTTCGGTCCCAGTAAGAGTAAAAACGGTAAACAGGTAGACAGGGCTGAAAATTTTGAGAAACTAGTTATTCATTTATATGAATTAGTATGAATCCTGGTTTAGGGGACTATGCTCTGAGCTTAGGGGCCCGTACCTTTCTATCACCCTCCCCAGAATCCAGCTGAAAAACAGGCAATTCATATAATCAGGGGTGCATAAGCATCACAAGCAGTTTTAGCGATGACTCATTCCTCGTTAGCTCCATTTTACAAGGGGAGTTTCCATTGCGTTATTATTCCCCATCTACATATCAATAGGGGCCCCCCACATATCACCTCATATCATCTCAGAAATCATATCCCCTACATATCTACATATCATCTCGATAGGAGCCCCTTCTCGAGGATCAGACCTCTCCAGAAAAGCTGCCCCCTTCCCCCAGTTGTGTCCCCAGGGACTGGACTAGCTCAGTGTCCCCCACCCCGAGATGATGGGAGTTGGCCTCGTTTTTATTCTCTGTCTATTCAAGACTAACTCAGGGGACCCCTGATGGGGATCACAGCCCCCCACCCCCCAGAGCAGCTCATGTTTCGCCCAGGGACTAGACTAGCTCAGTTTCCCCCAGAGATGGGGTAATCAGAATAGGTCAATAGGTCCCAGATGGCTCATAGGTCTTTGAACCAGCTAAAGGAGCCCTAGACCAATTTAAGGCGCCAAGTCACCTTGGGGGGCCTCAAGCCAACATAAGGAGCTCTCACAAGCTCAGCGCCCAGAAGAGCCCAAGGTGCCCCCAGGGCCCATACCAAGTCAGGGTGCCCCCCTCCCCCAGGGCCCAGATCCGCTCTTGGGCCCCAGATCAGCTCTTCAGTCCCAGATCAGCTCAGGGGCCCGGGGCCAGATCAAGTCAGGGACACTGAATCAGCTCAAGAGTCCTTTATCAGCTCAGATTTCCATCACCAACTTGGGGCTCAATCAGTTCGGGAGCCCTAGAGCTGCCCAGGGCACATCAGAACGGCTCCTAGAGCACCAGATCAGCTTAGGGGACAAGGGATCAGCTCAGTGCTCCACGACCAGCTCGGGGCCCAGTTCAGCTCGGAGATACTAGACCAAGTCATGAGGCACTTAATTAGCTCAGAAGCCCCATACCAGCTCAGAGGCCCTCATTAGCCTCGATGGGCCCAGCTCAGCTCAGGGCCCCAGAGCTGCTCAGGCAATTTCATAATCAACTTAGGAGGCCCAGATCAGGTTACAGTGAACTAGACCAGCTCAGGGGGGCACCAGACTGACTCAAAGGACATCAGATGGGCTCAAGGCATAATGATGGCTCAGGAGACACCAGATCGACTCAGGGGGCATTGGTTCAACTTAGGGCAACATACCTGCTCAGAGGGGCACCAGATCAATCAGCTCGGGGGCCAGACCAGCTCCTACCCCCCAAACAAGAGCAGGGGCCTAGATCAGCTTAAGGAGCAACATATCAGCTCAGGGAACACAAGATCGGCTCAGAGCTCACCAGACCAGTTAAATGGGCACCAGACCTTCTAAGGAGACATCAATAACCAGCTCAAGGGGCACCTGCTCAGCTCAAGAGGTACTATGCTGGCTCAGGGGACATTCAATCAACTCCAGGAAGCAATAGATCAGCTCAGGGGCCCCGGATCAGCTCAAGGTACATACACTAAAACAGCTAATAGGGCACCCGACAAGCTCGGAGGCATCATATTAACTCATATAACATTATATAGGTTCAGGAGGCACAATGATCTTCTCAGGGGGCACCAGATCAGCTCAGAGGGCACGTGGTCAGCTCCAGGGGCCAAGACCAGCGCCCAGGGGGCACCAGATGAGCTCATGAGGCACCAGATAAACTTCGCCCATTCGGTTTTTGGCGACGATGAGGCATTAGGTGCACACCGATTAGGTGCCCATGCTCTTCCCGGGTGCTTAGAAATGCGACAGAATGCCCTAGCTGACCAAAACAGATACTACATTGTCAAGCAATAGTTAAAATCACTTCATGCAGTCCAACTATAGTTGCATCTAGGTTCAAAGGCACAGAACACTAAGTTTCGAGTGGCACAGCCTAATCGGGATATAAGGCCTGGCAATCAAAGAGCACTCCGGCACCGATGGGGGGGAAGTGCCCCCTGGGAAGGGGGATTCAAATCCCGATATCCCGGTACTACAGTCCCGGTCTCGATATTCCGGTACTGTTGGATCCGATACTAGTCTCGGCCGGGACTTTGCTGAGATAAGCTTAGTAGGTATGATGGGACCTACGTGGATATGATGATGTGAGAATGGTGGTTTAGGCTTATACCTCATTAAAGAGTATCTGTTTTATTCCAAAAATATATGTACATAAAAACGATGTCAATAAAACAGAACGAAGGCACTTCAACTATTAGCTTGGAAATCCAGCCATTTCGACAATAATCCCTCAGGGGACCGATCTTCACTTGCCGGATTCGTCCGGCAAGTAAAGATGGAGCAACGGGGAGTGACGCGCCCGGGGCCCCAGTCAGCCTTGGGGGGGGCACGTCGACGCATCGCCGCGGACTTATCATTCTGGTCCTCCGGCGGCCGCCGCCTCTTCCGACTTCGGTCGGGTAGAGTCGGCGTCTGTCGTCGGTGGCTCTGGTGATGAGGCCCGCGGTGATGCTGATTACTGCCTTACAGGCCCTTTGTTACCTGGTCGGTAACCGTATTGGATCGGGTCAGCTCTGTCCTGTACCCCCAGTATGTAGCTCCTGTTTGTTTTTGTTCTCTTGTTTTGTTGATTATTTTCTGTTCCTGTCATCTTTTATGCCTTAGTTGTTGGCCCCACAGTTATTTGCCTTCTTCGGCATTTTATGGGTGTAAGGCGCCCACTCGAGGCCTATCTCGAGCCCCGGCGACGAGGTTGACGGGATCCTGGGGGTTGAGGTCCCCCTCGGGCGGGTCAGTCCCGAGGGCTCCAACACGCCCACTTTGGCCCAGATATCTCGATCTAACCGGGGGTAAGCCGTCTGTAGGCTGCCGCAGACGGCCTAGCGACGCGGCAGTGTCTACGGGCACTGTCGCTCGGTCCAGCTGGGCAGGGGGATTATGTTTCGGGCGTGCGGCGCGGCGCCCTTCGCGGTGGGGACTGTGATAGTTCTTCCCGGGCGCGACGCGGGCCGGGGTTTCGGAAACCGTCGTTTTTCGCGACTCCGGCCTGTTGCGCGCGCCTGGTGAACCGCAGTCTCCGCTGCGTGAGGGCTGCCGCGTTTTGCTTCGTCCCGACTCATGGCCCTGCCGGCCCACTGGGCTGATGGCGTCAAGGGGGTGGGTGCGTTCTGATCGGAGGGGTTGTGTGAGTACCTCTCGTCCCTCTGAGACGGGTGCACCTGCCCCCGTAGGCACTGTACCAGCCCCCGGGCCCAGCTATTGACAGCTGGCAACCCGGGGGGCCGAAGGTAAACCGAATCACCATGGCTTCTCTAACTCACACTCCCACTGAGCCGACCGCACGGACTCCGACCCTCGCCTCGACACCGACCATCTCTCGCCCACCCACTGACACCGCCACAGCGATGGAACTTTCCGAAGCTGAACCCCCCGCGCGAACTCGACCAGAACAGGCCACCTCCTCGACTCCTCGTGTACTTATGCTAAGGATTGAGGACAGGTCTATGAAAGTCAACCCATTTCAACTACACCAATCACTCAGCGAGTTCAGACCAACACATGTTTTCCGACACCGTAATGGCATTGTGGAACTGGAGATGGGGAACGATCGAACCGCGGCCAAACTCCTGAAAGCGCAGTCAATCCAAGTAAAGTTAGCGAATCGAACAGTAGCTGTGCCCATATCTGTTTCTCCCCATTCCAGTAGGAACAGCTGCCGAGGTGTGATCAGTTGCCCTGAGATCTCTGACACCACCGAGGATGAAATTCTCGAAGGCATGAGAGAACAAGGAGTTGTTGCTGTAAAGAAGTTGACGAAAACAGGAGGGAAGGATAGGGACACAGGAACAGTCATGCTCACATTCACGGGGACGACGCTACCAGCCAGAGTCCATGTGGGCTGGCGATCTTTGCGAGTCCGAGAGTTTGTCACAAACCCGATCCGATGTTATAAGTGCCAATCGTATGGTCACATGGCGGCGTCCTGCAAAGGAAAAGAGCGATGTGGGAAATGTGGCGAACCCGATCACGCATCAAACACATGCACGGCATCCACACTGAAGTGTGCGGGCTGCGGTGGCCCACACGAGGCATGGGACCGCTCATGTCCCAAGCTTGAGAAAGCGAAGGAGGCGCTGAAGAAAAAGACACAAGGCACCAACAAAACAGAACCAAAGAAAGCAGTTACTGTAACAGGTAACCCATCTACTAGAAGGGATCCCCAAGCAACATCTCCGTATCGTGACGCATTGATAAGTGATGTCTCCAGAAACATCCAACTACAAACACCAACAACCGCACAAAACCCTTCATCTCTAAACATAGATTGCCGTATGAAGGATTGCATGCGCCTCTCACTCCGAGAGTTTCTGGCTCTGATTTCCCGTCTGCTGCCCTGTAGCGAGGATATGAGGGAGACCGCCACTGCATGTGAGACGCACACGGTGGATCCGGCGACCCAGACGGCCCCAGACACACATGACGCCTCAACTAATGTGTGTTCTGCAGAAATAGCGGGACCCGTGGATACCGTTCCAGACTTAGCACCAGAACAGAACGTTTCCCTGGCCCAACTGGACGCCAAGCTGGGTGTCATAGAACCATGCATAGCGAGCTCAGGAACAACAAACACAACTGAAAGAACAAACACAAGTGAAACAACAAACACAACTGAAACAACAAATTCAGACGAAACAACGAACATTGAGCCCTGCGGAAAGAGAGCCAGGGAAGACTCCCCAACCTCCCCCCAGGAGCCGCGAATGACCCCAGCTCTTCCACTTCAGTCAGAAGTGTTCTAAACCCTAAGTCCTTCTCTAAAAAGGCGCGAGTGGTGCTGTCCCGGATGGAAAACCCCCTCCCTATCACCGAGGGAGGACACAAACCGTGTGAATCCTCAAGCACACCTGGAACTGCCCCTCCCAGCTCAGAACAGAGAGAGACTGACTCTGACCACCTCCCCACCACAGACGAGTGCAGTGATAGGGTGCCACCGCCACCATCACCACCCAAACCACAGAGACCACTCAAGGCGTTGCTCCCCCTACCAGTCCCTCCGGATAGTCAGCCCATGGACCATGAAGACAATATGGTTATGCCCGCTCCGCCGCCGCCGCACATAGGGCCCCCGGGGCGAGTAAATGAATTAGTAGAAACCATAAACAAAAGAGCTAGCGCCACAGGCCAACACAAAGACAACAAAAATATAGCAAACACAATAAATACATTGAACATGAACATAGACACACACAAACAGGACGGCTTTGTGCCTCCCCATCCCCCTCCCAGAGTGCCACCTGGCTTTCGGGCCAGGGATAGGGCACATTCGTTTTCTGACTGACCGGAGAGACCGCGTTCTCACTCTCGGGAGTCTGACAGCTATAGGCGTGCACGCTCAAGGGACCGGCCATGTCCAGTATGGGAGCGAGGAACAGCTCCTCAGCTGAGTGGAACTCTAACAGGAGGAATCCCCTTCCAGGGGCCCAGTCAGCCACGATGATTGGTTTCTCTTTTAGCCGTGATCAGTGTTTTATATCATTTCTTATCACTCTCATGACCATGACCAGCTTCCTTCAATGGAACATGCGCGGATTCCGATCCAACCTCCCTGACCTCCAGGCCTTGGTGTCAGCAGGCAATCCCATTGCAGTCGCACTTCAGGAGACTAAGCTCAGAGACGGCCAAGGCTGCAATATTCACCACTATAAAACATATCAACATAACTTACCGAGCACAACAATTGCCCATGGAGGCGTCGCTCTTCTTATTCACTACTGCATACCTTCTGTAGCATTTACGCTTCGCACTGAACTGCAGGCAGTGGCTGCGACTGTTGATCTTGGGGATATAAAGATCACATTAGTATCGCTCTATCTACCTCCCGGGGAGGCCTTCCCTGACGCTCAATTCCAAAGCCTGTTACGACAGCTGCCCCCGCATCACATAATATTAGGCGATTTCAACTCACATAGCACATTATGAGGCTGTTCCCGATCCAACAGCCGAGGAAGGCGTCTCGAAGATATAATCAACTACAACGACTTATGCATTATGAACACAGGCCAACAAACACATATCTCTTTACCCTCAGGCGCGACGTCAGCCATCGACTTATCGCTTTGTTCTTCCTCTGTAGCAAATCGGTTTCACTGGCGCACCCACAGCAACCCCTGCGGAAGTGACCACTTCCCGCTGTGGGTGTGGTCGGATAGGCCCCATCCGGGAACACGGATTCCTAGATGGAACTTTGTAAAGGCGGACTGGGACAGTTTTACCTCTGACTGCGCTTTAGCATTCAGACCAGAGGCTGGTAAAACCGCTACCACCTTGTATGAAGAGATACGCTCTCGCATCCTGCAATCTGCTGACAGTTTTATCCCAAAGACTAGCCCACTCCCCGCCGAGTACCAGTCCCCTGGTGGAACGAGGATTGCAGGCGCACCATTAGGGAACGGCGACGCTGTTTTAGAAAGTTCAAAAGGCGCCCTACAACCGAGAACCTAGTCGCGTTCCGACGCGCAAAAGCATTAGCGAGAAGAACTGTTAGAGATGCGAAAAGGAAATCATGGCACGCTTACATTAACACAATTAATAGGCTCACACCACTCACGGCTGTCTGGAAACATATAAACCGCATCTCCGGTCGTACCGCCCCGACCCCCTACCGGTTTTATCACGCAACCACAATTTGATCACTGACCCCACGGAAGTTGCTAACACCTTCGGAGCGGTGTGGGCCGAGCGCTGGCAGCTGGGAACGACCCACCCTTGCTTTATCCGCCACAAAACAATCAGTGAAGGGACGCCGGTAGACTTCAACACCACCACCTCACTGTCTTTTAATGATTGTTTCAGCTTTGATGAACTGAGTACAGCACTCTCGCTCACCAAAAACACCGCAGCCGGGCCCGACAACATTCACTACAGCATGATTAGGAACTTGGACGAGCCATCACATCGGGTGCTTTTATCATTCTATAACCATATTTGGACCAGGCACGAATTCCCGGATACTTGGCAAGAGGCCATGGTAGTCCCTGTTTTAAAACAGGACAAAGACGGTAGTGACCCTCTCCACTACCGCCCCATCGCCCTGACTTCTAGTGCATGCAAGTTGTTCGAAAGAATGATTAACCGTCGCCTCACATGGTTTCTAGAAAGCACCGGATTTCTATCCAACGCACAGTGTGGTTTCCGCGCCGGCCGGTCCACCACTGATCATTTAGTTTCACTTGACACAGCCGTTCGCCGCTCTTTTACCCGGAAACAGCACACCATCGCGGTCTTCTATGATATCGAGAAAGCCTATGATACGGCATGGAGACATGCGATTCTCCGGAAGCTCCATGCTGCCGGAGTGAGAGGGCACATGGGCTATTTTCTGGCCAACTTTCTCAGGAATCGGTATTTCAGGGTAAAGGTAGGAAATGCCGTGTCAAGGAGGTTTGAGCAGCTGAGCGGGGTACCACAGGGAAGTGTCCTGAGTGTGACCCTCTTCGGGGTTTTAATCAATGACATCTGCAGTGCAATCCCTCCCACTGTTGAGAGATCGCTTTTTGTCGACGACCTAGCCGTCTGGATAAGCACCTCGACCACACTCTCTGCACAGCGACAGCTACAGCTATGTATTGACGGCCTGACCGAGTGGAGCCTCGTGAATGGTTTTAAGTTTTCGACTGAGAAAACGGTTTGTGTGCATTTCATCCGCCGGACCCGCTACTGCTCAGAGCCAATGCTGAGGCTGTACGGGAGGTGAATCCCAGTCTCTGACCATGCCAAATTTCTTGGTTTAACCATCGACAAGCGTCTTACCTACACACAGCACATTATATTGACAAGAGACAAATGCATGAAACGCGCAAATGTATTAAAGATGGTATCACGCACATCCTACGGAGCGGACAGAATCACACTTTTACGCCTGTATCGAGCACTGGTAAGATCGGTCCTGGATTATGCTTCCGTGGTTTATGACGGTTCTCTAACGAGCACTAAGCAGCCCCTGGACGCAGTCCACCACGCCTGTATAAGAGTGGCCACTGGTGCTTTCCGCACCTCACGTAGAGCAAGCCTTCTGGCTGACGCTGACGAGGCCCCGCTTGACCTTAGGAGGAAGCGACTCGCACTTATGTATGCCACTAAGATCCGCCAATACCCAACCCACCCAACGTACAAGTGGATCTTTGACCGCTCTTTAATAGACTTATTCGCTGCGGGGAGGCAAAGCTCATGTTCGGCTCTGTGCAGCCGGATTTCACACTGGCTTGGAGAATCTAACATTAATATCACCATGATCGCAAAACAACGCCCAGGGACCCTAGAGCCATGGCGTGAAGTATCCGCCAAATGTGACACAAGGTTGATGCAATATGGAAAGGCGCACACACTTCCACCAGACTTCGCGCAACTCGCTGCTGAAAGAATCCATTCATACACCGACCGCACAAAGTTCTACACTGACGGCTCCAAGGGAGCAGCTGGAGCCGGATGTGCCTTTGTTAGCGAAGGAACCCGCCGCTGTTTCGGGCTGCCGAATGTTGTGTCGGTCTTTACAACCGAACTGTTTGCCATCTTGCAAGTTTTACGACACATCAGACACCTTTCTGGGACACGACATCTTATTATCACTGACTCGGCCAGCTCGCTGGCAGCGCTCCAATCTAGTCATTTACAGACATCGTGGCTTGTAGCTGCTATTCTAAAGCTATTGACTGCAATGGCTTCTCGTGGCTTTGACGTCCAGTTTCTATGGGTTCCAAGTCATATGGGTGTGACTGGCAACGAACTAGCGGACGAAGCTGCCAAGACGGCGTGTTCGCTGGCTCCCCCGCAACGATTTCGGGTGCCAGCTGGTGACATCAAGGCCCTAATTGACCAGAATATACGTTCACAATGGCAGTCGAGATAGGAGGCGGAGCCAGACTGTGCGTTGAAGCGTTTAAGACCACGCATTGGCCAATGGGAGTCGAGTTGCAGACGAAATAGGAGGGAGGAGGTCTGCCTCACTCGACTCCGCATTGGTCACTGCTATACCACACACTCGCACTATCTCAACAGCACGAACCCCAACATGTGTTCTCACTGTGGCAGCCGCCTCACTGTTCAACATGTTTTATCTGTCACTGACTCCTGTGAACAGCTTAAACGAATTCAGCGCCGGTTCTTCCCACCGTTTCCACTGGAACAGATTTTAGGCGACAACACAGTCATAGACATCTGTCAGGTTCTACCATACCTGCGGGAGATCAAGTTTGACATCATCTACAATCCCATCCCACCTAATTAGGTGGCATGTAGAGCTCGCAACAATCCAGGGCAGGTTTAAATTACATAGCATTAAAAACTAAGTAGGTTAAATAATGATGGGCGCGATATAGCCTAGACGCTGAAGGCGCCCTATAAACCCCAATACACACATTTCGACAATAATAAAAATGAGCCAGCGAAGAAACACACCAGGTCTCCGCTTCAAAATTGTTTACAAGACAATCAAATGAATCTTCATACTTTTTAGACCCTCACCTGGCGCCATTCAGACGCCCTCTCAATCCAGCATACAATCTGTGCTCGCTTAAATATGTATTTTTCTTTAGGACCACTGCCGAGACCAAGGTTGATGGCATCAAGGCCAATCCAACTTGCCGGTGCAGGAATCAAAATTTTGAGAACAGGAGAGCTTTCTCTCCATTTCCCTATAAAAGCTCCTTGCAAATGAGGATTGTGCTGGCTGGGAGTGAGCCAAATGAATGTGATCCACAAAATCCATAAAATGTTTTAACCCCGTGGCCGATTCCGCAGAACACCTGGGACCAAGTACCATGAACATTAGTCCGGGCCGAAAATAATATTTTCGTTCAGGATCGCTCCTTTAATCCCCGTAATACCCGGGCAAAGGTACAGAAGTTGAGACAAGAAAAAAACATAAAATATCATCTTCCACCTCCTATTTTACCTTTTCTACTTACCTTTTCAGTCACGGTAAGCGTTGAAGTCACCATACATTTCAGGATTCAAATAGAAGATTAACATCAAGCTTTTATGTCTCGTTAATTATTGCCCTCAATACGATACTTTTCATGTAAATCTGGATGAAAACACTTGTTTTTGAACGTTTTTATTCACGGCAAGCAAAAGCCATCTCACATCCACCAAAGTGCAATCATTTCACTCAGATGAGGCCCATTTAAAAAGTCGCCCTTCTGCTCAACTCTCGGTAGACATCTCCGAGAGGCAGAGCGTGACAATATAAACCGATGGCGACCGTCGTGTCCTGCTTTTTTGGCAGAAGCATGCGTGACCTCCGAAACCCAACGCTCCACCCCTGAGATTGGCACGGCAGATCTGGTGAATCATTAGGGACCATCTTCACCATCTCCAGATCCTTCTGGGTCATTTTGCTCGTGAACGGTGGCTCTCTCACCCCCCAGCCAGCAATTTTGCTCTGGCCCAGACCAGGGTGCAGTCTGGCTTACTCTGGCAAAACTGCCCCGGCAAAGCACGGATTTTCTACATTCTTGCTTGGGAGTTGACACAACGGCCCGTAGTGCGGCCAGGTCTGGGCCCGTACTGGGCCAGAGCAGTGGCGCGGCAGATTTTGCCCGTATTAGCCCAAACTACGCGGAGATGACCGTGTTAGCCATAGCTCAGCCAAAGCAATATCAATGCTGAATTACTAGGGCCCAGTGCACGCGTAATACGGGCTGGCTCTGGCAAAAGCTGTGGCTTACTCTGGTGAGGCCCGTCAAAGTGTAGCGTTTCGGAGCTAGCCCAAGATCAACGTACTTAATTTCTGTGTTGAAATTGTATGGCCCCGATCTGGCATAGCATGGGCGTACTTTGGCCTCTACCCAGCGAAATGCAGTTGTTCCACTACGCGTTTAATGATGATTATGCTATATAAAATTAAGCGGCAATCGCTCGTAATATAATGTAATTGAAAACGCCGAAGAGTAATATACTCTTTGGCGTTTTCAATTACATTATATTACGAGCGATTGCCGGTTAATTTTATATAGCATATTCATCATGACTATCACGCTCAAAACAACACTTCAAACACTTAAGACTTACGCGTTTAATGTAGCAGATTACGGGATCACTGAGAATAATACGGACGTAAAATAAGTATGCATTATTTTCAATTACCTTGTACTGTGATAAATCTAAACACCACGCACGCCCACCTCGGGTCGAAGGTTCAGTATGGTTTTTTCCTAGAAGATTTCATTGCGGCTGTGGGGCCGAGATATAAGTTGTCGTCAATTAGAAGCATGAGATACATGGTACATAGAATACACGTCAAAACTAAAAAATTGTTCAGTTTTTAAAGTAGCATCTTAAGTGTCCGTCCTCCACAGTAGCCTCGAGTCTCGGTTAAAGCATAAGTATCTATCACCTTCGACATAAACGTGAGGGCCCAGTAAATCTGCAGCCTGCTGTCCAGCAGAAAATGTCCCGTCTAAAATTAAAAGGAATTTGTGCTCCTTGTTTGGGAGAAACTGGTTAACATATTGTGACAAGCACTGGTGCAAGATTCAATTTGACGTGTAAAAGCTCAAGCGATGATGGTTGGTTTTTTCATACTTGTGAAGAAAGTATTGTCATGCATCGGTAGAGTTTTGGTCTCATCTACGTTAAAACCATTATCAAAAACATCATGGTACATGTGCATGTATTAAACATGGAAAAACCTGGGATTCGGCAAACTAAGCCAACACATCACCCATAACTCACAACTGCGTGTACTGCAGTTGGCACACCTCGTTGGGTTCTTGCACGTCGGCATGGTCTGCTGTCGGCATGGTCTGCCTGTCAGACCAGTCCTCTGGCGCACGGTTTCTCATGCGCCGTGCGCGTCCTCCGTTCCGGTCCCGGCTTCCCGAGAGCCATCTTGATACTGCTTTGCAGACTCCGGAGCGCGAAGAGTCGGCTCCGTTTCGCTTCAGGGTCTCTGTGGAGGGCAGATAGAATAAAACTTTAATTTTGGGAGATTTAACTTTGTAATACAGGGATGGGATGGCATGATCTACGACATGGGCCGTGCCACCGGGAGAGGGACAGGGAGACAAGCTGCCAAAGGCGAAGGTTACTGGCCCTGTGGCGTTGACTGCAACAAAATACAATGTCTCGCCCTCAGATACGGACCCTCCACCACCATTGGGTCCAAGGAGGGGCATGGGACCACTTGCCTTCCCGTTCCGACTCGGCTCCCCTGAAATAGCCTCTGCATCCTGAAACGTTCTTGGCTCTCCCTGAAGGGGTGCAGCCCCTCCAAGAATTCGAGTAGCGGCGCAATGGCGATAAGATATCCAACCTGATATACTTCTACCAATTGATTAGTTGCACCGTCAAAAATTGGCGCCCATCTGGTCCAAGCACTCGGCCCCTTTCCCCTTCCGCTAGCGTGGAAACCCCCCATCTCGGAAGTCCTGGGTTTGCCAATTGCTAGCCATCCGGAAACATTGATTGATGCCTTTAAGGGACATCCACGCAAGTAGTGCAAAATCATTTTACCTGTAGGACTCCAGCTATTCGAATGGATCAGATCTTAGTTTCGCTGCCAGTTTATCTGAGTTTCACTCCCCAGGATGGGAATGAAGCTAATATAAACTTGTTTCGGATGATTACATAAATTACAAATAAATGATTAAATAAATGATACATGACCCGCACTAATTGCTCATTACATAAATAAACAAAAGAAAAGGGCTCAGCTAAACCATATATCTGCGACTTGAGGCTGGTCACTTTCATTACGCCAGCTCTGATAACATGGAGTTTATCGACACTCTTCTCCAGTTTGTCGAGCTCATTTTGACACAACCCCAATATCATTCCTGGTTTCGATTATGCAAAGCTCACATCAATGATTTCTATGTGAAAATACTGTCTAGTCTCTAAAGATTCCAGTGTTTATCTGAAGCACGTAGCAGGTAATCGCTTTGTATGATGCATGCAGTGTTTCAATCTCGCTTTTACTTACCGAGAATGACGGCAAAGAGCCGGGAACTTGCAAGGCTGTCCTTCCCGTTGCGGCCTTTTAAAGAGAGACGGCTCGCCAGTACGGGCCCGAAGAGCTGTTTGTATAGATAGAGGACGTTCTGCTGGATGGTGACCACCGGGTCGCACCACCCACCGAGATATTCAACCTGTGAAAACATTAATTCGAATGTATTCTACGGTTTGGACAGCTATTTATGTGTTTATGTGTGTATGCATCAGTGGCAGATTCATGATAATCTTTCGCTGGGGCTAGAGGGTTGAGCCTCCTCTCGGTCATCGTCTAAGCATTAACTAGCAGCATAGCTTATAATAATTAAAATAATTATCAACGGCATTGCTTACCTCTTCAGGAGTTTCCAGCCGGATCTGGATCGTTAGAGCGAACCTGTAAAGAAAAACGGCCCATTCAGTTGGAGCAGATTCCATCGAAAGTATTCCAAGAATATAATAGGTATATGCAAAATTACATGCAAAAACATTCCCAGATCTGGCAGAGCAGGAGCAAAATTACTACAACGATTTTGGTCGAAGTCTAAATGCTCACCTTTAAACTTTGGAGACAGGTTCACACAACTGAAGAGATGACACGAAAATCTACAGCCATTTTTTCTTGCGCGTGTACGTATTCTTCTCGCGCATGTGCAAATCAGATGGTCCTCCAGCCAAAGAAATATTGGACGGCAAGACCAATCCTGAGCTAGCCCAAATCGGCCCGTGCATAAGCCCTAGCTAATATCAGCCCTAATTAGCCAAAGATAAGCCCAAGTTTTCCAGACTTTCTGGGCTGAGCTAGCCCAAGTCAGTCATGGCTTAGCCAGAGGTTGATAACTGCCGTAGTAAAGTCCGTCTTAGCCCAAACAAAGTGGAACTATTGATTTCGTGATTATTTCCCCGTAACTCTGGCTCAGCATGGGCTAATGCGGTCCGCCAGACGTAGCCAGAGCTCAGCCCGTGCAAATTGCTGGCTGGGCCGGCGGCGTCTTCTTCCAGTCGACCAGATGATCGTAGTCTTTTGCCTGGAAGTGAATGTTTGGTACTCTAAACTTTCGCACCACTCCAGACTCAGAGCACCTCGAGCGGGTCTCCTCAATCTTGCACACTGCCTCTTCTCTGACCTTTGGACGGTCATCAGCTAGCATTGCAAGCAGTACGTTTTCGGGATGAGCCCAGTATTCCCTTCGTTTGTGGTACCGATTGGACGATGGAACGGTCCTCCTTTGGCAGTCTTCTGGATAGCTCGATAAGGTACATAAGGTTTGGGGCGCCGTCTGTTATACGCCAATGGGTCCTGTAGTAGAACCAACCGGGTGCATACTGGTTTAACACGCGCATTGACGGGGGACGGGTACCGCCCCCCTCGGGTTTTTCGGAGATAGCAGAAAAACGGCGGCGCGTAACGCCGCCGTACTTGGCATACCTTTTCCCTCTCCATTTGTAAAATTCTACTTCCCACTTCTGTTAAAATTCTAAGGTTAGATCATCTCAGGTCAGGTCACCAGTACAGGTCAAGTGACCTGACCTCAAAAAAGTTCAAGATAGCATAAGTCGGAGCAGGGGGAACTTATCCGATTGCAACTCATATCACATAATGGGCCCACAGAGTTCTCTAAAATATGTTCCGGTATTTTTTATATCGGTAACCTAAGGTCAGGTACGAGGCATGATCTCTCCATTGGAAATACATGGGAAAATTGTTTTTACTGTATAACTCAGTAACGGATAGTGATAGAACGTTTATTTTAGCTTCATTAGACTCGCCTTGGTTTTGCGGTTCTACTGATATGCATTTTCTATAATTTGACCCTGACCTGACCTCAGGTCAGGTCAAATCCTTGATTTGACCTAGCAAGGTCAAATTATATATCATTCGATTAGGCTTGCTACGGGAATTCATACAATTCAAGTTATTTTGCTCTATCTTTACTTGTTAAGATGTAATGGCCGAAAAACTTAATGTACATGTTATCCTATTACGGCATGTTTTGACCTCTCGTGACCTTAAATTTGATCTGACAAAAAATGTTTCAAATATTTTCGATGGAGAAGTGGATGGGCAACCTAAAGCCGTTTACCGTTTTTCACTACCTATCGTGGTTCTCGAGATCTTAGGGGGGCGGTTACCCGCCCCCTCGTCAAAGCGAAGGTGGCTCAGACCCCCGTCAATGCGCGTGTTAAGACGAAGCACACCATACGCTTATGTTCTTTGCTTGGCGAGCGTACTGAAAAGTATGCCCGCAGGATACGGGCTTTACAGTTCTTCACTTTGGTGGCGATGTTGGCTTTCGGAAAAAACGTTCGTTTTCATCAGAACTGGCTCCTCATTTGTTTTGTCTGAGCTTAAGTTCCATTGCACGAAGCCTGCTCTTTCATAAACCTCAGAGATATTATGTGCAACAGTTTTTGCTGCTGACCTTATTGGACGGGTAATATTTGAATCCAGTGAGAGCATCTTCCTTTTGATTTCTAGAAAGTGCCTATGGACATCGAGATCCGTTGGTAGCATTGTTTGTGAGAATTCCCTTGGCGTAAAATTCAGCTGGTCTGCAGCTCCCTTTCTCTTCCATCTCGTAGAACGGCGTGGTCCAGCTATCTTAAGTTCAAATAAACTTTCTTTAATTACACAACCGTCGCGCTTGCTCCTGCACTTTTCTTTGCACCGATGTCACTTCTCATCCATCAAGACTCGACCACGACTTGTTTGCTGCTGAATTTTTCTTGCACGTTCGTGATATCTTCCTAGCTAAACTGCAATGTGTTTTCTTACTAAACGTCTCTTGCAGTGAGCTGGATCAGAGCATTACGTACGGCCTCTCGTTCCGCCCCGATGTCTCACCTCACACGGACAGGGTCAGTAGAAAACTGGCGGAACAGTTGAAGTCACCAACGCGAAGCTGTGCTTTATCTTCATCGGGCACCCTGGTTCTCAATTAGCAGAGCCAAGCAGACCTTTCATGAGCTGCGCACTGGATATCGGACACCAGGCGCGTGCCGCGGAGGCATTGACGAAACGGCCGAGGTGGAAACCGCCACGATAAACGTAGCTTTATGTACGGTGAAAACCAGCCAGAAAGCAGGACCATGACCTGAAGATCCTCATCCCAGCCCTCCTTCCACAGACGTATTCAGGAGGTGGGAAAAGACCGTTTCTCTCTGGAATGCTATTGTGTTACCCTTTTTATTAAACAACACAAACTTTTTTCAGTGATTAACTCTATGAACCTACCGAATCAACAGCCTAGATCCGCCCCGGGACCCCCTTGCAACAACGCAGTAACTCGGCTAAGATATGCTTCGAAGTTCATGACGGTTATCCATGCATTTTTGCGAGTATTTTGTCAACAATGTTTACATTAACGCGATCCAGGGTGTTAGTGCCCTATTCTTACGGCGCTAATAGCTGGGTGACTGCGACGCCGGGAGGTGAAAATGTTGGCTTAGATTTTGATGTTTTAGAGGTGGAAGATGCGGCTTCATCCCGTTTTGTTTGTGATTTCCACTCTATTTATGCCTACGCCTGGGTATTTTGACTATTAATGGAAGCATTTGATATTATCGTCCCGGCCTAATGAACATACCTACAGCAACTTTGTGCTCCCGTGCCTGGACCCTCAATTCGAATGGTGCTGCCATCTATGCGTTGTTGGCCGAACTAAAGCTCACACCGGAGATTCGTAAGACGATCATTGAGCGCCGCCTACCTCTGACGGTTGGACGACTAACTGCACTCTGGTGGACTGTCGGCGAACTAAAGCTTACTTTGGACCAAAGGCTACAGTACCGATGATGAATTTCTTGACGGCATACCCACTGACATTTTATGTCAGTGGGAGCACCAAATGCCAAGGCTATACAGCGCAACCAGCCTTCACCCTGTTAGGAGGCATTAAGTTGATCAGATCAACTTATTCAGAGGCACTGCTGGGACTTGAACCCGGGACCCATCGCTCAGGGACAGGAGCGTTATGCTCTAAGCGACGCATCACTGTGCAGCGCCGAGAGTGTTATGCTATACATACACATGAATTCAAACGCGGAGTTTCCGCCCTTTGAAATCTTATCGCTAGGGTCCCGAAATTTGCGTCCTCAAGGGCGAATAGGTGAGAGGTGACACTCTTTCAGGTACTTGTAACTTACAAGTTGTAAGATTAAAAGCTTTTGTCAGTAATACATGAAAATCACGGAATGATTCTAAATTGGTCTGAATACAGTTTTTAGTCCTTTTCTGGCCCATAGCAATACCATCACAGAGTCACGTGGAAACCATGCCGCGGGCCCACCAGCATACCACGTGCATAGATGACAATGGCCCATATAAAAACCACAACCGCCTATATGGATCCCACCTGGCACGCCCACCTCGATACCATCTTCCTTGTGAACATTGGACCCACAAGAATACCAGTTCCAGACCATATGGGTGCCATATGAATGGCCCATCTTGAACCCATGGCCCGTAAGGGCCCACCTAGCCCGTTCAATACCCATATGGTTCCCACTACTGCTTGTTGGCAGGGACCTGAAAGGCGGGGTTGTTTGTCTTACCCTACTTGCCTCCCTGAATCCACATCTGACATATGTTTGGCATTTGATCATTTTGTTTGACATAAGAGATATCACACTCTACCTGGCGTATGTATTTCTGCAAAAAAGACGAGCAAAAATCATATAATTCCCCCAAAATTCTGGCCCTTAAACCGCCCTTGAATTTTTAATTTCACCTAAATAGAAGATATCACCATGTTCAAGCAATTCCCTTTCAATCCATACCAGTTTCGTGAAAATAGAGCCTAAGAGACAAGAGTTACGGATAATCTAAAAAAGGCAGACATTTTGTATATTTTGAAACACTTACCCTCAATTTTCAAAATTTTGGGATTTTCTTTTTTAAAAATGGAGATTAGCGCAAGATGAATCGATTGCAGTGTGAATTTTTAAAATCGGTCGGGTAACTTTTGAAATCTTCGGGGGCAGAATCTGCCCTCTGTTGGAAATAGGGGTAGCCGGAAGCCCGTTGGAAGTAGGGTTAAGTTAGTCATGGGCGGATACAGGATTCATTATCGAGGGGGAGGCACATAGACCAGGTTTGCACCAGCTAATGCCGAATCGCAGTGTAGTGTAGTCGAGGACTTGATCAGAGGGTAACCACTCTCCTCTTCTGTTTACTCTGAATTCGCCCTTGATACCTTTGATGCCAGGAAAAATGTCAAATCGGCAGGTACAATGGAAAAGCCAATGTGCATGGTGCTTTATGTTTGGACTACAGAAATGCATATATGTAATTAACATAGGGTGCCCAGTTCAAGATGCCGCTTCGAATCCGTAATGACAGATATATTAACAGAGTAACACACTCTCCACAAGTTTTTTTGTAGCCAACATATACTACGCTTATATGTCAACGTCATACGCGTCGGAAAAGGGGGGGCCAGGGGAGGCCAGGCCCCCCACTTTTTGGCCAAAAATTTCCTGATCTCAGTCAAAATAAGAGAAAGCCGGACATTCTTATATCCAGCTGCTACGGAAGGCAACGAGGAGCTCAAATTCGAACAGTTTTTGGTACTGATGTTGGAAGTTTTTTGTCAGCATCAGGTTGAAGTTTGGCTGGCCCCCCCACTTTTTTGCCGGTGGCGACACTTATGGTCAACGTAGAAGCAATAAGAGTCAAACATAATGCTCTGCCAGGTACGAGGCAGAATTGTAGCCCTTCCCCCATTCAGCAGACATTGCTGTGCAATGACTAAAACTCAGCCTCATGTTCATCTTGTATAAAATAATCCAGGAAACGATACGTTTGTAAAAATTATGAGCCCGCAGCTAATATCAATGATCCCCCCTCATTGTCATGTTAAAAAACAGTCTGAAATGTAAGAATTCCATAATTCATATCCTTTACACACCAACACACAATGAAATGCTGAAAAAATTCATAGCATCAGACTCATCAATGGAAGTAAGCATGTGGAATAGTTCAGTTCCTTTCACCGTTAGTGCCCCAGGGGATTCAGAAATTGCTCAAGGAGGGGGCGAACCCTGATGGGGGCGGCCTCGAAGGAGGCCCAGAATAGCTTTTGGGGGCACAACCGTGCAAGATGTAAATTTTCGTAAAAACGCATATGCACAAAAACATGTCGGGGAGCAAAAAAAAAGAAAATTTAAACAACGTTTTGGGGCGAAATTTCTGAGCATTCTAAACGCTCACAAAACTATGAATTGGCCTTAAGCTCCCTGAGGTCCGTTCAAAATTTGATTGAATCTCCAAAAATCCAGGGTTTGGCCGAATTTCAGCTAGGATCACTAAATGGGACCATCACTGATCGCAAACAGTATTCTGGAGCCTGCTTGAATTAAGGGTTTAAGATATAATACTTACCTACTACTCCCAAGCAGGGACGGATGTTGTAGCCACGGAGGGCAGAGACCAAAGGAGTCCCGCAAGCAAGGCAGGGGCCAATTGTAGCCACAATATTTCCGGGCCACTTTAGATATTCAGGCGCCAGCACTAATCCTGAAACCCTGGTACTGGATTCATCTGAGATTTTCGGGTCCTTTTAACCCGCGCCCCACCGGGGTCCGGCGCCACCTTCGCCCCACCGGGGGGGCCATCGATGGCCCCCCCTCTAACTCCGAAAATATGGGCGTTAGCGCAAATCTGCAAAGTGCAATAGAAAGCTCGCGTGAATTCAGTAAGAAATTACTTCGCATGTTTTAGTGCTCAGGTCAATGGTTTGACCTCCAGAGGTCAAATTAGGTCAAGATCGGCTATTTTCACTCAAATATGCAATGATTAAGCAAACTGGGCATAACTCTTATGTCATTAGAGCTATTGAGGCCTGGTAAAGTACATTTGATAGCAAATTGCCAGTACTTTTTCCGCTATGTGGAACGTAAAGACCTCCCGCCAGTGGTTTGACCGCCAGAGGTCACCTCGTGACCTAATATGACCTGAGGTCACGAAAGGTCAAAAAGTGACCTTCCCGTATATCAAATAAAAGCCAATGACAAGACAAACACGATGGTGTTTGTTTCATCGCTCTAGCTCAATTAGGTCAAAAGTTATTGTCAAAATACTGTTTTTGACCTCTGGTGATCTTGGATGACCTTGGAAAAGTCAAAGGGCAAATATGACCCCTGGGATCCGTGAAAGGGTGTCCAAAAACGTTGTTCTGAGCAGTCTGAGTATTTGCAATCATTTTTGTGGCTTTTATATCATGAAATAGCTTTTCCCCATGCTTTTCCAATGGGAGAGGTCGCCTCGTGACCTGACCTCAGGGCACGAAATCGAAAAATCCCGGATATACACCTTGTAGACCCTGGAGGGGTCATGAAGTGTAGAAAGTTTCAAATCGATCGACTTTGAAATGTAGCTCTTACAGAGCTCTAAAGGTGAAGTGAGGTGACCTTGGTTGACCTCGTCTGGTTACCTGACCTTGGGTGACCCGGGGTAAAAAATTTCAGGGATGATGGAAAAATGATGCAGTGAGAGGTAGAGCCCTCAACCACGGTGCTGCGCCTCGTCGTTTTTCTGCTATCCCGGAAAAACCTTAGGGGGGCCATCGATGGCCCCTCTCGGTGGGGCGAGGGTTAACTGGTATGGGGCCTCTCAGCGGATTTTGAACCTTTGAGATAGTTTTAAGCCTCCTGCGAGTAAGTTTTGCAAGTAGTCCCTGGGCTGTTCTGGGGCCATGAGAGGGCATTGCAAAGGAGCTTACTGGCATAGCCTTAGACTCCACCACGCTGTTTGGGGCCCCCTGAGCTGAGAAGAACCACTATGGTGGAATTATTGAGACGGGCACCAGCTGGTCTAGAGCCCCTAAGAGGATCTACTCAAAATGTCTTTGGCTTTATCGTAGGGTTCCTAGCTGGATTGGTGTTTATTGAGCTGGTAAGAACCCCTGAGATGGCATTGAATTTTTAGTTTGTCCAGGCTCTATTGCGCTGATCTAGACCCTACGCTGCTTTGGGGCCTCTAAGCCCGTTGGGGGCCCAGTTGGTCTGGCCTCCTGAGTTTTTTTTACTTGCTCAGCTGATCTGGGGCCCCTGAGCTGGTTCTAAGCCCCTGAGCTTATCTGGGTCCCTTCTAGATGGTAAGGGCTCCCATGCTTATCTTGAAACCCAGGTTTTGGCACTAGGGCTCCATTAGCCGTCAATGACCCCTTATCTGGTTCGAAACCTCTTAACTGTTACGGGCCCCTCGGCTGATCCTATACCCCCTGAGTTGGGGTCGGGCCCCTTGAAAGGGGGTTTGTGTTGCATGTTACAGTGGGGTGCTCCAGTACTGAAAAAAGGGCGGTCAATCATGAAATATAGGCACCCAATCACAAACAAGAGGGCAAGCAAAAATCGATGAAGGTGGTCCATGTTCAAGTGAGACGCCCAATGGTATGCCGGGGAAAGCTTACTCAAAACCAGGGGTGGCACAAAATAAAAAAGGCCAGCTTCAAATGGTTTTTCCTTCGAGCTTTGGTCTAGCATTCACTGTTCGTATCCAAGGTGTCGCCAATTTTCGTTCGTCTTCGGCACCCGAAATCGGTGGAAGCAGCACTTGGGTCGTAAGTGAATGAAACAGTCGTTGTAAAGACAGTAACCAAAATGTTAAGAAATATTTACAAATATTCACTTTCCAGGTAATCACAGCAGTTTATAATTATATTGCGAGAAGTGTATAATGTAGATTATATATGACCGGTTCTTTACACAATGGGAACGCACGCTATGGGCAGGGGCGGCATTACGGATGGCGGAGAGACTATCAGTTTCAGTTATAAATGGGCCCATCATTATATTGTACGTGATCACTGTATGAGTGAATGTGCTGTGACTCCGGCTTCCTCCCAGGACGGACATAGGTAAGGCTTAGACGCACGCCTGTTTTTGACACAAAGGTGCCATCTTTGGCAATCGTCTTTCACGAAACTGTCAGGAGCTGTTTGATTTATCTCGGTGAATTGGCATTGTACCCAACCCTTCGGTAAGCATCCCGGCAGCGCTGAGTGATGGTCCCCTCCACCCCACCCACCGCGGAGCCATTGTGCGGTTGGCTCCACTGTCGTGTCCGGCACGTATCAGGACTGTCGCCGGCGCACGTATCGGGTGACGACTTAGTATCGGCCGGCTAAAGCTTTTTGTTAGAGGGTTGAGTGATACCCTGACATGTTGTTGCTGTGGCCACCTTATTCAAACACTTGTGTTACCGCATAAGCATACCTTTTCATCCCTTCGTCGAAATTCGCCTCCACGGGCAATACGGGCGCATTGTGTTGAGCGTGAGGAAGTGTCATGGCATATTACGAGCCCTATCCCTCTCGCGCCCCGCACAGCGGTATTTCACGGCGGGCGTAATTGATGGATGACTGGGTGTACCCTCCTCTTTTGTTGAGGTCGGGCTGGCAGCGCTCCGTAGCCATGAGAGAAATCCGCAATGAACCAGAGTAAATACACCACTTCACGGGTAGATCCTAGGATCAATGCGTACACCAGAAAAGACGTGATCTGAAAAAAGTATTGAATTGAAGAGTAAAGCAATGTATTGTATCTTAATCTTAGAGGTCTCACCATCTATCCTAATCCCCTCCTATTAGCTTGTGAAATATAATAGTTCTTTTTAGTAACGCCGACGCTCCATGACATAAGCGTTATACCAAGATGTTATTTCCCCGTGTTGATTCCTTACATTTTCATTCAAGGTATGGGCAGGAAGAAATTTGCTTTCCCCACTTTATGCGAGAGAGCCAGGGAATATGTGAGTTTTTTAATACAATACCATTTTGGGAGGTGGGTGAACTCTGACCGTGACTCGTGACCGTGATCACTGCCTCAGGCAGTGGTGGAAGTATAGCTTAGGTCCCACTCCTGAAATTAGCACGTTTCCATAGACTAACAGAGATTCTTCCAGGGCAGCCGCGTCAGGCTTTATCTCCAGAGTATTGACTTAGCTGCCCCCCCTCCCCCACCGTTCCGAACTTGGGGCCTGGGTCCGTCAGCACTATTCGGTGACAAGCAGGGGCGCAGCCAGAAATTCCGAATGGGGGGGGCACATCACCTTTGAGGGGCACGCCAGGAGTAAAAGGTGGCTTTTTAACGTAACCTAAAAAACTTACTATATCTTAAATTATATTAACTTTTGGGTACCTTTGGTACGAGAAAAATGCAAATCAAACATTGGTGGAGAAGGGAAGCTCGATTAAAACCGGAAAAAAGAAAATTTCACCGCAATCTCATCAAAGTAGTCAAAACATGACTGTTTTGGATAGATTTAAGGACAAGTCAGCCAACTCATGGAAGTACTTAACATCAGAGAAATCAGCGGAGCCTGTGATATCTCACTATGTGCAAGCTAAGATATATTGGAGTCGAAAATTCACTTGTTATGTCCACTGGTTTTGTCGTGACGAGTGAGCCCTGGTTGAACGCGGATTAAGTTCCGCGGCTCCCTCTAGGGGTGTAGGAGGAGGAGTGGCAAAGTGGCATTGGACCATTTTTGCTGCCGGAATAATTTGAGAGATATCTTTTTAACGCGTTTATCAAGTTCCATATTTTCGAGGATCAGTCCCAGTTAGAGTAAAAAAGGTAAAGAGGCTGGTGGTTTTGTGGGGATGGTGTGACAGGGCTGAAAATTGTGAAAAACTAGTTCTTCATTTAGATTAATTAGTAGAAATCCTGGTTTAGGGGACTGCTCTCTGAGCTCAGGGGCACATGCCTTTTTAGCACATCCCTCCCCAGAATCCATCAGTATAATTAGCAATTTATATAATCAGGGGTGCTTAGGCAGCACTCCGACCAGCTCGGGGACCATATCAACTCGGGGGTACCAGATCAAGTCAGGAGGCACTTAATCAGGCCAGGAGCCCCATACCAGCCCAGGGGCCCTCATCAGCCTCAGTGTGACCAGCTAAGCTCAGGGCCCTAGAGCTGCTGATGAAATTCCTCAACTCAAGAGGCCCAGATCAGCTTCAAGGGAGATACGAAAAAAAATTATTGGCTAGATCAAAAGGTCACAAAAAGTTGTTTCAGAAGTCCCATTATCATTTTTGCGAATTCGACTTGCAAATGTCTTAAAGTTTCTCTCAAAGTCAACATTTCTAGACGACTTTACCGGTACACCTCTTATCGATGTGAATGACCTACCCCCGGCTACGGCTATCAATTTCTCTAAGAAACCGGTCCCATTTTTCCTAAGCAGTGACATGAAAGTTTAAAACTATTAAATAAAAAGTTATTTTAAAAAAGTTACAGCCAAAAAAAATATTAAAACAAAAATATAGGACTTTTAAGAAATCACAATTGACCGATCAGAACGTACAGTCACCTCATAGGGGGTCACTTGACCTTTCTGACGCAAAAGTTTCGTCATCTTGGGGTAGAAGCAGAAAACTACTCAAGACCCGAGGTACGAAACGGCTGAAGACGTGAGTAATTATGTTTTTTCCGTTTTTTAGGGCGTATTAATTCATTTTGTATTTTCAAAGACTTTTTAAAGTTAATTCAAATACCAATACATGAGAATATGCATTTTTATTACAAAAAAACATTACTTTTTAACTTTAGATAGTTTTCGAAAAGTACGTGATGGGTGAAGGTTTTAGCATTTTATCGGGATTATTAACCTATTTCGATAATAAGTGAGTGGCCTCCCAAAATTTTGCCGAAGATACGAAAATAATTGACAGTTTCGTAATCCGGATTTTTCAAATAGCAAGAAACCACAATAATATTTTTTGCGTATCTCCCTTTCAAGGGCACTAAATAGGTCCTAGCTCAGGGGGCACCAATGTGTGGTGGTCCTGGATGGCTTAACGCTGGCACAGCAATACAAGCCCCGTACAAAGCCTATCAGAGACCCAAAGTCGAAGGGAGTACTGACCTCCCCAATCTCCTGGGATCTCCAACCAATGGCTAGGGAGGGGTAAGTCAGCGGCTTCATCAGCAGGACCGTCCACGGAATAGGTGTTATATAGCAACTGGGGCAAAGTTCTTTATCCTTTTATTGAGCGTCCTTTCTTCCTTAACATTTCTTAGATTTTAGAATACAATCCAGATATATTGCTTGAGATCCTAGGCCCAAACACTATTTTCGAAAATTATATGTCTTGGAACAAATGTATCTACGCCCATTGCGTACCAAAAAAAAACAAATTGAAACATGTCGATCTGGAACCAATACTGAAAGAAAGGAGGCAAAAAATAATCTAGTTGTATCATCGATAAGAGCAAATCAAACAGGGAACTTGGCACTTCAGCTAGTTTTAAATATATAGGCGTAACCCCAATAACTACCTTCCTAACTATTCTGAAATAAATAACTTTTCGTTTTTAACATTTCGTGGGAAAACTAGACAAACAAGGGCAATGACAGAAATTGATGAACATAATCCCAAAAATAAAAAGAAGTATGACAAGTTGAAAATAACAACAGGGTGAGCCAAGGCGATAGATATCCGGGTGCCTATTTTCTTGGCAATTTGCTCACTTACAACATAGCAAGGGTGATAAAGAACTGTGGTGAATTCAACAGGATCTGTCTGCGGAATATACGTTATATCCGGGACGCACTCCCATATCCCTTGTATTTTGATTAATTTTTCTTTTCATTTTCTTGGAAATTTCCTGATTAAAGAGTTCGTGGAAAGAAAGAACACCGGGAAAGAATTGGTAATCATTACCCGCAGAGTATCATTTATTCGTGCTCAAAACGACTGATATTCAATAACTTTAAGTCTGATTACCAGAGTGAATTGAGGTAGTCAGGTTTAATATCATGCACACCGTCTCCTTTCATAGTCTTCATCACTTCACGTTCATTACGACGGCGCTTGAAAAGCCACCATATGTGTGAAAGTGTTCGAACTAATACACAGCAGTATTTAATTTCCCGAAATGTGCCATAAAGCTGTTATTTTAGCCACGCTGCAAATTTCCATATACGTAAAGGCTCGCTTTAAACCACGCCCCACCAGTGGTCCGGCGCCAACTTCGCCCGACCGGGGGCCATTGATGCCCTCCTGTAACTCCGAATATATGGGGGTTAACGCAAATCTGCAAAGTGCACTGAAAAGCTCGTGTAAATCCAGTAAGAAATTACTTCGCATGTTTAAGCGCTCAGGCCAAATGTTTGACCTCCAGAGGTCAAGTTAGGTCACGATAGGCCATTTCCACTAAAATATGCAATGCTTAAGTAGACTAGGCACAGCTCTCATGCCGTTAGAGTCATTGCAATCTAGTAAAGTAAATTTAAAGGGAGATACGCGAAAAAATTATGATTGTGGTTTCTTGCTATTTGAAAAATCCTGATTAGGAAACTGTCAATTATTTTTAAATATTCGACACAATTTTGGGAGGCCACTCACTTATTATCGAAATAAGTTAACAGTTCCGATAAAATGCTGAAACCTTCATCCATCACCTATTTTTCGAAAACTATTTAAAGTTGAAAAGTAATTTTTCTTGTAATACAAATGTCTCTCCTGTATTTGTATGTGAATTAATTTTACAAAGCCTTTACAAACTAAAAATGAGTTAGTTTGCCCTAGAAACGGAAAAAAATACAATTACCTACTCAAATCTTCAGCCATTTCGTACCTCGGGTCTTGAGTCGTTTTCTGCTTCAGCCCCAGAATGACGAGACTTTTGCGTCAAATAGGTCACGTGACCCCCGGTATGAGAATCCTAGGCTTCTCATTGGTTAATTTTGATTTCTTTTAAGCCCTATATTTCTGTTTCAAAAGGGGTTTGGAATGTTTTTTCTTAAGTAATTTTTTTCTATAGTAGTCTAAACTTCTACATCACTAATTAGGATAGATATCACCTAATTCTTAGAGAAATTGATAGCCTTAGCCGCGGATACGTCACATTAACTGATAAGAGGTGTAACGGTAAAGTCGTCTAGAAATGTTGACTTTGAAAGGAATTTTAAGGCATTTGCAGGCCGAATTCGTAAAATTGGAATAGGACTTCTGAAACAACTTTTTGTGACCTTTTGATCTAGCCAATCAGGGGCCAAAAAAGTGTTCAGATTGTCACCATTAAAAATGCCAAACCATAAATGTGTCACCAGCCGAGTTATTTTGATACCAAGGGATTTTTGAGTTATTGGGATACCAAGGGATACTCCTAGACCATCTTAGTTGTTGAAAAACATTGCGAGTTTAAATTGCATGTGCAAATTTTGGCTATTTGTTCCGTTATTCGTCTGGAGCAAACATATCAGCTAATTTTTGTCACCTTGTCCACCTTGGGCTGTCACCATTTAGAATGCCAAAATGGTCAGTTTTTCGACCCCTGTAGCCAATAAATTTGTTTTCGCGTATCTCCATTTAATGGGAAAATGTCATAATTTTCTCCGCTATGTGAAACATAATGACATTCTGATAGTGGTTTGACCTCCTGAGGCTACCTCGTGACCTAATATGACATGAGATCATAAGACTTTTACAATGACGTTTATTTTAGCGCTCTAGCTTGACACAACTGACCTTATCAGAACAGGTTTCAAGAGAACATGACGAGTACAGACAAAAGCGAAAGAAAAGGACAAAACAAATACGATCCAAAGACAGAAAATGTGAAGTTTTGCCTTTACCACAAGGTCAGAGGCTAATACGGACCCCAATTCGAAGAGTCTTAGCGGAAATAACATACATTCCTAGCTAGATGTAATGGATTCAATGCCTCCACGCCCTCTATCTCCTCCCAGACGACTCTCATGACGAATTCGGTCATGTGCGGCTGGCTTTCACACGTAGGTAAAAATGGCCAGAATAATCCCATAATCCTAAGGCAGTAATCCTGGCAGAGCTAAAACAGCCGGCTTCCCCTCTAGCGGCCAGTTGCTGAACTAGCGTTTCGGTTGCTCAGCTGCTTCGGTATCCTGCCACCAGGTAGCTAGCCCCGCTAGTGTCAAGGCCAATGAGCGTTTCGTTACCTAACGATTTGAGTTAAACTCCGACTCTGACTCGCGAGTCGCACAACTCTGCATGGATGCAATATCGGGTGCGCCATAGGTTTTGCTGGTCAAAAGTGGGGCCTCTCTTGTCCAGATGGCGCCCGGCTGGTCTAAATGGCGCTTCTTGGAAAATACCCTCCCCGGTCAAAAATTCTGGATTCGTTTAGTAAGCGACGCCAACGGTGCCGGCTTCGTTTTGTTCATTCCGTTTTGTTTCGTTCCTTCCGGACGGCAGTGTTAGAGCTTTTGGAAGGTTTTCTAGAGGGTTTATTAACTAGTGTCATCGTGGAATTTTGAATAACCAGAGGCTGTCGATGATGCCATTACGATTGTGACGCATTTCCAGCAGTTAGTTGGGCGCCAAGGCCCGAAAAGATAAAAGATAAAAGAGGTTGCGCGTGGTCCGCGGTTTTGCGGGTTATACCCTCATGAAATAATTTTATTGAATATTTTGGAAACGGTAGGTCGGCGGAAAAAATGTCGTTGAAGGTTTTGTAGGGCGTGCTGCAATCATTCGATTGACACACTTTTTTTAGCTGTCAGTGATTGCTCACCTAATTCTGTTAGTTAATCCATTTTTCTCCCTGGTGGCTTGAGATGGTGGATAGGTGCGATTTTTGTGTGGCTGGTGGTGCGAATTTGGGCGAGAATTTTAGATGGCTGGTGTAACTTGTCTGGCCTGCTGCCATACTTTGCAGACTAGCTCTGGCTTTTGACCAGTCTGCTGAATGTGGCAGGCAACTAGACAATGGGCTTGGGGCAACTAAAAGCCTGCCCTAATTGGGGCAGAAATTTGTTGTTGGGGCAGAGTCCTCTAACAGGGGTAATTTTTTACTGATACAGGTGCTGTTTACTCCATTTTAAGTGAGTCACCCATAAATATGCATCCCACAAAACCCATGCATCCTACCCTACCACTCTGACGTACTCACGGCCCTCCACATTCCAAAGCAATAGAAACTCATGTATGGCATCTATCTGGCATTCATGGTGCCTGATTTCAAGGATATGTTTATTCAAGGTATATTTAAGAGTGAAGACTTTTTGCCCTAGTGAGGTCATTTGCCCCTGCTTTCAAGCTGTATCAATCAAGGCTATTGACATATTTCAATTGGCAACTATATGTGAATATAATGACTTTTCCACAGCTAGAGCATTTTGTCCTTTTTGTTTCCTCACATTTGCATGAAAGCATTACAAAATTTGGAATATTTTCAAAAGACCCAACCCAAGAAAGATCCCAATGTCTGTGTGACGTCACTTCATGGATCTGCATTTGTTCTTGGGAGGGGGGACTGGCATGATTTGCCAGCCTTTAGCGAGCAAAACCTAGCAGAGGAAATGCAAAAAACACATACAGGGAAATTTTATTTTGAGTTTTAAGCTTGTTTAATGTAACTAAAATGAGGTTTGGATGGTCGAATTCCTTTGAAGTTGAGTAATGTTGTCACATCATCTCGGTGTTCCGCTCTTGACAAAGGTAGGAGAAGTCCCTGACTGAAACACTGTGTTCAGACTAACATGCATGACGAGGACAAATATCCGAACAATATCAATATTGTTGACTTGCCAGGCATTTGGCACACCCAATGCATAACATCCCGGACTGACCATGACCCTTGATTTTCTGAATACCAGCAAGCCTAATTATGGACTATTATCAGGCTCATGGCCTGAGAACGACCAAGTCATGACTTTCTAACTGTCCTCATGAGAAATCGAAGCCAGCAGGCCATCATTGCCTCCATATTCTGAAATGCCTTGGAGATGTAAGGGGTGGTGAGTCTCATGAAGTAAGTAAGTGTTAGGAACATTTCCTCATATTCAACACTTGAAAGACACCCTGTCCCTTCCCGATGCAAATCCCCGTTCAGGATATTATACCCCTCAGCCTTGACAAATTACCTGAGGTGGACATGATCCATGCATCTCCTGGATGATCAGCTTTCCAGCCTCAGGACAACGCGTAGGATCTGAGCTTAGAGCTTTATTTGCCCTGTGGGGTCTTAGCGTACTGTTGCATAGGTGGATCCAGGGGGCAAAGTGCCCCCTCCATCGACCCTCGGGGGCCCCCTGAAAGGTCACTTCCCCACCCCCTGAGGATGTGAAAATCGGCACCCACTGATAGGATTTGGCGCCCACCTGATAGGTTTTGCCGGTCAAAAGTGGCGCCCCCTGGTCCGGATGTTGCCCCCTGGGAAGGTGCCCCCCCAGATCGGCAATCCTGGATACGCCTATGTACTATTTGTATCCTATGCAGCTTTAAACATTAAGCACAGTGCACACGCTTTCAGTAAGGATGAGTGAGGAGGAGGAGGCCAACATTCCGGACGCGGCCACGTGCCAGGCGCGGTGTGTGGAGTTCGCCGGCATCACCGACACGGACGAGGCGTGCGCCCAGTTCTTCCTGCAGGACCACGACTGGGATCTGCCGGTCAGTCAACCCAACAGAATGCTCCTGGAATGGGGGCAGTCATTTCATGTTTTACGTGATGCCTGTCATTTAATGTTTACATTATACCGGATTTGCCAAATCATGCTGAAAATTGCATTGTGTTTATCTGTCAGGCTTCTTTCCAGGTTCAGAAATATATGATCGGTTTTAATTCAGCTTTAAAAGTGTCTCAGTTAATTTTTCTTGCTTTCTTGGTTGTAGGAAATGGCCTGCTGACGTATATTTTGTTTGTAGATGCCTACTTTATTAAATAGTAATGGGAGTGCAATGCTCGTTGATAGGAGGCCCTTGGGCAGGAGGGCAACTACTTGTGCCTTGCCTTGCAACCGAGTGAAAAACTCAGCATGTGGATGCTGCTTTCCTCCCATCACCTTGTATTTTGGGAAAGTGCGTTGTCCCCCCCCCGCCCAAACCATTGGCCTAGTGTCTTCATATGCTGAGTTGGAGTCTTCTTAGAGTCGTGTACAACCAATATTGGAGCTTTCAAATGACATGTACGAGGCGCCAAACGATATTTCTGAGCATGCTCATACTATACTATGGTATGGTTTATTGTCCTGATCATGTGTGGTAGCACCTTTCAGGATGTGAAAATTTAGCATTTATTGTCATGCCACCCCGGAATTTAAAACACCATAAAACACGACGTCAAAATCAGGCCAGTCAGGCTAAGACCAACATGGACAATAGGAGACAAAGCCAGAAGAGTTCAAATGTTTAAGGTGGTGGGGAAAGTGAAAACAGCGTTTCAAGCCACCGCGTGCTCCAGTGGGATAGGGAGGAAAGACAGGTCTTCCCCTCCAAGGCTGACTACAGCGGGGCGTCCAATCCACCCTCTCCCCTCAAGCTGCCAAATTATAGTAACTCTAACTGATTTTGGCCGATTATCTAAAAATCAGGTTAATTTGGACGGATAAGACGCGCAAGGGAAAAGGGGTTGGCAGACGGGTCACTGGAGGTTAACGTGTAGGAGCGTTTGGAGCTCGCTCGGGGCTCGGTGCACGCGTCTCCAGCCCATGTTGGGCTAAGCTCCATCGCCACGGACGCCGTGGGGACTAAACGCGCTCTAGTCAGGAAAACGAGATGAAATGATTTTACCTGTGTGGCTCGCCCAGACGTCTGGTGTAGATCCGCCTCAATTCACTTCTCTGCTCCAGTTCATTGTGAACATTCGCTGAAGATACTTTCGAAAAGCTAAGCGTTTACGAGCGCCTCTGCAGAGTGGTGGATAAAATAGGAATGGCTGGGGGCTCAAGCCCCCTCCCCGAAATGTCCGAGTGCCAGTAGTTAGTGCATAGCCGGAGGCTGCTCCGAGGCAATGACGGGGGTGGTTCGAGACCCCTAGCCCCCTTCCTCCAATGAAGTCCTGGGTCTGTCACTGCCTCTTCATGATCTCTAAGATGACTGGCGTGTTTGCGATGTGTTTTATAATGTGTGCACTGAGCCCCCCCCTCAACAATCGTCAGTAAAACCCGGATCCCTCCCCTTTGCCAGCGAGTCATCAAGGACCAGAACCCTCTCCCTTCGGCTGACGTCATATGTGAACAGCCCCTAACCGTGCGTTCGGCGTGCTTTTCGCCAGAGGTCACTGAACTCGTTCTTTGAGGCGCGGACTTCGGGTGCCGGAGTGCATGTGGTGCCAGGCAGTGAAGAGGCGTCCGCCATCATCACCCTAGAGTAAGCGCCCTAGGGTACAACGTTAACTGGCATCGGGTGTCGGTATAGAGTCAGTCCGGCCTCTGCTAGTCTGTCCTGGTGCTATTTAGCTAAGGTCTTCATTTGCCGTCTTTTTACGTTAACACGCACAGTGGAGAGGGTTCCTAAAGTGCCCCCACCTATTTTTCCGAGGTGACCGGAGAGCTGCACGCAGCCGGAAAACTACTGAGCTACAATTGGGAGAATCAGAACACCATAAGCCATAAGCCAATCATACACCAAAAACCTTCAGATTTTTGCGAGAGGGTCCGGTTCAGACCCATAGTGCCAGTCGTATTGTACATTATTGCGCGAGTATGTCTGTTACATCATGGGTCAGTGACATTTCAGAGGACATTGTGTGGGATCTTCCAATATAGAACCTTAGTCCGCCTTCAGAGTATTCCCAACTTATTTCCGCATAATCACGGCATTTCCCAATTGGTCTCCAGCACCGTCCAGATTTGACCCTTACGACTTCGTTTGACCTTGACGTTGAAGAGCTAGATCAATAAAAATTGGCTATATGTATCTCACTATATCCCGCACACACCCCCAAACGAGCTTTTTATAACCCTCTTCGTTTCCGAGATATCCGGGGGTACTTTAAGACCCCTCCGTCCACTGCGCGTGACGCCAGACCCCTCTCCACTGCGCGTGCTAAAGTACTTTCCTCGCCATTGCAGTCGATTAACAGCTGTTTGTACTGTGTTGCGTTCGACGCCATTTTCAAACATTGCATACCCGGCTGCCCGTTCTAATGTTCGGCTATGCACGGTGCTGTATGCTTCTGAGTGCCTTTGCGGTTCGCCAGTGACGATAGCATTCCTGTTGGATCGAAACGGAAGCACAGTGAAGTCATTGACGTGGAAGACGACGACTCTGACGAGGCCTCCAAGCCCAAGCTGACTGCGGCGCCGCCCAAGGCGTTCAGCCTCATCACGTGGAATCTGGATGGACTGGATGTCCACAATTTGAAGCTGAGGACCAAGGCGGTGGTGAAAACGATTGAACTGTGAGTGTAAGTGTGCCCCTGAACCAGCATATGTTTTACCTTGGCCGTTTGAACTCTCATTGTTGTGTCTGCAGGATGTGTTTTAAGGTGTATGTGGCACCTTGATGCAATTTTAGAATGTGGTGGTTGTAGGGCCAATATAGGTGGAAAATGATTTGTTCACCTTTTTAAAACATTTTGAACATTTTGAAAAATATTTTGACAAAATTTGTGATTTTTAACTAAACAAACTTTTTGAAAAATATTTTTTCACGTTTCTGACTAGTTAATAAAACAAGATATCAACATCTATAATCGACAGTACCAAAGTCATGTTTAGCACGTCGATTTTAAAGATGTTCAAGCAAGAACAATTTGTCGGCCCAGCATGCGCAGCGGGTTTTAAATCTTGATCATGACGTCACTCTCTTAAGATTACCTCATAGCTCGTAAACACCTGAGGGGGTCGGTAGGTGGTGAATGTTTTTCTCCCGAACGGTAAGTTATGGGATAAGTGAAATTTTGATCAAGTGGTTTTTGGCATGCGCTATCCAGGGTTGGAATTAATGCCTCAATAGGGGATTTTGAAAAACTATGGGAGGCTTAATTTATTTTGTATATATGATGAATGCTGGCTGTCTCCAATAAATGTGACCAACAGTATGCTGCCAGGTGCATTATATTTTTGGTTCCTTGCACATCATTTTGATTATATATTGTGACCTAAGTGGAAGGGTAGCAAAAACCTTTTGGGTCGCATGCCGCCCACAGCGCACGCCTGCTAGACAGTCTGGGTCAAAATAGTGTTATCCTCCTCTAATATTACATGATAAATATTATAGATACTAGTCGCTTTTTGGCTTAGATCATTATTGAGGTTTGGCAGGTAAAAATATGACAGGTTAACATTGTTGACTAACCTTTTGCTCTAGCATGTGCCTTTTTAGCTCTAGCTAGTAACTGACTAGCGTAAGAGCGAATTTTAAGGCTTCATTCGATTGCTCCCATTAGAGCAAATCTAATGATACATCAAGGCTCGTACTGGGTAAAAATTTAAACTTTTTGGTTGGTCCTGACCACGTGGTAAAGAGTTGGCGGGCTGTGGCAGGGAGGCTCCCGACATCGTCTTGCTGCAAGAGCTGGTGCCGGCCACGTGCGCCTACCTAGAGGCGCGGCTGCCGCAGTACCAGCTGATCGCCGGAGGGGAGAGTGACTACTTCACCGCCACTCTGCTGAGGAAGTACCGGGTCTACTGCGACAGCCACCGCACCATTCCCTACCGCCGCACCAGCATGGGCCGCAACCTTCTCTGCGTTGAGGTGAGAGCCACAAAACAACGCCAGCGGAGATACCGGACCTCGTGACAACGAGATCAAGTGCAGAATTGAAATACCGGAACTCCAAAATTCTGAACTTGTTCTAAGCCTCATCTCTGTTGTTGCCCGGAACAGCTGTTTTGTGTGTGCGCCTCAGTGTGTAATGCGCTGTTTTGTTACCTCGATCTAGTGTACGTGCCCATCTCTTTAAAACACGTGGAAGAGTTGTAGAAGAGTTCAGGAGAGCGGCACTGCAGGAAGCCGGTGCTCCAAGTTCCCATGGTCTAACCTTAATCGGCACCAGTGCCATCGCAGGCTCACCTGGGGCCGCTGAAGCTGACCGTGCTAAACACCCACCTGGAGTCGACCAAGGAGCACGCGGCCACCCGGCAGGAGCAGCTGCGCACCTGTTTCTCGCACATGAAGGCCGTGGACGCTGACCGCGTTCCGCTGCTGGCCGGTGACCTGAACCTCCGGGACAGCGACGTGAGTCTGCTGCGCAGTCGGAAGCCTGCTGGAGCAGGGCAGCGGGCGGTGGGTTGTCTGGCTGGGAATTTACCTATTTGGCTTCTTTTTTCATCTCCTTTTCTTTTCGTAGTTTATAGAAGATCAGTTTAGGAGATTATAGGCAGTGGCAGCAGACTAGTGACAACTACTACTGAAAACAGAGTATTGAATTGGACCGTTTGCCAACACATCTTTCTGAACAGTCTGTGGTTGATGAAAATCAACAAAGTAATGGCACGCTGGGGTCAGATTCTGAATTCAATTACCGCATTGAGATTCTCAAATGGCTCCGAAACCATGAGCCGCCTCCCAGCCGAAGTGCCAGACTGCAATGTAGATGTCTCAGCTGTTGTTTGTAATCGGCGCTGGGGTGCTGGGCTGCAGGTGTCGGCGGTGGGCGGGCTGCCCTCCGGCGTGTACGACCTCTGGGAGCGGTGCGGGCGCCGTAAGGAGGTGGAGTTCACGTGGGACACGCAGCGCAACTCCAACCGGGAGATGCCGGGACGGTTCAAGCCGCGGCTCCGCTTCGACCGCGTGTATCAGCGCGACTCGTCGCGGGTGCGGGCCGACCACTTCGGCCTGGTGGGCCTGGAGAAGGTGACTGGAACGCAGAGCTTCCCCAGCGACCACTGGGGCATCCAGGTGTTCTTCAGCATCGTCTGATGGTTAGCCAGCTGACGGCCCAGGCTCAACGTTCGCTGTAAGGCCAGAGGCCGCAGGATTTGGACTGTGTTGTGAGAATTTGTAATGCAGCTTTGAGCTAAGACATGGTGACGAACCGAGTAATTACAGTGCTTTGAAAATTATTGTCTGGAGAGCGTTGTGATTGATCAGTAGTGCAAGTGCTCATTCATAGTGCCAGATATCTCGCTTCTCTGTTAAGAGGGTTCGTGGGGAATGGAAAACAAAGCCACCTGCACTGCCCTGTTCCAGCTGTCGCAGTTTTGTCAGCAGGACCTCTAACCTCTCCTCCAGAAAAGTAACATCAGCGCGATAATCGCCTCTTGTTTGTGCTAAGCAAAGGGAACTTAAACCTTTATACCATTAAAAATATTAGGCTGCCACTTGTGCACTTACGTTTTTCATCAGCACAAACAGCAGGCCGTAGCCCGTAAAACCTCTTAGAACTAGTTCCCGGGAGAGGCTACAATCCTGTGACGTAGGCGCAACGCGGCCCGCTGATTGGTGCTGACAAAACTGTGCTGACAGGTGGAACGGCTACTGTTTCCTATTGCTGTCGTCCAACGAAAGAAAATCGTATGCCACATTTAGAATATTTCGCAGGAGAGCTGTTTTTCCGGTTTGCTTTGCATTAGCGGAACCCTGTGACTGACATCATGAAGGTGGTATAATCCAAATAAATTGAGCGAACTTTGTCATATCATTTGATTAGGAGATGCAGCTTGTCTTCTGCATTGAATGGTGCCAAGATAGAAAAAAATGGGACTTAAGCTTTTCTTCCGTGGGACGGCAGATTGGTTTTGTGACTTGCCTCATCCGCTCAATTAGTTGTCATTTTGATCATACTTTCTTGATTGTTTTTTTGAGACAAGTTTTTGCGTATCGTGAAGCTTAAAAATACAATCATTATTTTCTGACGGGTAGTTACAGAATGGTGTGTTGCGATTCGGCACTAAATTCTGCTGGGGCCCACCCGGGATTCTTGAAGGTTCTGCTGCCATCTGGGACGCAGTTTTTGGGAGTAGAAGGGCCTCATTAGTTCTAAGGGGGCCTGTTTTGTTTAAAATACCATTTCCTTGTGCCTTTGGGTTATTTGTTTCTAGCATCGTCTCATTTCATGACTTGATAGACTTGGTACGACATGCCACGGCTTGGTATCTATGCTGTTCATTTCTCCGAAAATTACTTTGTACTTCGAGAAAGAGATGTACGTCGCAACTACCTCGGCACAAGGACGGCAACCTCTCCACTCCGGAAGGGGGCCGGCCCCTGTACGCCACTGGAAACGCTAGGGACGCACGTGGACTCGACTTTGCGGATGAGGATGACGACAAGCTCGCGTGCTTTAGTGATGAATGGGGCAAAATATGTGGGGCGGTTAAAAAACGCATTGTTTGGACGACCTCTTTTATTCGAACCAGAAGCTGACGGAGCAGCTGGCGCTGAGGCTGCGCACGTAATGCCACCAGCCGGGCGGCATGTAGAGCATCTCGCCTGGCGCCAGAACCGTCTCGGTGTACGACGCGTCCACCAGGAGCGGGAACTGGTCCAAGTCCTGCTTCTCCACATCCGCGCGGCTGGTGTTATTGAGCATTGGCGCGTCGTACGGGTAAAGCTTGTCAGTTTCTTTCGGGTGGTATATCCGAATGTACTTGAAGCCGAACACTTGCACCAGACAGTTGTGCTTGGGATCGTGGTGCAGCGGAGATACTGTGCCCGCGGGGCCGAGCCAGACGTTGACGTGCACGCCGGGCTTATCGCCTGCATGGCAGTAATCGGGCACGGCTATATCGCGGCGGAGCTCCGGAACCTGCGAGAACAGCTCGTACTGCGCCAGATACCCCGGGACCGGAGCTCTCCTCTGGCGCCGTCACATAGCGGCTCACGAACTCGCCGAGGGGCATCAGGCGCTGCGACCAGCCGGCGTCGGTGTACCTGGCCCCCACCTCCACAGGTACGGTGCGGTGTCCTGCGGCGCGCACCAGGCGGGGTACAGTCCACTGCAGGGCCGGCCAGTGGGACACGCACTGCGTGAGGACGGCGGCGCGCTGACCAAACAGGCTCGTGACAAACTTCTCCACTGTCGGACACTCTTCTCTGTCCAGGGCATGACGGATGGCGGGAGGGTCCGATGGGCTGACGGGGTTCACCCAGCTTACATGGTTCATGAAACAGGTGTTAGCAGTACCGCTCGCAGCGGGGCCACTTTGCTGCCTGCCTGCTTTGCAGGCACAGTCATTCGAAGCATTGCTACAGAAGTTCGCGAGTTCTTCGTGGCATCGGCTAGCCAGGGTAGTTAAAACGTCACCCGCTAGAGGCTTCCCCATTATAAGTCCCATGTCGCAGCTCCTCAGAGCTTCCACCAGTTGCTTCACATCAGTGCGGCACGAGACTAGATAGTTGTGGAGGTGTCCTACAGAACAGAGAAGTGCCGCAAATGAGTATAGAGTTCTCCACACCAAGGGAACATCAGCCCAGTAACCAGTATTCAACTCTTCCCAACATCGGTCACGAATAACTTCTGCCATGGAAATATCGGCAAGGCCACAGTAGCCTTCGAGAAGCTTCAAGTAGTGCTGCACCGCTTCGGTAAAAACTGCATTGACAGCGCTGCCAATGATTGTGAAGTCCTCCTCTTCGAGAGAGAAATAGTCCGCGACATGTGGTATTTCCGGTGCGAATTGGGACGCCAGCGCGCTCATCATTGATGTCCAAGTATCTGAAACGAGCGTACAGTTAGTTTATGTTTCCTGTTAGGTAACATGTGGAAACAGAAAAAGACAGTACCTAAGAATGCGTGGCCAAGGGCCCAAGGCTGGATCCAAGGGGGCATATAGAGACTCGCCTTCAAACCACTATATTATTTCTACGCCCTTTTTGTAGCATTTTGCCCCTATGCCCCCTCCCTCTAAACCACCGGTCTACGTCAGACATTTCCTGAGCCAAGGCAGGTCCTTGGAGCCGCTTGGGGAGCAAAGCGTGGGGGAAAATGCCCTCAGTCGAGCAACAACATTGGCCGCTGGGCGGCGGTACGGTGGCCGCTAGGTGTGCTTACCCTTTCCCAATTTTCTTGCCTGCCACAGCCCTCATGGAACCCATCTTTCTGGCATGTACCACACATATTCATGCCTGTACCTGTGAGGCGAAAGCTCTCACTATGTACACTATCGACAATTTTACCTGCACATACCACTGTCACTGCACCAGGGATATCCTTTTGTACCCAGTATTGAGTGTGTACATCCACTGAGCTCATATGCGCCCCAAAAAGTGGATGTGTGTGGATCCACCCTACTTGGCATAAGTCAGCCTCGTTCAGGACCTTCACAACTTTCTCCTCCTTCATAACCTCACAAGTGGTTGTATCCCCTTTCTGTTCAGGTATGATGATCTCCAGTCTGCAAAGTATGGCAGCAGGCCAGACGAGCCGCACCAACCATCTAAAATTCTCACACCGCCAGCCACCACATATTTGCACCAACCTGTCATATTACCAAGGGAAAAAACGCCCATTCCTACCCACACAATGCAATACTGCCTCTCTTATTAGTTAGTTAGTTAAGGACTTTTTCTAAGGCCCCCTCCTGTGTCTTTATAACCATTCAGTCATTATTTGTTTGGTTGTCAGTGTCACCTTCCTTGCACCCGTCTCACAAAGTTGCACCAGGTTGATAGAATTCGCACCACTTGCTCCTGTCTCCAAGGGCACTCGCGCCGACGAGATCTCGTCGAAAATGCCATACTTTGCACACTGGGATTAACTGCACCTTGTTTTCCTTCACACAGATTGTGCCGGCCAGTAACCCAATGGTTTCGATCCCAGCTTTTGCATCTGCTTTTGCTAACTCTGTCAAGACTTCCACAAGATTGTGTGGCATGACTGTGCACTGCTCCACCTTCAAGACCACTATTCTTGGACACCACACCACATGCATCTACTGTGAGCTGTTGGGATGCCACACCACATGCATCCAACCCTGTTGTGTTGGTGACCATGCCACACTCTGATACATCAGTCAGGGGCCCTTTCTCCAGAGCTGAGGCACCCTCATGCATTCCCTTCTTGGCCACCACCTCACAATCAATACATTCACTACATTCCTTGTCTGTGTCCCCTTTTTTCTCCAACTCGAGCATCTTTGTCTCAAGCCATTCACATATATTTCACATGAAAAGCAGACCAAAAAAACACACATGGGTACTTTCTTCAACAACAGCTGATAGCGGACAGGACTACCAGGTGTAGCATGATCTATTGAAATTAAGTACTCGCATGGCACAACCCAGCATGAGGCAACTGGATGGGATGGGTGCGTAAGTCCATCCATACATATATATTTACTACGATGAGATGCAGTAAAGTTCATGACGGTGCATGCTAGAAACAACGTTAAAAGCTGGTAAGGGATGCCGAGAAGTGCACAGTAAAACTGTAATAGATGTCACCACCCCACTAGCCAGTCCAGGCCAGGCAAGGGGCACCACCATTCTACAGTGGGGGCGCCACCCGCATCAATATGTGAGATCCGCGGTAATGGTGAAGCAGATGTCACAGGAACATGCCAGATTGTCACTTTGGGAAATGTTGTCAAAATATCCCCATATTCTGAAGAAAATTCTGACGTGATCATGCGTGATCCCACCCACTGGACGCGCCCACGTGATCAGTGGAGTGCTCAGACAGCTAGATAGGGGGAGTTTTTGCACAGAAATTAGGTTTAGGTTTAGTTAGGTTAGGTTATGTTAGGATAGGATAGGTCAGGTCAGTTAAGTATGCCCTTGGTCCCTATTTCCTAGTCTGGGGATATCACCTCTCTTCTAGAATCTAGAGTGCGCCTCTGGGTAACACTTTACACAACTCATACTCTCCCTTCCTTCCGTCTGTTTCACCTCTAGGGATTTTCTTGTAGAATGGTGGGATATTTTTGAAACATTTCCCAAGGTAAACCTGGGGATATTTTGAAAACATTTCCCAGGGTGACAATCTGGCATGTTCCTGTGACATCTGCTTCACCAATACCAGATCCGCTCCCCACATAAATGCGCCTAGTGGGGGCAAGCAGCCGCCCCGCAGGTGGCAGAGTCCAGAGGTCCCGGGAACCAATGGTCAGTGCCGCCATCGGCACGGCCGCTGACCGAGCCAGACGCAACAGAGGACGGATCCCACAGAAATTCCGCTGAGGCAACGAGCACCACATCACCGGGCGGGCCCGCCAGCAGGACCCACGGAACAACCGCCACACCAAAGCTGCAGCACCCGGCAGCGACACAACGACGCCAGTGGCACGCGGGACCACCAGTCAAACCCCACACATGTATCCAAGACATTCACATAGGAGCCAGCCCCCCTCAAACGAGACCAAGGAGTCACTCCAGCAATCTCCCAGTATAGCTAGACCGATCGGATTTGTGGCCTGGATTGATCATCTACGATGAAGGCAAGCGTTGAAATATTAATCACAATACCATATAAAATAACTCATTTCGTCGAGGCAGCTCCAAGCGGACAAAGGCGGCGCCAGCAGCTCGCAGTCACGGGGATAAACAGGTCCAGCGTAGTATATGGACACCACCTCTCAACACGTCTGCACAGGGGCTCACATGGTGCCCGCCCAGAGCAACCCCACAAACAAAAAAAGTGGTTTGTATCATAAGAAAAAAAAAGGGACAGGGAAAAGAAAAATGTAAAAAGTAAATAAATCCATTGGTTAGTGTTAGTGTTTGTCTGACAAACATAGTGTACATGCCCAGTCAACATTGTGCATGCTGGTTCCCTCTTCCTCCGAGATGTTAGCACAAGCAAAGTGTACCCATGAAGCACATGCCATGCATTTAATTACACCATCTGAAGCATCCCTGTTACATAAAGGACACAAGTAGCATTCATGCTCAACATCACTGCTTGGATTCCCACCTCTCCGAAGCTTCCGACTTCCAGCCTTGCTGCTCCCCTCTTGCCATCCTAATTAACAATATGAACAATATGGATTTCTTCTTCAACCACATTCAACTACCGCACCTCCCTAACATCTGATATAGACCCGCTCACTTCGTTGAGGTCAAGATACCTTTACTTAAAGGGAGATAAGCGAAAAAATTATTATTGTGGTTGCTTGCTATTTGAAAAATCCTGATAATGAAACTATCAATTATTGTTGTATCTTCAGCAAAATTTTGGGAGGCCACTCACTTATTATCAAAATAGGTTAATAGTTTTGATAAAATGCCCATCACTTACCCATGCCTATACCCATTACTTACTTTTCGAATACTATTTTTTAAAGTTGAAAAGAAATGTTTTTTATAACACAAATGTCTGTTCTCCTGTATTTGTATTTGAATTAATTTTAAAAAGCTTTTAAAAACTACAAAATGAATTAGTGTGTCCTAGAAACAGAAAAACATAATTACTCAAGTCTTCAGCAGTTTCGTACCATGGGTCTTGAGTAGAGGTGGGACTTTTGGAAAAAGCGGTCCCGGTCCCGGTCCCGACCAACATTTCTTGGTCCCGGCCTAGTCTCGGCGAGAAAGATGTGGTACTGGCCTGGTCCCGGCAGCCTTTTTCCCACTTATTGACTTTTAAACATACTAATTTCTTGTGGATTTAGAGCCAAACATATGAAGCAAATTCATATCATCATTACATAAACAAATCAACATAAAGTATGAACTATAACTTCAGGAAATCCTTACCTACTATAATGAAAAATGGACCACATTTATGACAATGCTCTCTGAGGAAACATTTGCATGTTAAACACATAAAAGGTAAGAAACTATGCTTCGATCCAAATTTAAGCTGTATCACACCTCCCTTCTGTCCATCCATAAACATTCAATCAATAAGCATACCTAAGTTTTATCAGGGAAGGTCAGGACACAAATACCTTCAAGAGCCTTAAGATCAAATCACCAAAGCACAGGAGCAATTTGACATGTCACTTTTGCAGTTGCCATGTGGCTTAATAATTGTTCTTGGCTGTTTATGAACAATTATGCGAGTTTATACACTGAATGAATGAACTGACAATTAATGTTTTACATACCTAGGTACTTCTCCAAAAACAATAATTAGGCAAACTCCCACCTTCATTCGCCTTCCTTCCTTCCCAACCCAACACGCAAACAATAGGACTAATGCCCATGCCTGGATTTCCAAATATGCAGGCCAAGCATAGGTCTGTGAAAAGGCAAAGCTAGCAGCAAAACTATCTTCTTTGATTCGTTTTAAAAATGGCTTTCCATTATTATAAACAAATCAAAGTTGAGAATTATTACTGGCAATAACAATATTTGCTTGTAATAGGCAAAAATAATACAGCAGCCGCAGACGGCGCACTAAAGACAAATAGTTCATTATCACGTTTAGTAAGAAAATTAAAATATCATTTACTAAATTATCACGTGGTTTTAAATCCTTTTTGCCTTGAAGCTACTAAAGCTTGAGCTTCTACTTGGTTGAATTTTTCTTCAAAGACAGCGATGGCGCACATTTGTTTTTTATCTTTATTATTCTTCTTGTTGTTTGTCTACGACAACAACCAAGCGTGGTGCGGTAGTTGAACGTGTGGTTGAAGAAATTGAAGCCATTCACGGTTTATTCATGATATAACGCACAGACGTAATTTAAAATACTGTTGAGTATTTTTTAGATAGAGAGGAGGCAATTGAAACAGTGGGGTTGGTAGGGATGGCCAGGGTTTTAGAGAACAGGACGGTCATTTTCAATCACCAATTCCGGTATTATGGTAGTAGGCGGATCACATATCGCGGTTCAAAAGGATCACATCAGAAGGTCCACAGTTCATAGGTGCTACCGCTCAAAAGTTCCAACTTTCAAAAAGTCCAACGTTCAAAAGGTCCAAAGAGGCGTGATCAGATACATGAGAGTGGGGTGTATGATGCCGCAGATGCCTTCCAGTACCTATATGCAAAAAACGTTTTTTCTTCAATTTAAAGTGATTTTGACCCCAGTACTCACCTTTTTTGGGTTGTATTTTGGTTGTGTTACTGAATTGCTTTATAGGTAGTCAAGTGAAGGAATAAGGATTACATCTGAAAATGTGGTTTCCAAAGAATGAAACTTTGTGAGAACTGTGCTGTGTGTGTGCAACATTATTTTTTCCCTTTCATCTAGTTGAATTGATACTTTTCTCATCTTATAAAGTTGGAAAATTGCATAAAGGTGGCAATGAAGTGCTGGAAAGTCACAGTTATATTTGGTCTCATATCTTAGTTTTAGATGAAATGTGGAAACCATTATCATGAATTTTGCTTGAACCAGACTGGCTCTGGTCCCGGCACAGTCCCAGCGTCTAGCCTTTGGTCCCGGCTTTGGTCCTGCCGGGACTAAACCTGGTCCCGGTGCCGGGACCGCGAGACCAAAAACTCCCACCTCTAGTCTTGAGTCATTTTCTGCTTCAGCCCCAGGATGGCAGAACTTTTGCATCAGATAGGTCATGTGACCCCGGTTTGAGAATTCCTAGGCTTCTGATTGGTTAATTGTGATTTCTGTCAAGCCCTATATTTCTGTTTCAAAAGAGTTTTGGAATGTTGTTTTTCTAAAGTAATTTTTTCTGTAGTAGTCCAAAGTTCTACATCACTGTTTAGGATAGATATGACCTAATTCTTAGAGAAATTGATAGCCTTGGCCGTGTGTACGTCATATTCACCGATATGAGGTGTACCGGTAAAGTCATCTAGAAATGTTGACTTTGGGAGCAATTTTAAGGCATTTGCAGGCCGAATTCGCAAAAATCAGAATGGGACTTCTGAAACAACTTTTTGTGACCTTTCGATCTAGCCAATAAGTTTTTTTCGCGTATCTCCCTTTAAAGGTACGTTCAAGAGGGATTCCTCCACGCCCGAGTGACGTCACATGGGCGTAAAGGAATTCCTTTACCTATGGGCCGTGGGTCAAACTGCTGCTAATGGCACTGCCCGCTTACGAATTTGTGAGAATAGACAATGATCAAGTTTATCCAAAATGCAATAAATGAACGTTTTGTCTTCGATTCTGGGCCTCTTTTTTCGAAAATTTGGATATTTAATCATTTAATTTTCCCATGCTATATGCTGCGAGGTATGACGTCACATCCGGTATCTGCGCTGGCTGTTAGAGGGGGGCTGCGTTGTTGTAGTCTTTTAGGGTCTTGGTTGTAGCTATCTTTTAGGGTCTTGGTTGTAGCTAACATCAATAAGAAGAATAATAAAGATAAAAATGTATGCGCCATTGCTGTCTTTGAAGAAAATTCAACCAAGTAGAAGCTCAACCTTTAGTAGCCTCAGGGTAGAAAAGTAACCTAACCACCTATATTATTTTTATTCTCTTGCTAAACGTGCTAATGTAGTATTTATCTTTAGTGCGCCGTCTAGCTGCGTGTTTTTATGCCTATTACAAGCAATATGGCTTGTATTAATAATTTTCGTCTTTAATTTGCCTAGAATAAAAGAATGCCGTTTTGACACGAATCAAAGAAGACAGTCTTTGCTACTAGCTTTGCTTCTCACAGACCTCGGCTTGGGCTCCATATTTGGAAATCCATGAATGGGCATTTGTTTGTGTGTGTTGGGAAGGAAGGGAGGAAGGTGGGGGCTTACCTAATGGTTTTTGGAGAACTACCTAGGTATGTAAAACATGAATTGTCAGTTCTTTCATCCAGCGTACCAACCCGCATAATTCTTCATAAACAGCCAAAAATAGTCCTTAAGAATGGGGTAATCTCTGACTCCAGCTCGGAGTCGGATTTGGCTAAAATTACATCGACTCTGACTTCGACTCCGGCCAAAACTATCCGCTCCGACCGACTCCTACTCCGACTCCACATCCCTGCCTTGCACAAACTGTCGCTCCCTAACCCCCGAGTGTGTCATTCTTGAAGAAGCAGACAGGGTCCACATTTTTCCCCTGCAGCGGAAAACATCAGTCTCACCGAACCCAACCAGTGCTCAGCCAAGTCAAGGCGATCATACCCGACCGCTGGGGACTGATATGAACTTTCGACTTCGATATTGACACTGACACAGAAATGCTTCCAATGAGTATTTGAAGGGCACTTTCATTCTGTGTTGTTCTACCTGTGATGGTATTATTGTGTCTAACTGAAGGGCATTTTCATTCCTGTAACTATGTAGATAACTGTCTAACTGAGGCTGTGTACAGTCACTAGGCACATCTGTGATTGTGATTATATTTTTGTGTTGATTTGTATTCAAAGTTGTAACGTTCTTGCGATCTATGCTCACATTGGCTGTGAACATGGTTCAAAGGACGTTTGGAACATGGATTTTTTAAGACATGCAATGGCTAGAGTTACAACCAGATAGATGTCTTATTCACTTACAAACATAAAATTGTGGAAGGTAGCTTAAAATCTGTAAACTCGTCCAAACTGAAGTCGGGCACAATTTAAAAAATCTCCTCCATGTGAAATTTGTTGTGACTCAGAAAGCTCACTGCCCAGATCTCCTGTTGACATAATTAGTATTGCGCTATGTTGTAAAGGAAAAGTGTATTTAAGTTTGAAGCTAGAAAATAGCCAATTTAAGGGCATTTTCGGCAATCATTTACTCATTTTAAACCCAACTCGAATTTTGAGTTGAGTTGGGGTCTGAGTTGAGTCGATGTTGAGTTCACAGGATTGAAGCTTGAGCCGGAGTTCAGTTGGGTCACTGAACTCTTGACGGCGAGTTGAGTCGGAGTTGAGTCAACCTCTCTCAGCATGCGAGCTGAGTTTAGCGAGCCAGCAACAAAATTCTTCTGGTTAGAGTGTAAAACGTAAATTTTTAGCCTGCAGAGAAGCCCATGCTTTGCCACCAGCACAGCTAGCGCCTCACTGTTTTCATTTACAAAATCTATGTGGTCAGAAATGGGGCATTCTTGAGTTTCATGTCGATCCCCCATAAATAAGGTTATAACGTAAACGTTACTTTTTGCCTGCGGCAAAGCCCGTGCTCTGATTCAGCCATTAGTGAAAACAGTGAGTCGTCAGTTGTGTTGGTTGCGAAGCATGGGCTTTCCCGCTGTTTAAAAATTAACGTTTTACGTTCTAACGTCGTTTATTATGGAAGATCAACATGAAACTCAAGAATATCCTGTTTCTGACCACGTGTATTCTATTCATGAAAACAGAGAGTCGCTAGCTGTGCTGGTTGCAAAACATGGGCTTTTCCGCAGAACAAAAATTACCGTTTTAAGGTAACGCTGCTATTTGTGGGGGATCAACGTGAAACTCAAGACACCCCATTCCTGACCACACGGATCCTATAAATGAAAATCGTGAGACGCTTAGCCAGGTGACTCAAGCTAGCTATGTGACTGAAAGAAGTAGTTGGGTTGGGGGAAATCAAGTTTTGCCCTAAATGGCTTTGACAATGGAAAATGACCCAAGAACATTACTTTGAATTGAGGGATGATAATTCTCTCAATAAAGCCAGATTTTCTGAGGCAAGAACAGACAATCATCCACAAAAAAACACTAAGGTTGATGACGCACAACATTCCATGACGAAGCAGCAGACAGCGCCACATACACGATAGCAGGATCAGATTAAGCCGCACTAGTTGTGTACGTGTTTGCTGTCTGATATCCTGCTGTTGGTTCCCTGCACGGGCTTTGTCCTTGATTGTTCCAGGCCAAATTTTGAATGCCCCTGGGGAAGGTAACTTTGTTTGTCTGGTTTTATCATGTCTTGCCCTTTTGTGTTTTTCTCTGCATATGATTAAGCAGTGTGTGTGTTAAGATATGTGATCATGTTCTCAAGAGTAAAGATCAAGATCAGATTGGTGTCGTTCCATTCATTTCAATTTTCTTTAATCTAGGGTGGTTTATAAGAGCTCTGGCTATCTTGCCTTTTCAACATCTTTGACCTCTGTTTTGTATCAGCCTCATGAGAACCGTCAGTGACACAATAGAAAATTTAAAATGGGAATTAAATTCACGATATTATGTTAATACCATAAGATCATATGGTTAAACCTAGACTCGAAAACATCGGTTATATATATCCCAGACTGCTTCAAAATTGTTGATATTGATTCGGTAAATTTTGGTGTGGTACAATGGGGAGCCTTAGTATATGTTAGATCAAAGAGAGCATAATTATAATATTATATATATATATATATATATATATATATATATATATATATATATATATATATATATATATATATATATATATATATCAAATACCTAGAATCGAGTTGCTGACATTTTGTTTAGGTTGATTGTAAGACAACAACTAATCTCTGTTTTAATGTTTACATTGATCCCAATGCTTTGGTGACCTCTAGTCGTGACGCTTTTTGCCCGGGGACATGAATAATGGTGCAAGTTTTTCCTGTGTTGGTCAATTAGTGTTCGAAATTTGGTGGTAATCTGATGGATGACATTGACCTTGCCTATATGACCGATTTGAACTGGAATATGGCTGACATCAATGTCTCAATCTGCGGTATAGGTCCGGGGGAGTGATCGTGGTGCTGGTCCTGAGGTGGTGCGTGCTCCCTGGTATCGCCGCTGAGAGAACTTATGAAAGGTGTGGCTCCGCTGCTGCGAAACATTGCAAGCTTTTCAAGTTGGAATACCGCTTCTCAGGTCTCCTCACTGTCCGTCAGAGCAGCAGTCATGAACTCCGAAGTCATCGGCCGTCTAGAGAGCCGGGCGAAACAGGCCGATGAAGCTATCGCCTGGCTAAAAGCACAGGTTTGTATCCTGGTCGTTTGTTTATTTGACGGCCATGGTAAGGAAGCATTATGGCCTTCCAGGGCCTTGAGGTAACCATGACTTACCCATGGTAAGTCTGTGGAATTTTTAATGTTTTTTATCCTTCTGGAGTGGGTGCCATTTGGGCAAGGTATCAACTCGTAAGGTGTGGTCTATCAGAGGGCCGCTAAATTGCATCGAGGGATCGTCGATAATAATATGAATAAATAATAATCATAGAGAAAATAAATAATAGAGAACATTGAAGGGATACAGTCAAAGGTATATCCTGTCAACAGCTATGTTAAAATTTTGCTTTTGAGTAACCGACAGGGAAACAGCAGATGTGTAGAATTGAGAGCGGCCACCAAAAGTTAAAAAGCATCCCCAAACATCGGGGGTCACTCTTAAATCTCAATAGATGCATCTGACTCCGGCTTAATAGTCTGGCTCACAGTACAAGGTGGCTCATGCAGCTGCATACCGAGTACCGACGCTTCAAAGCAGTCCCACTGCAGGCATTTCCAAGCAGTCCCATAGGTCTGCAGACATTTCCAAGCAGTCCCACAGGTCTGCAGACATTTCCAAGCAGTCCCACAGGTCTGCAGACATTTCCAAGCAGTCCCACAGGTCTGCAGACATTTCCAAGCAGTCCCACAGGTCTGCAGACATTTGTATTTCGATTTGAATATTTGTGCTGTTCTATTCCGTCTACCACAAGCGAAATTGGCTTGGGTTAGTGCAGAAAAGCTCCCCTCAACTTTTGTTTACGGTTGTTTACCCTGAGGTAATGCCGACAGTCTCGCACCACCTTAACATGTGCTGTATTGTTGAGCTTGGCCTATTTTATTATTTAGGGTATCCTCTCTGCGACATCCAGTGTAGGGATGGGCACCGGCAGCACTGGTGTGGCAAGCTGGCTGTTCTCCACAGATTGCGGACCTCCAGTCGGCCTCGCAGTCGGCGGAGCTTCAGAAACTGATCCAAGAAAACAAACAGCTTCAGGGAGAGGTGCAGCATTGGACAAGGACGTTGTGTCAAGCAGAGGAAAGAAATGGTACTAAACAGGTTCGTACTTATTTAGATGCAGATTTTGCATTTGATATAAAACTTCTTTTAATTAGTTTTAAACTATGGCAAGTCCAGCTTTTGGGATAGGTGCGTCAGTGAAGTTCCCAAGAACCTTTCGCCGAGACTGTGAAAAAGGACTGCTGGCGATGACGTGTGAATAAAGAAGCCAACAAGTAACGCTCCACAAAGCCCAGGCACGTCTGCCCTGTTCCGTTCTTCCTTTTAGTAGTAGGTCAGTTACTAGCCAACTTCGTCGACCTACGACCTTCTTGCGTTGCATAGAGAAAATTACATAGACGTGGAACCAGAAAGGGCAGGTGCATAATTTTAACCCTTGAATTTATGCATATCACAGCAATCCCGAAACGTACATCAGATTGATTTTGTGAGCGTTCTTGCAGTAGCGCGTGACACGCTATCTTTGCCGCCGCGCAGGTACCTATTCCGGGAGTGAAGGCTGCAGCCGCGCCGCGTGACGCCCCTGCAGCAAAGGCCCCTGCAACAAAGACCCCGGCACCTGAACCCACCCCAAGCGCCGCCTCTGTGCCGCCTCCTGAGAAAAAGGCCGCGAAGAAGAACAAACCGAAAGCCTCCGGCGACTCGAAGGGCGCGGCTGCTCCGGCAGCGGAGGAGCCGGTGGACATTGGCCTCCTTGACATGCGCGTGGGCCGCATTGTCACGGCGGAGAAGCACCCGGACGCTGACAGTCTATACGTGGAGCAGGTGGACGTTGGCGAGGCGCAGCCCCGCACCGTTGTTTCCGGCTTGGTCAAGTTCATCCCTATCGACCAGATGCAGAACAGAATGGCGGTGCTGTTGTGTAACCTGAAACCGGCCAAGATGCGCGGCGTGACGTCACAGGCCATGGTGATGTGCGCCAGCACTCCCGAAAAGGTGGAGATCCTGGCTCCTCCGGAGGGAGCCCAGCCGGGCGATGTGGTCACGTGTCCTGGGTTTGCCAGCCGCTGCCCCGCGCAGCTGAACCCCAAGAAGAAGATATTCGAGCAGGTGGCTCCTGAGCTGAAGACGGACGGGGAGCTGCGCGCCACCTACCGCGGAGTTGCGTGGGAAGTGACGGGGAAGGGAACTGTCACTACCCAGTCTCTCGCCAATGTGCAAATCAAGTAGTCTGCTCAAACTGGCTAGCACAGGTAAATAAATATTATTGGTAAGATTGGTCATTTTTATTCACTCGCCAATGTGTTCGGTAAGAGAGGGTCGTATTTTGGGCCAGCTCTTCATCTCACGGAAATGAGTGGCATGGGACATGAAACTAGGGCCATGTTGTTTGACGTTGCATCACCGTTCAAGCAATGAATTTTGCGCCAATTGTCGCATCCTCCGTGGGCTGGTTCCCATGGTGAGGTTCTGCGGATTGATGTGAACCAGTGAAAGCTGAAAGACGTGACAAAGGGATCACACCGATACTGCGGTGGTCCTCGGTTGCCTCCGGCGCTTTCCTGACCCGTTGTGCCCTCGACTACGTCCCTGGGGCTGTGAGCGTTTGAGGGATAGAAAGTCATTCCCTGGTACACCACTACTGTTTCGGTCTCCCGTGCCCACGAGAACGCAGGGGCGGATCCAGGGACCGGGTCAGCTTAGCCAAATATCTCACCACAACAACCATGCTGTGACCGCTTTGACTGATTTTGACGAAATCTCTGAAGAAAAAAATGTCGCCACTCTCTAGCTAGACAGTTTCCAGCCGACCTACGCCTATCTCGGCGTATGTCGTATATACGTCGGGTATTTTTCTGCGCCAGAGTGTTTCAAGAAAATCGACCCCAGGTCTTCGCCAGTACACTGCCACTGCACGGTTTTCTTAGCAGCACTACGAACTGAGCTATACTTATCAACATCCTCACTTTATTATACAACTTCATGTGGAATGATGATTTCATAAAAAAATGATTCACCTTAACGTTTCAAATGCCGTTTCCGGGCAGATTTCGCCATGGTTAGTGGCCAAGAGCGGAATATTAGGCACGTATATTGCAACTGTATTGCGAGATACGCAAATTGTATTACGTTATGTGTTGTGCTTCTTTTGTGGTGGGTAGCATGCTACCAGCAAATTGTTGGCTAAATGCGACTGCTTTCGTTGTGTCAGTTAGTGACAGATGCGAGCTTTGTTTCGCCTGAGTGCAGCGCATCATGCTTTTCCGTCTGTTCATCATTGCCCTCCTCGTGCGTCGCCACGGAATTTTTAACCCGGCACCGCCTGGGCTCTTTTCGTACACACCACTGCCTAAGGAGTCCGATCGGACCCCTCCCGTACGATGTCGGGAACTGGAAGTGGTACGAAAAAATTAAAACGATGCTAGAAGGGCATTACCGTCTTCCACTCTGCACCCGAGTTTACACCATATCCATTGGCCCCCGACATCACAGTGGGCCAAAATGGTTCAAATTTATACCCATTTATAAAATATTTTATGGCTCGGAAACAGGAGACCTAGAACAAAACAAAAAGACATCAGTGTTTTTGTCTTGACCCAAGGAGTAAATTATATGCGGCAGGACTTTAAAGGTTGCATAATGACCTTGACCTTAGATCAAAGTCAAATAACGGCTTTTGAAAGTCTTGGTGCATATCATTTGAATCCGTGGGTCATGCTCATTACTATGATACAAATTCAAGACTATTTTGTTTCGTTCAAAAGCATAGACCAATGATTTCGAACACCGCTTATTTTTTATATATTAACACGGGATATAGTTTTTCCACCAAAAAGACTGTCCATAAGCCCCTCATACCTATTCATAAACGATGATCTTTGGTGACCTCTGGTGACCTATGTATTGACCTGACCTTAAAATGGATGAGAGCGTACAGATTCTTTGTCCCAAGAGCTTTCGAATGATGTTTAGAAACTTGATTTAGCTCTTTTAGAAGCCAAGCTGCAGTCTGGTTCTGTCAGCCTCATCTTAACCCTCGCCCACCGGGGGCCATCGTGGCCCCCTAGTTTTCCGGGATAGCAGAAAAACGACGAGGCGCGCGCCGCGGTTGAGGGCTCTACCTCTCACTGCATCATTTTCCATCATCCCTGAAATTTTTACCCGGGTCACCCAAAGTCGGTCAACAGACGAGGTCAACCAAGGTCCTACTTCACCTTTAGGCTCTGTAGGCTCATTTCAAAGTCGATCGATTTAAACTTCCTACACTTATAACCTCTCCAGGGTCTCAGGTGTATATCCGGGTTTTTCGATTTCGTGCCCTGAGGTCGGTCACGGGCGACCTCTCCCATTGGAAAGCATGGGGAAAAGTTGTTTCATGATATAAAAGCCACAAAATGATTGCAATACTCAGACTGCTCAGACAACGTTTTTGGACACTCTTTCACGGATCCCGGGGTCATATTTTTTGACTTTTCCAAGGTCATTCAGGTCACCAGGGTCAAAACAGTATTTTAACAATAACTTTTGACCTAATTGAGCTAGAGCGGTGAAACAACACCATCGTGTTTTTTTGTCACTGGCTTTCATTTGATATACGGCAGGTCACTTTTTGACCTTTCGTGACCTCAGGTCTTTGGGTCACGAGGTGACCTCTGGCGGTCAAACCACTGGCGGGAGGTCTTTACGTTCCACATAGCGGAAAAATACTGGCAATTTGCTATCAAATGTACTTTACCAGGCCTATAGCTCTAATGACATAAGAGTTATGCCCAGTTTGTTAATCATTGCATATTTGGTGGAATAGCCGATCTTGACCTATTGGACCTCTGGAGGTCAAACCATTGACCTGGGACTAAAACATGTGAGTATTTCTTACTGAATTCCGCGGTTTCTTTGCCTTTGGATTTGGCTAACGCCCATATTTTCGGGTTGGGGGGCCTCTGGCCCCGGTGGTGCGCCCCCGGTGGTGTTAAAAGAACGGAACTGCCTTACATGGGGTTAGCAATTATGCCAAAACCTGTTGACCTGATCTGACCTGGTATCATTTTTGGTCATAAGTTTTCAGGTTGATCACCCAGCACCCTAAAGGCCTGCAAACCGATGTGCGTCTTATTTGAATCGGCTCAGAATCATTCGCGAAAAACGGGGTCCGATCGGACCCTCCAGGCGGTGATGTTAATGGTTGTGGGGGGGCAATGGGAAGCGAAGCTGTGAACAATTTGGCTGTCTCTGAAAACTGTACCCACGGTACGCGTTACTATCACATTAACACGCGCATTGACGGGGGCGGGTACCCGCCCCCTCGGGTTTTTCAGAGTTGGCATAAAAACGGTGGCGCTAGCGCCGCCGTACTTGGCATGCCTTTTCTCTCATCATTTTTACAACTTCTGTGAAAATTTAAGGTTAGGTCATCTCAGTTCGGGTCACCAGTACAGGTCAAGTGACTTGATCTAAAAAAATTTAAGATAACCTAAGTCGGAACAGGGCGAACTTGTCCGATAGAAATTCATATCACATAATGGACCCACCGAGTTCACTTAGATATGTTCCGGTATTTTTATATCGATGACCTAAGGTCAGGTACGAGCCATGACCGCTCCATTGGAAATACATGGGAAAAATGGTTTTACCTGGATAACTTAGTAATAGATAACGATAGAGCGTTTGTTTTTACTCCATTAGATTCGCCTTGTCATTGTTGTTCTAATGATATGCATTTTGCCGAATTTGACAATGACCTGACATGAGGTCAGGTCAAATCCTTGATTTGACCTAGCAAGGTCATATTATATATCATTTGATTCGGCTTGCTGCGAGGATTCATATGATTCAAATTGTTTTGCTCTATCTTTACTTGTTCAGATGTAATGACCGAAAACCTTCACTTACATGTTATCCCTATGTCCTCTATTACCCTGATCCCTATGACGGCATGTTTTGACCTCTAGTCATAGGCGGGTCCAGGATTTCCGATGGGGTGGGCGCCATCCGTACCAGGATGGTGTCACTTTTGACCGGAAATACCTATCAGGTGGGCGCCAAATCCTATCGATGGGCGCCGATTTTCGCATCCTGGGGGTGGCGGGGTGGGAAGCGACATTTCAGGGGCACCGTGAGCATTTCAGGGGGTGCTGAGGGTGGATTTGGGGGCACGTGCCCCCTTGCCTCCGCCTGAATCCGCCTATGCCTCTAGTGACTTTAAATGTGACCTGAAAAAAGTTTCAAATACTTTCGATTGAGAAGTGAATGGGCTACCCAACACCGTTTACTGTTTTTCGCTACCTAGCGTGGTTCTCCAAATCTTAGGGGCGGGTCCGCCATCCCCCCCCGTCAAGGCGAAGGTGGCTCAGACCCCGTCAATGGTCGTGTTAACTTTCGCCCTGGTGGGGGTGTTTGAATACCCACCTCGGGTAATTTCGGTGCCACGAAAAACGGCGGTGCTAAGTGCCGCCGTAGTTGGCACATCTTTTCCTTGATCGATTTCAAAACTTTCCCCAAAATTTTAAGTTTGGGTCATCTCAGGTTAGGTCACCAGTGCAGGTCAAATGGCCTCACCTCAAAAAATGTAAGGTGGCGTAAGTAAGAAATCGGTGAATCTATCGAATTCAAACCTAAAACACAAAATGAACCCACCGAGTTCTCAAAAGATGTTCCGGGATTTTTCATATCGATGAGCTAAGGTCAAGTACGGAACATGACCTCCCAATTGGAAATACATGGGAAAAACAGAAATTGGGCTGTATTTGAGATAATGCAGATAATACCTTCATATTCTCGAAATCGAAGCCTTCGATTTCGAGAATATGAAGGTATTATTATCCTGGGCCCCTTCCAGGTTCATTCTGCAGTTTTTGACCTGTGACCTCCGAGACGTCATCTGGAGCGACTTAAGCAGTTTTCAGACTTAAGTCAATAACTTCGCATGAAATGATGATGCAGCTTTTATTTTTATAGCATTGCGTTTGGATTGCTGTGGCGAGTCGACTGATATGCATATTTACTATGCTAGGTTAAAAAGTGACCTTGACCTGACCTCAGGTCAGGTTATTATGTTTTGACCTAGCATGGGCATATTATACGACATTCGCTTCGCCCCGACGAGAGTAAGCGAATGATGTCTACAAAATGATTTTAACTCATTTATGTTAGATTCTAGAGCCCAAAAACTTTGCTCAAAATGCCAACTTCTTTGACCTGTAATGACCTCAATGTTGATCTGAGCCAAAAAGTGACTCATATAGTTTCTTTATGAATTTTTGTGATCTATTCATTAGCTTCCACGTTTTTTCGCTATCCCGTATAGGAGCCGAGTTCGGGGGTGTTCAAAACACCCCCACCAGGACGAAGGTGGCTCGGAGGCCCACTGAGGCGCGGATTTAGGAATGTCCATGGTGTTGCCAATTGGGGGGAGCACCTTAACAGGGGGCGCCCGCCACTTTTGGCCAGAAAAACCTATCGGGTGTTCGCCGGGGGTGGGAAGCAGCATTTGGGGGGGCGCAGAGGGTAGATCGGGAGGTGGTGCACCTGCCCCTTGCCCCCTCCCCTGGATCTGGGTATGGTTCCCCGCTCTCGAATATTATGAAGATCCCCATAATGTTTGGGGCAACGATCCCACCCCAATTCGTGAGTTGGTGGGATGTAACGCACGGAAGAACTATATGTTATACAACCTGTGTATAAATAAAAAGACGCGGCTTGAACCCAGCCCTCCCATTTTTAACGCCCATGCTCTCGATTTGCATACGTCTTTTATGAGAAAATTTGTGTTGTGGTACCGACTCCGCTGCCCGATTTTAGCGGATTGCATGCAAGTACAATTGGAGGACTTATCGCCAAGCAGAGGTGGGTTCGGCGGATTCTAGAGCTTTTACTGATCAATGTGTAGGAACTTTATACTGATTTCTGGCAGCGTGGAAAAGCAGCAAAGCAAAAAAATCTCAAGCATGGGGAGGTTGAAAGATAACGAAAGATAAAGATAAGTTATTCAACTGCCCTGGAAAGATAAGGCCATAAAAGATAGATAAGGTTGGTACGATTTCAAAATTAGTAGGAAAGGGTTGAAAGGGAGATACGGGGGAAAATACATCGACAACAAGGTAGAGCAGGTTGGGTGATTTTATGAATTAGGTTGTAACGTATTTACGTGTACAAATTGCTCGAATGACTGATTAAGATTGCAATTCTGACACAGCTTCATGGTGTGTGGACATACATCACCTGTCCAACTACCAGTACGGGTTACTTTTTAAAATGTTCATGTGACTCACGGGTCACAACTCCTGCTGGAGGCCTTGGAAGGTTAAACCCGGCAAATCCACTGCATCCATACAGTGTATTTAGACCTAAAAAATACTGTTTAAGATGAACAACTAGGATACAGATAAACATTATTGGCATAAACATGCTAGTAAGGACATGATCAAATGTGGTTTGTACACAAGCTGCGTAGAAATTAAATGCTCATACAAGTGTATGCCGCTCAGTGGATCCCTTCTACGCCACTCTCTTGTTTTAGATGGATGGTGAAAAAAACTTTTTGTAAATCCAGTTAAGTATTTTAAGGTTTACATGTATTTGTGTTTCATGTAACTGTATGTTCCTGCTACATCATTTAATGTCTTTTACATTCCACTGCAATTTTAACCTGTAATTTCACCTGTCAGTGGATTCTAAGCCTGTTTGTGATGAACTTGAATAAATAAATATTCTTAAGCATGCTTTTGTAATCAGCTTTAGAACAAGATATGTTTTGTCATTTGAGTTTTTCTGGTGAATCCTTTGGCTGGCACTGCATTTCCCTTGTATTAGGAGGCGGCAATGGAAAAGGCTGTAACATGTCAGCATTGATCCAGGGATTTTTCATGCCCAAGTGTATAAAATATGCACAATGTTACTTCCATGCACTTGTAAGCAAACTTTTAAAAAAATATGTGTTTCCATATCCATGTCTACAGGCATCCCCACATGTATTCAATATTATCTGACATAAAAGTTAATTTCTATTTGTCCTAGCTTTTAATGCATTTGATATTTGACATGCTGACAGAAATAAATATTCTTATTTTCTAGATCCATTTCTGCTGGTAAAATGAACTCACTCTGTTCATCATACTTGGCAAGATTCGGAAGAAGATGCTGCAGAAATGGTAAGCTTTAATGATATCACCTGGTAGCTACAAGGCATAGCTGTGGACCAGTCTGCAGAACGTGGCAGATTTCGACGAGATCTCGTTGGGGCAGCCTCGGGGCAGACCTACCGATTTGGGGCAGCTTTTGGTCGATCTTGGGGCAGATGGGGGCTCTTGGGGCAGGAACTAGTACTTGGGGCAGCGGTCGGTACGGGTAGTCACCGAGGGAAGAAGAAAAATAATGAAAAGGAACGACAATCATTAGTTAAAGTTGCGCTGTAAAAGCTGAATTGTCTCAAAAGCGTCATGTTTGTCGTCTAGAGAAATATGGTTAAAAAGATACCAAACAAAGGAAATTTTTAATAGATGTAAAGTCAAAGTTCCTGGAAGTGAATAAAAAATCAGGCAACAGGCGCCTTTTTAAAGCTAAATTTAAATTTATTTTCTAAATTTGTAATCTAAACCTAGTTTTAGTTACAAAAAAACAATCTTAGAACTCGAAATAAAATTTCCCTGTATGTAGTTTTTTGCATTTCCTCTGCTATGTTTTGATCGCCAAAGGCCGGCAAATCGGGTCTATGTCAAAAGGTCCACTGTTCAAAGGGTCTATCGTTCAAAAGAAAATCATGCCAGCCCCCTCCCCCTAAGAACAAATGCTAGTCAGTGATGTGACGTCACAAAAGCATACGGGAATCTTTCTTCGCTTGGGTCTTGTGAAAACTAGGGGTGAAAATATTCCAAATTTTGTCATGCTTTCATGCAAATGTGAGAAAATGGTAGGGGGAAAATGCTTTAGCTGTGGAAAAAATTATTCTTTATCGAATTTAGTTATCAATTGAAATATTTTTAAACTATTGATTATACGGGCGTGAAAGCAGTGGCAAATGACGTCTTTAAGGGAAAATACTTCGCTTGTAAATATACCTTTGAATAAAAGTATTCTTGAAGTCGTGTATCATGAATGCAAGATAGCTGCTGCTGTGCGTGAAGGGTCGTGAGTGCGTTGCCATCGTCGAGTTGGATGCACGGTTTTCTTTCATTTCTGGGTGTTTCGCTTAAAATGGAGTAGATAAACATATATCGGTAAAAATACCCCCCGTTGGAGGAGTCTGCCCCAGCATCCAAATTTCTGCCCCAATTGGGGCAGGCTTTGGGCTGCCCCAAGCCCCTCGTCGAGTCGCCTGCCACGTTCTGCAGACTGGGCTGTGGAGTTGTTGGTGATTCTGAGTAATTTACATGATAACAAAATATTTGTGATGTTTTTTGTGAAGTTCATTAGTCTTTTGTCTGTGAAAAATATGTACCCTAAGATTGAGGAGTTAAATATGTTGTGTGATGTGAAATGTACTAAGCACAACCTGGAGAGGGTCAACTTATGGTTGATGCCAGTGTCTACTCCTGTAAATGCTTCTGCTGAAAACTTTGCAAGCCCAGAATTTTTCTGGATTCTCTTTTGGAATGTGAAATGGTTCTTTGAGGTAGTATTAGGAGTGTGAATATGTGGTATTTACACTTTTGATCCCTCTCTATAGCCCTGTTCAGTCTTTCAGTACAGTTTTGTCTGCAGGGCATCTAACCTGCCCTCCAGACAAGCCATATCAGCACCACAGTGACCTCTAGTATCTATCAACTGAACGAAATGAAAGATAATACATATCTACATATGTAATAAAAATACCATTCACCAAATGATAGGCTGCAACTTTTATGATGTTACTGTTTTTTTAGCAGCACAACAGCAGGTTTTCAGCCTATAAAACCTCCAAGACCAGTTCCCAGGGAGAATTTATGATCCTGTGATGTAGGTGCTACCTGCTGATTGGTGCTGACAAAACTGTGCTAACAGAGGGAACAGGGTTTGGGGCATTGCACTCTTGTTACAGTCATGTCTGTACAGATTGATCCGATTCGAGCAAGCACTAACTGTATGCTTCTTGATTTTTAGGCATCATTAGGAATTTGGCGTCGAGTACATCACCCACCCCAGAAACAGAGTTTGTTGGAGGGGAGGGTCAGCCGATGGAGTCTCAGCCCAAGCCATTGTCCCTTCCAGACTACAGGCAAGTTTTCCGAGAAGTTCCGCACATCGCCTACGTGTATATATTTCTCGTCAAATACACTGTAATTGAAGATAACATGGTTGGTGTTGCACGAGTCTGATCCGCCCATCATGTTTTTCCGCTTGCTTTTGTGACAACCGAAATCAAGTAAACCAAATTTCCTGCGAGCTGATTTTGAGAGTCTCAGGCTTATGTTATCGTCCACTGACTGGCACAGTATTCAAACCTTGCCTATCGATGAAGCCTTCTCCTACTTTACTCATGCTATAGAGACTGCCGCTTTCACGTGCATCCCCAATCGTACAGCGGGAAGGCAACAGAAAAACATTTATGTAACACGTGAGGTTCTCAAGCTGAGGAAAAAGAAACAATCTGCCTGGAATATATACCGACACACACAGGATGAGATGCAGCGCATGCTGAACCACGCTCGTTATGCCATGCTTAGCAATCGACTTCGTGCCCTAACGAGGAGACTGCTGCTAGAGCACGAAAATAAGATAATAGGCAGTATTAAGCAGTCAATCAAACCATTTTGGAGACATGTCAACTCTCGAGTGAAGGCTAGGTCCCGAGTCAGCGATTTGAAGGACGAAAACGGAGTCGTTCAGTGCAGTGCTCCCGTGAAAGCAACATTGTTAAACAAGTTTTTTGCTTCTGTTTTTACCAGAGAGGACACTGCAGCTGTTCCAGATTTCGCAAATCGCTGTGTAGGCGAACATCTGGTGGACTTTGTCATCACTCCCGAACACATTCACCAGAAACTCCGTTGTCTCAAAACCACCAGCAACCAAGGTCCTGACAACTTACATCCTCGAGTCCTGTACGAGGCTGCTGATGTCCTTGCTGCACCACTGTCAACTCTGTATAGGAGAACCCTTGATGAAGGACTGCTTCCGCACACTTGGAAAAGAGGGTCGGTGGTGCCGATTTTTAAGAAAGGTGACCGCCAGAGCGCTAGCAATTACCGGCCCATTAGCATAACTTGCATCCCCTGTAGAGTACTGGAGGGTCTCATCCGTGACCAGGTGATGCAGCATCTGTTACGGAATCACCTGCTTTCTGCTGCTCTACATGGCTTTCGCCCCCGCCGCTCATGCGACTCCCAACTTTTAGAGGCTGTTGACGATTGGAGTAGGAGTATCGAGGCAGGGCAGCCAGTTGATGCAGTATATTTAGATTTTCAGAAAGCCTTTGACTCTGTGCCTCATGAAAGACTGCTCTGCAAACTGCAAGGTTATGGCATCTCAGGGAAAATACTTGCCTGGATAAGGGACTTCTTGAGAGATAGAGAGCAGCGAGTAGTGGTGGATGGATGTGAATCAAATTGGGTTCCTGTGGTGAGCGGTGTACCTCAGGGATCCGTGCTGGGGCCCCTACTGTTTGTGGTGTATGTGAACGATCTGCCTGATGTGTTCCATACGACTCCAAAGGTGTTCGCGGACGATACAAAGGTGTACGCTCCACTTAGCTCGACCAGTTCTTCACTGATTCTTCAGGCAGACCTGGATCGTGCTGTTGCATGGTCTGACACCTGGCAGTTGTCTTTTAACAAGGGAAAGTGCACTGTACTCCATCTCGGAACAACCAATGAGCAGCACACATACACAATGAGAGATAGTCTGCTCGCCCATTCTGCCCAGGAAAGAGACCTAGGAGTCATTATCGACGCAGACATGAAGTTTCGTGCTCAGGCGGCATCTGCGGTGGCAAAGAGTTCCCAAATCCTAGCATTGATTCGTAGATCATTTCGTGCAATCAACCTGGTGTCGCTTCCGATTCTCTTCAAAACTCTTGTGAGACCACATCTTGAATATGGGAACTTGCTCTGGGGGCCCTTCAACCGTGAAGACCAGAAAAAGGTCGAGAAAGTGCAACGGCGTGCCACCCGAATGATCCCTGAAATACGACATAAGCCGTACAGTGAGAGGCTGCAAGATCTTCGACTTCCCTCTCTATACTACAGAAGGCGACGGGGGGACATGATCCGCGTATTCCAGATATTTCATGGCGACATCGATCTCGACCCTGAACGCTTCTTCCAGCGAGACGCTAACTCTCGGACGAGGGGACACGAATACAAACTGGTTAAACCTCGTGCCGAGTCTCGTATCCGTCGCAATGCATTCGGCATTAGGGTTGTTAACGACTGGAATGGTCTCCCCAGTCATGTTGTCACTGCACCTACTGTCAACACATTCAAGACCAGGCTTGACAAACACTGGGAGGACTATTGGTATACCAAACCTGACACGGATTAGGTAGTGAAACCACACTTACACGAGCTCACTAAGACCGGACACCTACAGGCCTAGAGCCTCATTAAGTCCGTATCCTTCAAGTTCAAGTTCAAGTTCAAGAACCTCTGACTTTTCCAACTGGCCGCGTCGCCACGGGCTGAACGGTGAGTGGTCGGGATTGCCCGCCGCCTGACCGTGTTTGGGCTGGTGTCAGCCCGTGCTGACCCGGCCGCTGTGCTCAGGTTCGTGTACCCTGAGTTCCTGCCGGACCCGGACATGACCCGACGCCACAAGCTGGCCGAGAAGCTGGAGCGCAGGGACATGCTGCGCCGGCGCAACCACATCCAGATCCCCGAGTTCTACGTGGGCAGCATCCTGGCGGTGACCGTGTCGGACCCTCAGGCGCCCGGCAAACTCAGCCGCTTCGTGGGCATCTGCATTCTGCGAGAGGGCCAGGGCATGCGCGCCACCCTGACTTTGAGGAACGCTGTCGACCACCAGGGTGAGCTGGGGCAGACAGTGGAAGTCTGCCAGCCGGTATGTCAGGGAGCATCATTAAAGACATTCTGAATGTAGGCGAACAGCTAGGTGCTGTTCATGGTAGGTCTCTTCATTTGGTAATAAAGAGACCTACACATGGTAATCTCTTCATTTGGGAGGAGGGGTCAAAATGCAGGCTAGTGTTTTATGGGAATTCAACTGAGATAGCCATGTGATAGGGATAGCATGCCAAGAAACATGTAAACATTTAACAAAAACTTGATGAAAAAGTTAATAATTATTCGAATAAGAGCAAATAAGTCCGATAATTTCTTTCAACTAATCAATTAAAAGATATGTAGTTCCTTTTTAATGTTTAAAACAAATATATAATATATTTAGAAGAGGTAATTCCGTTCTGGAATTGGGTGTAATTCACGCTGCATTTCATAACTACGCCGCTTTCGCGTGAATGTCGCCGCTTTTTATGAAACTTGATTATGTGTACGGCGTAACTGCGGGTTAATGTGGTGTAAAACACGTCGCACTTCCACACCTATTATGAAATGGGGCCCTAATCTGGAATTGCATCAAGGTGCCTCATTCACTTCACGAAGTTCAAATTTTAACGTAAAAACCTGTATTGCACGTACGGAAATGGATGCTGATAGTTTTTGAAAGTGAATTGACTGCCTCCATACTTTTGAACGGTGAGCGGCCGAGCAAACGTCCGTCAGATAACTACATAGGATCTGTCTCAAAGCGGAGGATTCGCATTGGTGTCGTAATCTGACGGTAAAATGGGTATGTTGTGACAGTCATGCATCAGTTTTTAAATGATACCGTAGTTTTAAATCCATTCGGAAACGTTTTTTTTGCTTACCCCTGCAGTCGGTTTCTTCTCCCGTGTAGGGACACCGGTCATCCCCATCTTAGCAGTAATCGGGGTCATTAACCCTGACATAATGTTTGAACTCAGGGGCGTCTCGCGCGCTCTGCTAGCGACTCCGCCCCGTCGTGTACAGGACTTATAACGACAGCGCTGTCGCGATGAACAGAAAGTGTCCTCTACCGACTCGCTCCGGGCAGGTGTTGAGATCACGTACCCGCTGTACAACCCGACGGTGCAGTCTATCGAGGTGCTGCGGCTGGAGCGGCGGCTGGACGACGACCTGCGCTACCTGCGCGACTCGCCGCTGGAGTACAGCACCGTGCCGCTGGACATGGAGCCCGACCTGGCCGCCGACGCCCCCGCCGGCGGCGTGCCGCTCAACGATATCAAGGTCAGCTCACCAGGCTCGCCAGACCGGAGATTTGTGACTGCGTAATTAGACAGGTCGCTTATCAGCGTACTTATCACTTACGCAGTATACTTAAAACTCGTCGCTGATTTAAAAACCATCATTCCGAAGGCCACTGTTTTGTTCTTTCCTGGAGTTATCATTACGTCCTTTCTTTCACCCTCTCGGTTCCACTGGGCTGCAGTTTAGCTGCAAGTTGTCGCTTGCGCTCTACCGAGTCTGGCCCAACAAATCGCTGTGCCAGGTATACACCATCGGCGACATAACCCACCAGAGGCCGTTGTCGCCAGGTGCCGCTGCGGCCCCGCCCGTGGACCTGGCGGTGGGAGAAGAGTGGCATGAAGGGTCTGATCCTTCCGGAGCTGCGGGAGAAGGTCATACGTCGCGCCGAGGCGCTGGCCGAGCCGTGGCTCAAGTACGACCTGATGCGGGAGTACCGCGCCTCCATCACGGAGGAGGACCAGCAGGAGGTGTACGCCGACGTGCACGAGCACGTGGCGGCGCAGGAGCAGCGGCCGGACGCCGTGCGCCGGCGCCGCGTCTTCAGCGCGCCCAAAAAGACGTCCTAACTGGCCGCCTCGTGCGGTAACGGCGGGGACGCTCCTGGGATGGAGCGGTGGAGAAAGTGTGTACGGCGTGGCACTGTGGAGTGTGACTCTGTGTGATGACAATGCAGCGCTCAGTGAACTAGTGTAATACATGTTCTCGATATGTAAATCATCTGACTGATTAAAACCAGGTTTCATTCAACCTGAAGGACGGAAAATTGCATACGAACAAACCGTTCTCTCAAATAGCATGTATATTTGAATACTAGGGTCGTATAACAATCACAGTCTGCTCGCGCGTATCACAGGATCTGAGCTACGCTCCCAACACTTACCCAGACACTCGATTACCCCGACTTCATCCCACTGAGTGAGAAATGGAAGCACGTTTCCCCGCCCCAAAATCGCCACACTCCGGCGATATTGCACACTGTGCCGCAGGCACAAAACACCGCAAGTACCCAGTCTCAAACATACTCGACTCCGATTATCTTACCGGTTATCTGGGAAGCTATAGAAATGAGAAACCCGGCACTCGACTATTTTCTATCTTTATCTTGTCTATCTTGTTCGGTCGTTAAAAAAACAGGGAAAGGACCGGGTTTAGAAGGAACATCACGCTTAGGTAAAGGTAAAGCTAAATATAGGCGCCCAAAGCCATGATTCTAAATCAACTCGAAATCAAGGACGAACTAAAAAGGGCATCGACCACAGCAGGGGCGTAGCCAGGATTTCGCTGGGGGCGCCCCGAAAAGGGCCCCTGCGACAGCGCCAAAAGGGCCCTGACGGGTAAAAAGGCCCTGTTTGTTACAGAATAGTGCTGTAGAGGGCTTAAGAGGGCCCTGTCTGGCATGAAATCTCAAATTTGGCCACAGCGTAGTGCGGGCGAGCCGCGCTTCGCGCGGCCCGTGTCCTCAGGAGAGGGGGCTGTCCCTGCCGCCCCTCCCCTTGGCTACGCCCCTGGACCAGAGCGCTTAGTCTAGCATCGGCCCTTTTGAACGTTCGGAAATGAACATGAGGTGAAAGCAGTGCGCACATTCCACACCATTTAGGAAGTATTAAGTCCAAAAACTTAACCGCGGCGCAAACCTCGCACGCCTAAACCGGGTTAGCCCTATTGTTCCTTGGTAGAAATCTGAAAAAAATCAGTCCAAAAGTAATTGTAAGTGATTTCCGAGCATCATACCTATCCATTAGACGTGGTATTCGTATTATCTATCGTTAAAAATTATTGTTCTGCCATGTTATAAATTATTGTTACAATATAAGAACAGAAACCCAGGTGTACATCGGGATAAAACAATCGTCTTCCGGAAAGTCAGACAACAAAGTTGTTCTGGCTTTGAACACTAAGTTTGTGTAGATTTGTCAGATTTATCTATTGGAAGACTGGATTTGTCTCGCTAGTAGATCTCATGGGGCAATTTTCCACTCGCTACTTTTTACTTTCATTTATTTCACACTACCTTCACTTGCCATATTTTAATATGAATTTTAGGTCAATAACCAAGTTCAAAACTAATTTTAAGGGACAGGCAACACGTTATATCCCAGCAATCACCAGCCTGACACATAATAAAACAGACTAACTTAAGCCATTGTCAAACACGCTACAGTGCGAAACAATCGTAGCACATATAACGGAAATGGAGTCTCCAAATAATATTTCCGATTGCAAAGATCACTCCACCTGTTACCTAAGTATCTTCAATCAGAATAGCGTGCTTTACCAAATGAAGCCATTATCTAAATATACATGAACACCTTTAAATTTGTGAAGTGAAGGTAGTATCCCACATTCCTTTATACTCACCTATCCTCATCCTTACCGTCTCCTTCCATAGCTTCTTGTCACCTCATACTCATTGTGACAACGCTTGAAAAGCCACCTTACAAGTGTGGAAGCGCTTGAAATACATGATAATGATCAAGAAAAGTGGTTAGGTTGGGATTCGTACATTTCCAATGCCTTTCTGCCTCTTTAAGAGCCTAATTGCAACGGCCGTCACTGGTGGTCACCGCAGCCCGCACTGTGCCGTTGGTTATTGGCGATACCAACCACACCACACAGGGACTATAGTCCGACGACTGTCGCTGATCCGTCAGACAGCGTGTCAGTTGGTAGGAGGCGCGGTGGCGGCGGAGATGGACTGAAGGGAGGACTGGTGGCGACCGGTCCTCATCCCTCGTCTGGCGGGGAGATGCACATTGGTGGCAAGTGGCTATGAAAAACATGAGGCCGTTTATATTCGAGATCGGCGATCATACCATGACCTCAATATTTTTTGCAGCCCATTACCGTCAAGATTTTAAAGAAGGGCTGTACATGAGTATGCAGTCACTAAAATTACTCAATGTTCCCTCTTTTATTCCAGCAGGTCCAAGTTACCGTCTATCACTTACAAGTATGTCCCTGCCGGCGGAGATACAGAACCAACGTTCACGTTTGGCGACAACACCAGACCAGACATACAGACTGCACTACACTAGACTGCACCAGACTCACCAGGAACCAATTTCACGGACGAACGGGAACGTGCGTAAGGACGCCTGCTTCACGGTGATGATAATAATAATGATGATGATGATGATGCGAACACTTGCACCCTCGAAAACACCCCCTGCTACCGACCTGCCGTGCCAAACACAGGGCCTGCGAAACACAATAATTTCCGGTGTAGATAATCCAAAACCTTAAACCGCACCTGTGTCGTCCTACTGCAAACATAATGCTTCTGACCCAGCCTGGAGACAAAGTAATTGTCCAACCACAAACAGCCACAATGAAACTGTCCCACCACGGGCCCACGGTATATATAGCCACGGCAGCTGATGCGCCCTAAACCCCCTCCCCGGGCCCACGGTACCTCGCTATCAGATGTTGTTTAAGGACCCTTCTGATCTCCCGCTGGGGACTATACTATACACGAGAAACCACTATATACACTTACACATTGGAGCGAAAGAACCCCTATCTGGCGTGTAGTTGCAAAATACATAGTAAAATCTTGAGAACGGTGCTGCGTCCACGCTAATTGAAAAATGGAGGCCAATCAGCCTAACTAACGTGGATTTGGTTTACCGATGGCACCAGGAATAGACCGTGGAGTGGGGCCGTGATACATTAATGCACTAAATGAGTCCAGGGGCGAAGTAGATGCCCACACGCTGGTGACGCCGTGCAGTCATGTAAAATGGGGACGGACGCAGCAGTTGGAAAACGCAACCTCCAGCCCACCACAGCCGACAAAGGCAAGTGTATAGACACGACTCCCTACTTTTTACGTCACAAACTCCAAGAGTGATTTTTACGTCAGCAAGCACTTGAAATGACGCAATGTTTTCACGTGGTTGTATTCTGCCAGCATTACCGGTCTCGTCGCTTGTTCGTTATCGCCTTCCCTCGGAACTGATGCCGCAGTTTCACTGTTGTAAACACTGACCTCTCTAGCCGAACCAGTGGTTGCCCATGCACTCCCGAGTCCACTCCGTCTGGCAGATCCAGCACCAGTGGAAATTGCACTGCGACCGCGGACAAATCATGTGCATGCAGCCGCCTGAAAGGCAGTACAGCCGCGTCACTCGCCGGACCGAAATGCTCCGAGGACTTCAGAGGTCAAGTATGAAAACATGCCGCGGACAGTGTCGCAGCTGTTCAAGTAGGCACTATTTTCAAAGTCGCTTTGGCGCTAATACAAGGTGGAGGTGCCGAAAACGGCGGGAAAGGACCACGCCTCCCAGCTGACCATCTAGGACGCCCTCCCCTTCGCCCCGGCTAGCTTAAAATTTTCTGCTGATGAGCGGATTTGAATCAATAATACGTTCCCCAAATGTGCTGCACGCAGAGATGGCCTAGCTACGTCACGTTACCGAATTACGCTATGTTACGATTCTATTTGGGCCAAAATTACGCTACGGAATTACGCTACGTTCTATTTCATCGACAACGGAATTACGGTATTTTAGCTCCGGCTACGGTAAAAAATATATATTGTACTAGGATATTAAATTTTTTCACCCACTTAAAGCAAATAGAAGCTGTACTATGAAACAAAATCAAAGGTTTATGTTCTGCAAACCGAATATCCTGAACCGAAAGTGTACACATTCAGATAGACATGGCGCGGGGCATTTTCCGGTCGCCGGTTTCACATGCTCTGTCATCAGTTGCGTTTTGATAAATAAAGGTCTTTTGAAGTGACTGATTTGTGGGATCAATGGTTGGGAATTCTTGTCACCAACTGAAAAACAAATTTATAAATCGAAATCAGCCGACTTCTAATTTGTATAAGCCCAATAATGTGTCCGTGATTTACACTACCCACCAAAAAGTCCCGATCTTAATTGACATCGACTTGATGCATTTCTCGTGATATTGTTCAACGTTTGTAATTTTAAAGAAATCGTTTGGTTGTTAATTTTTCCAAATATTATCACTTCTATTTCAAATTCCAAATTACAGCAAATCGTTACCAAGAATCCTTAGTAACGCGATCGAAATCACGAGAAGTTATACATATGTGGTGTAATTGTTTTCGTAATGCGCTACAATACACTAAATTTTGGCGTAGTACGCTACGGAATTCGCTGAGATACGCTACGTTTCATTTCTAGAGCTACGGCTACGGAAAAATAATTTCGTAACGTAGCGTAGGCCATCTCTGGCTGCAGGTTAACTGTCTCGGCAGCGCACCAGCCGACCGCTTCTATAGTCCGTTTGATTGAAGAACAGCCATCGTCAAAGCCAAAGGCTCCAAAATGCACGCGGATATATCTGCTCAGATTACACTGGTCAACAAAATTTAACTTTTGTCGTGGATCCAATATAAAATAGTCCGTTTCTAGGGTAATTTGTGGCGCTGAACACGAATCTGGCAGCAGAAATGCCGTATCAGATCAGAATTTTGAGATCCAGTATGTCTGTGTGTCGTCTTTGTGAAAGCCTTCTTGGCATCAGTGACATTGACAGTCAAAACCCAAGAGGTCTAGGAAAATGAACGTTTAGGTGTTTGTGGAGGCTAGGGTATTCTACTTTAAACCCGATTTTCATAGACCTAGGTCAATATATTCAAGGAAAAACGAGGTCATATAGGTCAAATTCTGTATGTGCAGGGTAGCTATTGGGAAATGCCGTGATTATGCGATGAGAAACCGGATATGGAGAGAAAGTGGCCTAAAAAGTAACAGAGGAAAGGTCTGAGGCAATGTTCTCTGAAACTTTTAGGCCAAGGTCATTCAATGCCATTGACCTTTGACGTCAAAATATTACATTTTGCCTATAACGTGTACTGCAACTAGCACTATGGCAACCGTCGGGCGAAAAATAAGGTTTGACCTTGACCCATGACCTTTGTCTTGAACCTGCCACTTTAAGCTCAAGATTCAGTGACCTAGCGTATGACGTCATAGCATAATATACGTCATATTATGCTAAGTGTAAGTGACCAGTGTTATTTTCAACGCTTAGTCTGGTGAAGAGAAATATTAAAAAACAGAACTTCAGCAGGAAAATCTGGCATCTGAACAGTTATAGACCAATCACGTGCATTAGTAAATTCCGCCACTTTGAAGGATGGTTTTTCTGGCATTAAACGGACTATAGGCTGGTCGCGACCGACCGCTGCTAGGCTTGTCGCGGCCGACCGCTACTGGGCTTGTCGCGGCCGACCGCTACTAGGCTGGTCGCGGCCGATCGCTACTAGGCTGGTCGCGGCCGATCGCTACTGGGCTGGTCGCGACCGACCGCTACTAGGCTGGTCGCGGCCGACCGCTACTAGGCTGGTCGCGGCCGACCGCTACTAGGCTGGCCGCGACTGACCGCTACTAGGCTGGTCGCGGCCGACCGCTACTAGGCTGGTCGCGACCGACCGCTACTAGGCTGGTCGCGGCCGACCGCTACTAGGCTGGTCGCGACCGACCGCTACTAGGCTGGTCGCGAGCGATCGCTACTAGGCTGGTCGCGGCCGACCGCTACTAGGCTGGTCGCGACCGACCGCTACCAGGCTGGTCGCGAGCGATCGCTACTAGGCTTGTCGCGGCCGACCGCTGCCGCCACTGACCGTCCCGCTCGGTGGGAGTGCGGCACTTGGGACAGGGCTTGGTGATGACTTGGATGGTAGAGCGGGTGGCCTCCTCCCACCGCGCCGTCGCCGCCCGGTCCACCTCCGAACGCCAGCGCGCCGCCTGCCGGCACGCACCACTCACTCTCCTCCCCGCTCCAGATGTATATTTCCCGCTCTACGCTATTGTTCTGCTTGGTATAAATTTACTAGTCTCCGCTGCTGGTTTCAAATCCAGAACATGTCAGTGAGTAATATAGGCGACTTCAGTGACGGTGTCATTTGAGAGTGAGACCGGGAATAGATATCTCGCCTGCGAGCCAAAGCAGGGCACGGCGGCCACTAAAGTAGGTGGAGACACAGTGCCACACTCACGACAGTGACAGTGAGGGCAGGCCAATATTACAGCGACGTCAGTAACCCATCCGACACGCACGGTCAGCCGAGGCTCCAGCAGGACAGTGTCCGCCCCCCCCAGCTGTGCCGCACTACGTACCGGCGGCGCAGTCGCCGGGGCCGCCGCTGGGGTTGCACTCGCCCTGGTGGTACGCCTCCAGGCACTCGCGACAGAACACGAACTGAAACCAAACACAACCACACTGTCGCACCACCAGTGCACAGGGAGTGTATCGGAAATGGAAACAATATTTATCAATAGCAGCGGTACACGATATTAGCATTAATATCAGCGGAACACGATGTAGCTTCAGTGTTGAAAACGGCAACGTATGCTCGGGACAGCTCACTGAACATACAATAAGCCCTGGCTCACTCGACATCGAAGAACCTTACCGGGACTGTGCCAGCTTCATGGAAGTTGAACTCAGCTATCTAGTGACCATACCGCAAAACCCGTGGCTTCATATTTCGTCTCTCTCAGAATTCACTTTCTACGCAGAAATCAGGACAGGTACAGCGCTTCATCAAGCGTGCTACTTTTTGTGCACTGACATTCTGACTACTAAGCCTCCACCCTCTGTACGCTAAAAAGGTTGGCGCCGGCGCAGACCTCAGGACGGGGCCACATAGGGGAGTGTTGGGTAGATAGCCCCCTCTAAATACATGCTGTTGCTTCGCAAATAGTGAGTTCTGTGACAAATCAATATCCAGCCTGGGATTTCACGGCAGGCTCTACCACCAGGTAATCTCAGTTCCCATCCCACTGCACAGGTACCACATTCCCTTTAAAGTGGAGTACGTTTAGTGCGTCTCACCCCGCATCCCTGCTGACACTGCACGCGCCGACACAGCTCGTCGGGGATGAGGCCCATGCCACAGCCGGGCCGGGGACACAGCACGCCGCCAGCCGCCAGCACGCACTCCTCGGCGGCGAACCGCTGGTACCGCTCATACTGCCGGGCATCAGGTGGTCAGCGGCCGGGGACGGGGCCGTCGTCAGCGGCGGAGCGAGAAAAGCATAACCGCATGAATATAAAACAGGGTTACATCTAATAAGTAATGAACCGAATACCTCTACACAACTTTCAGTGGTGCAACAGAATTCTTCTATTCTTAGGAGACAAACATCTGCAATGGGCGCACACAAATATCGACAAATGTCTGTTCATAGTCCATCTATCTCACGGTCACAAAAAAACAACCAAAAAACACCACATCAACACGAACCAAGGACACAATACCAGTGAGAATACCTAGCATATATTTGTAACTAAGCAGAGCTGCCCCGCCCCATATCCGACGAGTCCTTGCTGACCGGGCAGGCGGGTCGTACCTGCTGGTCGCCCATGAGTCGGAAGTGGTGCGCCTCGGCTATGAGCGACTGCGGACAGCCGGCGGGGCAGCCCAGCGTGTAGCCGACGACGGCGTCCTGCACAAACTGCCGCTCGTCCAGCCGGCTGCGGCAGTAGGCCGTGAAACACTCCAGGCAGGTCACGTGACCGGCGGCGCAGCCGAACGTCATCACCAGCTCCCTGTCGCGGTCGGGGCAGTGATGTCATTCACCAGCTGAGCACGGTTTAGGGGCTGGGGCGGTGACGTCATCACCAGCTGAGCACGGTTTTTCGGGAGCTGGGTGGTGACGTCATCACCAGCTGAGCACAGTTTAGGGGCTGGGGCGGTGCCGTCATCACCAGATGAGCACGGTTCGGGGGCTAGAGTGGTGACGTCACCACCAGATAAACACAGTTCGTGACGACCATGCCGCTGAGCCGGCGGGGTCTGTACTCACGTGGTATCGCCGCAGGCCAGGCAGGGCACCGAGCGGAGGTTGTTGCGCACCAGGTCCAGCGGCACCGCCTCGTCGCCCTCGCCGCGGCTGCGGTGCTCGGCACACTTGAAGAAGAACTGGGCGAACTGGCCGCGGCAGGCGGCCGTCTCACAGGTGCCTGCGGCGGTCGGACGCGCGGTCACGGCGGCACCGCCAGCGCTGCTGCGCACGTCTACACATAGTGCCACAGAACGCAGGGTTCCCGGGGGAGCCAGAGAACCGAGCAAGTCCGCCTCTCCACCCACTCACCACGGCCGGGAGATGGTTTCCACAGCTACTACAATGGTACGCCACGGCTCAATACTAATTTCGAAGTGTTTGTTTGCAGATGTGAAGGAGTGATATGATGTGTCTCTCACAAAGCACATATGAAACATTATGTGCAACTACTCACTATGAACTTGGATTTCCCATTCACCTATTGGACATTTTGTAAAAAATTTCCCTCAAAATCCAGGTGCAAACCTTATTTTAAGACATTCAATACAAATACTGCCCATTAACTAAGTAGCTCTTCACAATCCGCAGCATGTCACAGCATCAGAACAGGCCACTGATACAACAGGCATAGAACATATAACAGCTGTCTGAGCGAAAACAAAACAACTGACGCTCACACCAGCGATATCACAGAACCAAAGAAGACAACCGAAAATCGCACTTACTTCCAGAGTAGCAGCAAAGCTTTAACATATTGTTGCAAACGTCCGCATTAAAACAAAAAACGCACAACTAAATGACAGAAACCTCCCTCCTGCCTGCCTTATGCAAGTCCCTGACCTGCACCCATACTGGATTGAGATTGAGAGATTGAGATTGAGATGTATTTCGTTACGGGTCCACACTGATGTGGCTCTTCACGATGGCACGTCGCGATGTAAGACATGAAAAGTATTATACAAAATGTCATGGATAAAAACAGAGTAAGAGCTATAAAAACACAGCAGCCGTGATCATAAAAGCAACAATACATCACGCATACATACTCACTTAGGATCCTACATCACGACTCCTCCCCCTCACGGCCCCCTCCTCTCAGCCCCAGAGTCCCGGCTCTGACCATGCACCCGGCCCGGTTGCAGCACGTCGCTCCAGTTGCACGGGTCCCGGCTGACAGTGAAGGCCCCCCTGGCGGCAGGAGCAGCAGCGCACGCGCAGCTTGCCGCGCCGCAGCGCGCCGCAGGGCAAGGCGCAGTAGACGTGGAAGCTGGAGCCGCCGGGGTGGCCGGCCGGCGCCGGCTCCGGGCCGTCGTCGGCAGGGGCGGCGTCTGATGGGAGACACGACACCGGGATAGTCAGCCCACCAGGCTTTGTTGAGTGGGTATTCATGTACGGAATTCTGAACTTCAACGCTTTCTACCGAAGAACAGCAACCACCTGCAGTGTATTTGATCCCCTCATTACCATCTCGTGACGTAAAAAACCGTCAGCGATAAAAATTGAATCTGGCACAAAATCACAAACTGAAACTTTTCTGATAACAACAAAACCAGCGTAATAGGGAAAAACAGCAAGACAAGAGAATGAGAGACTCTTGCGCGGCGTCACATTGCTTGCCAGGTGGAGAGTCGGCGCCAGCCTGGTCCAGTATTTGGTTGATGGTTTTGTTGAGCGGCTCCGTGCTCTCCGACGTGGTACGCTCCGGGCTTCTGCGGTGGATCAGCTGAACGGCGTGCAGAACACTCTGCTGCCCCAGGTCGCACTCCTGGGCCAAGAAAGACACATGCACGTCCACCAACGCCAGCCTGACATTGTTCATGTCCACCAACACCAAACCTTCTCGGACAGACGCGAATACTTAAAATAAAACAAAACCTGCTGCAGTTCCTGTCACATGCAAGACATTTGATACAGTCATGTCCTCTTTTCTTCAAAGAACCGGTTGAAGAGGAGTCAGAAAACTGTCTAGGAAAGTGATAGCATATTTCTTAGGATACGACCTGGGGTGTTTGGGCACCTCCAGAGATAGAAATCTGCATATAAATTGCACATAAACTCCAGTAATTGAGCTATCATAATGCAGAAGAGCTATCATAATGCAGAAGTGAAAACATAAGCATGGGAATGTTTAGAATACCAGCAATATCACATTTTTGAACAATACTAATGAAGTAAAGCTATTGAATTAATGAATAAAAGTCAACAATTTGGACTCAAAAAATTTTTTCCTAATATCTCTGCTATGTATCATGAAGGTGAGCCATTAAAAACTGACTTGGTTAAAATAAAAGCATGACAACATACATACTGCAAGAGGAAGGCACATTCACAACAAACAATAGATGTTTCAATAGTAAACTTCTGACATGTTCACAACAATTGATAACTTGAGATATAAGTTGGTGCCCAAGGCCTGTTGCTCATTGAACTGAAAAAATAAAACAAGTTGAAACACAGCCTCTAAAACTGAGCTTTTCTTTCTGGGAACCACAAGCCCAAAGGGTCCTGCAAATTTCTGGTAGACATAGAGATGACTTACTCCAAACTCAAACACAGCAAAAAAACTTCCCTTATCATAGAAACTAGCATACCTGGATGAAAGGTTATGGCAGGACAAGCTTCATCCCAAAAATCTTACTGACATGCTAGAAAATGGTCTGAGAGAATCATGGGAATATGAAATTGCATTACAAAACTTTTTCTCAGCAGCCCTGGATGCAATCATTATTTAAGGCATCAAGGTGACAGGCCAAGAGAAATAAACATTTCACCTATAACCTGCATTAAGATGTTGGGGAGAATTAGAATAAATACCACTTATAATAATAAATAATATTAAAAACTACCTATGTTAATGGGACCAGGAAAAATATATATTGCTCTTATATTTATAGGTTAGGTTAGCTAGAAGGCTAAGCTTTAAAGGTTCAGAAAGATATGACATTATTATGCTAAGGGAAAATTATGCCTAAATCTAGGTGCTTAAGTGTATATGGTATGAGGGATTCAATGCTTCCCATATCTTTTTCATAAGGTTCCAGCAACTATTTCCCCCTTAGACCTGCAAATGCATGTGCTGACCCTTGTGCTTTTTTCTTTAAGCCTCCTCTCTCGACTGCCACTGGGCGAGCCAAAACCCAATGTAAAGCTCCAATGAATTGATTTCAAGAATTAAAACAGCTATATCCCAAAATGCACTGATATAATTTTCCCATTGACTGTTCTGACATGCCAGGGTGATGCCATGCTCTGCCAATATTGCAAAAAATATTCCCACCTCCACAAGTTCATTCCAGAATGATTTCAGCATTGAATGTCACCAGCTTATACAAAAAAACCTGCTTTGGCATACATACCTTCACCTTGATATTGTTATTTAGTTCATGTCCAGCAAATATGATCTTTAAGTCTTCTGCATTGACCTTGAGCTTCTTTGCTATTGCATCTTTCACTTCAGAGATTGACCATTCAAACTGGACATCAATTGGAACATTTGAGGGCTTGGAT
>JAOTON010001451.1:0-35661 GCA_034440635.1 Lepas anatifera
ACAATTCTCAAACGCATCGCATACATTTGATATCAATTCTAGAAAGTCATTTTTGGCATTTTCGCCCGTTTTTTTTTTTTTGGCCCGCTGCCATCCACGTCCGCCCTGCCGCACTGCCGCTGTTGGTGGTGCAGGCCTCGGCATCGCCTGCCGCCCGAGGGCGAACAATCCCCGCGGTCCTAGAAACGAATCCGACGCCCCTTATAGCTGACCCAGTATCGAATTGTGCTCAGCCAATGGGAAAAACTTGGCAAAACACACTGGCACTTAATTTGATATATGAAGTTTTGGAAACTAAATGCCGGTTCCATACTGATTGGTAGGTATTAGGCCGCGGTCGTTTTGCGAAACATCTCTCAAGTTATGCTTCCTGCCGACACCATCGTTGCCTCACTTTTGAGATATTTCTTAAAACAACGGACACTTACACCTCACAGTCAGTGTGGAACCGGCTGTACATCGAGCCACGAGCTGGTCGACAAACTGATCTCCTTCCGTCAGGGTCATCGACGGCTTGGACGCTCTGGACCAGCTGGAGAAGCTGCCGGTCCACCCCAAGAACTACCGGCCGGTCAACGAGGTCCGCCTGCGAGGCACCACTATTCACGCCAACCCTCTCCGGCCCGGCTGGAAGACACGCCCATTGTCATCCATTGCATGCCTGTTTTGTAATATATGTCGTTTTTGTCACAAACTAGCGTGTTTCTTCTGGTGATAATGTCATCATACGCTTTGGTGAAGGTTTATTATTTAGACATACATCTACACAGTTCCCACAAAACGCATGGAACTTGTCGGATTTTGTAGTTCTTCGGAAAACAGGCCGAGAATCCATGTTAGTAAGGGGAATGGAATGGTAATTGCCCCTGGCGATGTTCGGAATGCACATAGGGACAACATGTCGCCTTCCCTGGTGTTGAGGTTTCATTTATCATGGTTTTAATTTTCCCTAATTATTCCAACAGTTTCCTGTCTATAGTTATTGATTATTCTGACCGTCATGATTCGATACTATCGGAAAGACGTATTTGCATGGAAAGAATGCACACAGCCAGATTCTGTTGCGAATAAAAAGGTACATTTTCGAGTAGATTATTTTAGCCTACCGAACGCCTAGCTCACCTATGGTATGCATGTTTCCGGTAGCCAACAACCAAAGTGCGACTTTGAAAGATCTGGTGAAGGTCGCTTTTTCACAAGAACCATTTTCTGTAAAATTCCACTAATGTCGGGAAACAACTACAGCGTACAGAGTGTATAATTCAAGTTTATATTTCCTTATACCATGGACAGATAATTGTATAACTTATCAATGACGGCAAACAGCCGCCTCTGGAAGCAAGCCCTGGATTCAGAAACGCCCCAAAATCCTAGTGTATACACTAACACAGCCACGTAGATGTTCCCCGAGTGGACGCATTTTAGGGGAGTTTACCCCAGCTTCGGGCGAACGTTACACCGAATAAGACTAACCTCGCGGAATAACCAGCCAATAGCGAACAACTCGATAAACATTGCCTCCAAAAATATGAAATAGTTGCAGATATCATGTTCGGTGTTACGAAATACTCCCCGTTTTTTCCTGACGGTATGCAAAGAAGACTGAAATTTGCAAGGCCGCTACACTGGATTGCTCTGTGTGAAGGGGATTTCAAGGGATTAACATCGAGCCCGCAGTCAGATCTTGACAGTTTCTAAACCAAGCGTAACTCTGCGGCACTGTGCTTTTAGTCTAAACGTAGGTTCGCAGGTGCGTCCGTCGACAATAACGCTGCAGTGGGTCCCATTCTGAACACCAGAGCAATCGCACACATTTTCTACAAAGTCAAGGTACGTATGTCAGGGCCTGGCGGAAGTTTCTGGTAGGAAAACCCGCTCCAATCGTGCCGACCAAATGCATGGAACAGATTCAGAAATAGCAGCGTTCGTGTGAGGCCTATGAAATGTCCAAACCTTTAAGGTAACATGCTGCCGAGAAAAAATATCCAGTGGCAAAACTGCTGACCACAGCGCAGCACAAATTCAGCATCACACTGTTAAAGCTTGGGGTCCCGGGCCAGCACCGCCTCAGCACAGGTACTACAGTGTGGAAACAGCACACCTACAGTAGTAATATAACGGCCACAAATCACACTATCGCTCAAATACAGGCCGCGGCAATAGTACAAAAACCTGACTGAACCCATAGTCTGCCCGAATCCACCCTGAACCCTGCACAGGGCAGTGCACTAAATATGCACATCCTAGCACAATGACCAATCGTTGTACCAGTGGCGCAACGGTCAGTCATTGTACCAGTCGAGGAACAGCAACGAGAACGACATAACCAGAAGGAAGAAGAGGACCCACACACGGGTGCCGGCATTCTTCTTTATGGCGCTGCGCAGTTGCTCATTGGCGTCTTTAATGTTCTCTGTCGTGCCTATGACGGTGTCCGTGATACGATCAATGTCCTTCTCCTGTTCCAGCACCTTTTCTGTAAAGATCTGCTGCAGCTCGGCGATTTTCACCACCTTGGTCTCCACCTGTCGCACCTCCTCCGTCATGTTGTTCAGCTCGTTTAGCATCAGCTGATTCTCAGCCTCCAACTGCCGCTGGTCCTCGGCGGAGAGAGCCAGGTCATCGTCACCAGTGAAGGATCCAATCAAATCCTCGTCCCAGGCTGAAGGCTGTGACGGCGGCGGCTTTGCGTTGGACACAGCGTCATCAGGATGGGAAGGCTCGCCGCTGCCCTCTGGCGGCGCACGCTCGGAGCGCCACTTGCCCTCAGCGGAGGAGGCCGGGGTGCGCCGTTGCAGACCGCTCACAATCTGTCCCATGTTGCGTCTGTCTACCGACCGTTTCACTCGCACCGCCTTCATTTCGGCGTACACACTGCACACACGCTTCAGGTAGGCTTCCATGCTGTCGGCCACCGCCCGACGGTGCTGCGCCGCGTGGTCGCCGGCCGAGCTCGCGTCGGCCGGCACTAACTCGCGGCGAAACTGGCGCACCAGCTGGCCGCAGGTCCTCATGATCTCCTGAGCGCCGGTGTCCACCTGATCCTTCTCGGCGTCCGTCAGCGCCTGCCTGCCGTCCGCGGCCCGGCCCGTGCTGAGGTAGCCGGGACGATGCTGCGCCAGAAAGGCCGCCAGTCGCGCCACGCTCGCCACAATGTCGGCCGCGCGCCGCTGGAACGGCGAGATGGTGCGGCGCGGCAGCAGGCGCTGTTCCACGGCGGCGGCCAACTCCTTGTTGCGCGTGCGCACCGCGCGGAGGCATGCCTCGAACAGCGCTGTTCTATCGGTGCTCATCCTGCACCTGCAGACAGGTCAGCAGTCAGAACACGGCAACGGTCAGAACACGGCAGCAGTCAGAACACGGCAACGGTCAGAACACGGCGACGGTCAGAACACGGCAATAGTCAAAACACGACAACAGAATAAGGCATCCGGGGATCGCTGCGGACATCGTCAGAGTGAAAACCACGCGGGGGTTCAACAAGTGGTAGGGTGGACGTCTAGGTAAAACTTTACCGAAAAATGGCAAGTCCTCAAAGCTCCTAGCATTGAATAGCACGGTATCTAAGGCCGATTGCGGACAGACATCGCAGTCTCGCCAAGCTTGGCTGCGAGCCGCTACACTCCACGAGCCATCCCGTGTCGGCATGGCGGAGAATGCACGTTGTTAACAGCCTGCATAAAGTAAGGCAGAACGTCAGAATAGAGAGATTGTTTTGGATGGGATCGGAAGCCTCGCCACAAGTTCGTCGATGCTAGTCAGCATGTGAAATGGTCGGCTTCCAAGGGTCTCTATAAGACTGCACGGAAAAATCCGGCCCAGGGAGAGGCTCTCGCCAAAGGTCGGAAGTTCTCCACTATTACACAGCTTTGCGGCCGATCTGCCTAATTCAGGGTCCTGACAGCCTGTTCTCTTTTCAGTCCCCGCCGAGTCAGATTCCGCCCCCCCCAGCTATTCTGGGTAGGGTCCGAGAGTTAGTCTCAGAGACGCCCCGGAGTTTTGGTCTCGGGCCATCAGAATCAGTCCCGCGGGCCCAAAGAACTACATAATCTCGGGGCCCCGGATTATCCTCAAAGGGCCCCCTCAGTTTGGTCTAAGGGAATCCCGAGAGGCAGTCTCAGGGGGTATCACAGGAGGTAATCTGGAAGGCCCGAAATTTAGCTTCAGGGTTGCCGCTGAATGTTGGTCCCAGGGGACCCCAGTTAGTCTCAGGGCCCCAGAGTTAATATAAGTGCCCACGAGGGCTAATCTCCGGACCCCCGAGTTATCTTCAGGAGTTTTCCAATTTTGGTCCAAGGGGAACCCCTAGAAATGCCCTTACGGACCCCCAAGAGCTAGTCTCAGGGAGCACCCCGAGTCTCAACTCCCTTCTTCTCCCCTTCGGAGATTTAGTCTCAGGGTCCCCCGAGAGCAAGTTCCAGGGAGCCCCGGAAGGCAGTCTCACGGTACCCCAAATGCTGGTTTCGGGGCCCAAATTACTGATTAACAAGTGCATTCACGGGGGTGTGAGCCACCTTCGCTTTGACAGGGTCTTGATAATCACGCTAGATAGCGACAAACGGTAAACGGCGTTGGATAGTCCATCCAAATCTCTATAGAAAACATTTGAATCATTTTGTCATCTAAAATTTAAGGTCACTAGAAGTCAAGGCATGCCAACATAGGGATAACATGTAAATGGAAGTTTTTCAGTCATTACATCTGAACTAAGAGAGATAGAGCGAATCCAGAAAATTGGAATCCTCGCAGCAAGCCGAATGGAAATATGTATAATATGGCATTGCTAGGTCAAATCTCCGATTGGACCTAACCGGTCAGGTCAAGGTCAAATTAGGTCACAATGCATATCATTAGAACTGCAAGGAAAAAAACCAACCCAATGCCGTTAAAATAAGCGATGTGCCATCATCCATTACAAAGTTATAAAGTTTAAAACATTTGCACCATATATTTCCAATGGAGCGGTCATGGTTCGTAACTGGCATTAGGTCATCGGTATCGAAAATCCCACAATATAGTTTGTAGGACCCACTTGGTCCATTATGTGCATGGGTGCCGAAAGCGGGGGGAGACGTGTCCCCTGTTGGCCAACCAGGGGGCCGCCTCCAAATTATTGGGTCCATAAATGCTGTTAAATACCGAATATGCTCAAAATTCGCCTTTCCCCGGTCAGCACCAGCCCGGGTCCGTCCCCCCTGTAAAATTCTGTGGCGGCGCCCCTAATTTATGTGACATGGATTTCAGATCCAAGGATTAGCCCGATTCTTCTAATACTATCGTTAACTTTTTTTAGAGGTGAGATTACTTAATCTGCAATGGTGACCTGACCTGAAACGACCTTGACCCAGAATTTTAACAAAAGTTGGAAAAATGGTCAGAAAAGGCTTTCCAAGTACGGCGGCGCGCTGCCGTTTTTTTCTATCTCCGAAAAAACCAGAGGGAGGCGAAGCCCGGCCCCGGTAAATGCGCCTGTTAGGGGGACAAGTGTTGCTTTTCAGGGCACCCCAACTTCTGGTTTCAAAGTCAAATATATTTAGAAGATCACATGCCTTGGAGAAAAATAGTCTAGGGCCATTGCGTAAGAAACAATAAAATCAAAGCATGCCGAGCTGGTAACAGTGTCGAAGGAAATGCAAAAATCCATATGGATTTGATTATCCACGAGGGTAAATGAAACAGAGACTTTGAATGTTCACCTGCTTCTAAGTTGACAAGCTCAATCCCAATAAATACCTAGCCAAATATTATGAGACAAAAACTTAGTTATCAGCGTACAAAATCAGATAAGCGAGGGAAAATGACGGGAATGGATGAATATAAAACTAAGACGAATGCAAAATTTAAAAAAATTGAAAATAACAGGATGAGCCGAGGCAAAATATATTTCGGGCGCCTATTGCCTCAGTAACTAGCTCACTTACAAGATAGCAAGGACATAAAAACAGCTGCGGTTAGTTCAACAATATCCGTCCGGGCACACTCCCATAGCCTTCTAGTGTACTCCATTTATATTTTGGTTTCTTTGAAAATGTCCTCCTTAAAGGGAATGTGGCACCTTCATAACGTGATTTTAACTGAGATATCCAAGTTGTAAAGCAAGTCGGAAAACCCGGTACTCCATATATCATTTGTCTTGGAACTCGATATTTCCGTAGAAAAAAGCTAAAACCTTCCTGACACCAACCCCTCATCAACCACCCCCTCGCCGGGCGGCCATTGTTGTGAGCTGCTGGTGTGACATGTGCTGACGTCACGATGAGCATCAGCCAATTGAAGCCCTTGAAGCATTTCAAGTATGGTAGTGGTTGCCAGATCATGACATCATCCACAGGCAGATATTTATTTATTTTCCTAGAGGAGTATTTTTAAAAACAAAATATTGAGCTTATTGTACATTTTTCAGAGAAATCATGAGTGGTTTCATCATTTTTGGCTAAAATTACGCCTAATTTCACTAAATTCCAGGATTCGACCAAAGGTGCCACATTCCCTTTAAAGAGTTGATGACTTCGACACTAAGCAAGTATTGGTAATAATTTCTGGTAGGCAATATCTTAATGTTTCGTCCTCAATACGACTGTTTTCAACAGCTTCAAGATCAAAGCTTATAAGGCTATTCAGACCGGTAACCAGAGTAAATTGAGGTACAGCCAGGCATCATATCATTCAAACAACAATATATAACTTCCCGAAATGTGACCCAAACCTTGCTGCTATTGTAGCCACACTGGCATCTATGGGCTGGTTTTAGTGCTTGGTGACCTAAATTTACAAACTATTGGTATGATTCATTGGCGGGCACGGGGGGGAAATTCCGGCCATGACCCCTCCTCAAAAGCGCTGGAAGGGGGGCCAAACTATCTTTTACCCCCCATTCAAAATTTTTGAAAAATGTGTTTACACTTGGTCTGTCGGGACGGCACGCGCACGGATGTGAGTCCCGATTAGGCCCAAGCTTGCCGGCGAAGCCACCAAAACTGAGGTCGACGAAGACGACTGTCGGCGCCGCAGGCTAGGTACGGAGCGAGCGGAGGCTCGGTGCGCCGCAGGTTGGCTCACTAAATGGAGACATGGTTAGGTATGGTTGTTAGGTTATGTTAACTTAGCTACCGATATTGTTGGTGAATCATGCATATCAGGACCCCCCGCCAAATGACGCGCCTGCGTCCGCCAGTGGGTTTGGGCTTTGCTCACACGTTGCACGTCACTTCTCCCACACGAAAACAAGACATCCTATGGAAATGTCTACAGGTCAAAACGTCTACACTACAATTTGTCTACAGCACAGTCTACAGTTAAAAACATTTTGTGCTGTAGACAATGTGTTATGTAGAGGAAGCGAGTTGTAGACAATTTGTGTGCATACTTTTTATAGTTCCCGAAAACAAGATCGCCAGTAGCAAAATGGCAGTGCCTTTTGTACTACACATGTGAGCACACACACACAAATAAATTGTGCTAAAATATTAGACACTCAGTTACTTTCTGTTAAACTTTTAGAATTTATTTTTGACAAATTTATGGACAAAATTTTCATAGAAATAACATATTGCTTTTTCTCATACTTGATAGGTTTCATATATCTACACTGTTTGCCCTTGGTGTTTCTTGGTTTAAAGCATGTGGGCATGTTAGTGTGGTATTCATTGTTTAAGTGTGAATTCAGCTCATGGAAGTGTGTGCTACACCCAGTTTGCAAAGTATGGCAGCAGGCCAAACAAGCTGCACCAGCCATCTAAAATTCTCGCACAGCCAACCACCAAAAATCGCACCAGCCTGCCATATTACCAGGGAAAAAATGTGCCCCTTGCTACCCACACTATGCAATGCTGTCCCTCTTATTAGTTAGCTAGTTAAGGACTTTTTGTAAGACCCCATCCTGTGTCTTTATAACCATTCAACCATTATTTGTTTGGTTTTCAGTGTCACCTTCCTGGCACCAGTCTGACAAATTCGCACCAGGCTGATAAAATTTGCACCACTTACTCCTGTCTCCAAGGGCGCTCACACCAACAAGATCTTGTCAAAATTTCATACTTTACACACTGGTGCTACACTTAAATTTCTTATTTCTTAGCTAAAACATCAACATGAAGGAACAGCACAGACGAATATGAAGCACCATATCTGTGATTTTTCACATTTTTCACATTTGGACAGGTCTCTGTAGGTACACCAATGAATTTATAAAACAATAAAATTGCAGGAAAGTACTAAAACAATAAAATTATGCCCAAAGAGGCACATTTAAAAGAGACAGTCATTACTCAGTGCAAATGCAATTCCTTGCTTCACAGTAACTTCTGTTGCATCAGTTGAATACATGTATGCATCTGTTGCAACATACAATATCATGTAAATTCCAAGGTAAGATGCCTGCCACATCAACATCGAACGATTACTTATTAACTACTTTTGTCAAGGTAATGTTTGATTTTCAAAACACCAAACTCCACTGGTAAACCACAGCCAACTTGTCCATACCATGTCCTGAAATATGTCCGAATTTTTAAGGAGTTTAAATTATTCTGTATCTTTACCAGTCTTGGATGCTTTGCACAAAACAACAGAAGGAAAATCACAATCTGCATCCAAAGGCTAGTGTCATGCAACGATGCCAGTGTGCAAAGTATGGTGTTTTCAATGAGATCTCGTCTGTGCCAGTGCTCTTGGAGACAGGAGTGAGTGGTGCGAATTTTATCAACCTGGTGCCGAGGAAGGTTACACTTAAACCAAACAAATAATGGCTGAATGGTTATTGAGACACAGGAGGGGGCCTTATAAAAAGTCCTTAACTAAGTAACTAATAATAGAGTTAACATTGAATTGTGCAGGTAGGAATAGGTGCATCTTTCTCCCTGGTATGTGGCAGATTAGTGCGAATTTCTGGAGGCTGGTGGTGCGAGAATTTTAGATGGCTGGTGCGACTGTAGTTAAAGTACCCTGGGTGCGACTCGTCTGGCCTGCTGCCATACTTTGCAGGCTGGCAACGATGTAGGTACCCACCCTAAATCCTACTTGGAAGAATAAAACAGATTTAGAAGGACGACAAGGAGCAAATAAATTCAGTTAACCATCGAAGAAAACTCCCAAGTGGATGAAACCGATGAAATACGACCACCACGACGATCAACGTCTGTTCTAAAAAAAACAATAATACCAACAACAACCACCTCCACCACCACCTCGCAAAAGTCTAACGCGCCGTTTTACGTCACCGATGTGATACCGCCAGATGAGGTCCTTGAAGGGAAAAACTTTATCGATTCTACTTTCCCTCTGAAGGCTATGAATAACCCTCGCCCCGGTGCACCGGGTGGGTGGTGCCGCGGTCCCACCGCGGTAGGAGGGGATGTTTGAGCAAACTCCACTGGGGTTTATACGGTGGCACGAAAAAAACGGTGGTGCGAAGCGCTGCCGTACTTGGCACAACTTATCCTTGATCAATTTCGCAACTTTTCCCCAAAATTTTTAAGGTTGGGTCATCTCAGGCATAGGTGGATCCAGGGGGAAAGGGGCACGCGCCCTCCCGATTGACCCTCGGCGCCCCTGAAATGGTCACGGCGCCCCTGAAAGGTCGATGGCGCCCCCTGAAATGTCGCTTCCCACCCCCCAAGGATGCGAAAATCGGCGCCCACCGATAGGATTTGGCGCCTACCTGATAGGTTTTGCCGGTCAAAAGTGGCTTCCCTCTGGTCCGGATGGTGCCCCCCGGAGGTGCCCCCCCGATCGGCAATCCTGGATCCGCGTATGATCTCAGGTCAGGTCACCAATGCAGGTCAAGTGACCTCACCTCCAAAAATGTTTAAGGTGGCATAAGTAAAAAAATGTTTAACCTTCGCCCGGGTGGGGGTCTTTTTAGACCCCCTCCGAGTTTTTCCAAGGTGACCAAAAAACGGCGGCGCGCAGCGCCGCCAAACTTGGTCTAGCTGTTCCTTCATCATTTTTACATCTTCCCTGAAAAATTTGGCTCAAGGTCATATCAGGTCAGGTCACCAGGCCAGGTGAAGTGACCTTACCTCAAAAATACTAGGACCGCATAACTAAAAGAAGGGTTAATCGATCAAGTTGAAACTCATACCACATATTGGGCCCACCAAGAGCTACAACATTTGTTCCGGGATTTTTATATTGGTGACCTAAGGTCATGTGCAGAGCATGACCTCCCCATTGTACCCAGCAAACATGCCCATGTGGGAAATATGCGTAGTGCGGGTGGGCTGCCCACTTGTTCTATGTGGGCCCTACATGGGTCGACCATGTGGGGATCATATGGAAGTGGCCGCGGGTTCCAGATGGGTTCCATAAGGGCCTTGGAAGATGGGAATGAAATGGGCTCCTGATGGTATGCAGGTGGGTTCAGAGCGGTAGAGAGTATATGGTTTCTATGTGGTGCCGATGCGGGCCAATGCAGATACTTTCCATATGGTTTCTAGGTGGTATCTGTGTGAACCCCTCCTCCCAAATGCTGGCAATATGGTTTCCATGTGGTATCGATGTAGGTCCGTACATATGCATGTCATTTGGTTTCCGGGTGGTGCTGATGTGGGTTTGTACATATGCATCCCATATGCTTCCCATATGAATTCCGTCATGATTCCTCTCCCATTATGAAGCCCCATACTTAGATGCACCAAAAAGGCAAACATGTCGCATGAACACCTTAACCCTCGCCCCACCGGGAGGGCCATCGATGGCCCCCCTAAGGTTTTTCCGGGATAGCAGAAAAACGACGAGGCGCAGCACCGCGGTTGAGGGCTCTACCTCTCACTGCATCATTTTCCCATCATCCCTGAAATTTTTACCCCGGGTCACCCAAGGTCAGGTCACCAGACGAGGTCAACCAAGGTCACCTCACTTCACCTTTAGAGCTCTGTAAGAGCTACATTTCAAAGTCGATCGATTTGAAACTTCCCTACACTTCATGACCCCTCCAGGGTCTACAAGGTGTATATCCGGGATTTTTTGATTTCGTGCCCTGAGGTCAGGTCACGAGGCGACCTCTCCCATTGGAAAAGCATGGGAAAAGCTATTTCATGATATAAAAGCCACAAAAATGATTGCAAATACTCAGACTGCTCAGAACAACGTTTTTGGACACCCTTTCACGGATCCCAGGGGTCATATTTGCCCTTTGACTTTTCCAAGGTCATCCAAGGTCACCAGAGGTCAAAAACAGTATTTTGACAATAACTTTTGACCTAATTGAGCTAGAGCGGTGAAACAAACACCATCGTGTTTGTCTTGTCACTGGCTTTCATTTGATATACGGCAAGGTCACTTTTTGACCTTTCGTGACCTCAGGTCATATTAGGTCACGAGGTGACCTCTGGCGGTCAAACCACTGGCGGGAGGTCTTTACGTTCCACATAGCGGAAAAGTACTGGCAATTTGCTATCAAATGTACTTTACCAGGCCTCAATGGCTCTAATGACATAAGAGTTATGCCCAGTTTGCTTAATCATTGCATATTTGAGTGAAAATAGCCGATCTTGACCTAATTTGACCTCTGGAGGTCAAACCATTGACCTGAGCACTAAAACATGTGAAGTAATTTCTTACTGAATTCACGCGAGCTTTCTATTGCACTTTGCAGATTTGCGCTAACGCCCATATTTTCGGAGTTAGAGTGGGGCCATCGATGGCCCCCCGGTGGAGCGAAGGTGGCGCCGGACCCCCGGTGGGGCGCGGGTTAAATCAGAGTTTCACGACAAAAGCTAAATGCACCCTAACTACATTTGACCAATATTTAGATCATGTACAACTCATGGATCAGTGGTTTTGCCCTGCACACATTTTGTGAACGTTCCAGCTCATTACATTCAGTGGCAAGTCGTTAAAGGGAGATACGCGACAAAATTCAAACATTTTTCCATTTTGTTATTTTTACCCTCACTTATAGCAACTAAAACAGTAAAAATACTGCTAAGCATTTATTTCAGAGCTTTCTATACTTTTATCTCCTCGGCACTTCCAAACATCAACGTTCTAAGCAAACATGCACAAAGATGCCAACAAGTAAAACTATCACACAATAAAACATGGATAGCTCAAAACAGAGAACAACCGGTGCTGCATGAAAGTATCAAAATTCCTCTTGGATGAAGGATAAAAGGGCTATCTATGAATTAAGTGACACAAAGGACGGTGGGATCCACACACAATGTCATCAAGCTTAACATATGACCGATGGGTGACAAAGAGCCTGGGAAGAGAGGGGGATAAAAACACAAAATTTACGCTGCATAGTTTATGGAGGCAAAGCTGGTGATCCCTTCTTGATTCAGGTGGGTTCTGGATGGGTTAACGCTGGCACTGCGACGCAATTCAAATACAAAGTAAGTGTAAGACCAAAACTTCAGGGGTCCTGACCTCCCAGCAATCCGGGATTCTGCATCTCCACAATTATACGTGTTCTCCCCACTGGATTGAGATACAGAGCAGGCAATAGCCCGACTGTAACCACTGATGGCGTCACTATCGATGCTGCCACTGTGGTCGCTGGTGGCATTACCATCGAAGCTACCACTGCGATCACTGGTGGCGCCACCGTCGGTACTCCGATCCCGGTCACTGGTGGCACCACCGTCGATTCTTTGGCGCCGGCCGCCGTTGTCGCTGCTTCCACCGTGGCTGCGGTTGTTGCGCTAACCGTCTTGGTCGCGGTAGTTAGTGAGCCAGACGGTTACCAACTTGTCGACAACTCCCTCGGTGCTCCTGAGGCCGGGCTTCTGCTTTACAGATCCTGTGAAAATGGACTGTTTTACGAATGTACGAGCGAAAATTTGTTAGCATAGTTTTGATTAAATTGAGAGCATCGGGTTGACGGAACAAAACAAAAATCAGCTCAGTGTATGGACGCAGAGGCGCTGTAGGGCACTCGGCTCTCACGCCACTAACCCAGTTTCAAATCCCAGCCGGGAATAGCAAGAAAGGAGGTTTTGATCCCCGTATATGAGAACCAATAAATAGCTTAAAGATAATTAATTGTTAAAAAATATTAGCATTCTGTATGCGGCATTCGTTCACTGGGAGGCCATGAGTGGATCCCGAACAATCATTTCAAAGATTCTTGAAAAATACGAAACCCGCGCCCCACCGGGGAGTCAGGCGCCACCTTCGCCCCACGGGGGGCCATCGATGCCCCCTCTAACTCCGAGAATATGGGGGTTAGCGCAAATCTGCAAAGTGCATTAGAAAGCTCGCGTGAATTCAGTAAGAAATTACTTCGCATGTTTAAACGCTCAGGTCAATGGTTTGACCTCCAGAGGTCAAGAAAGGTCACGATAGGATATTTTCACTCAAATATGCAATGCTTAAGAAAACTGGGCATAACTCCAATGCCATTAGATCTATTGAGATCTGGTTAAGTACATTTTATAGGAAAGTGGCAGTCCCTTTTCCGCTATGCGGAACGTAAAGACCTTCCGCCAGTGGTTTGACCTCCAGAGGTCACCTCGTGACCTAATGTGATCTGAGGTCACGAAAGGTCAGAAAGTAACCTTGCCGTATATCAAATGAAAGCCAGTGACAAGGCAAACACGATGGTGTTTGTTTCAGCGCTCTATCTTAATTAGGCAAAAAGTTATTGTCAAAATACTGTTTTTGACCCCTGGTGACCTTGGATGACCTTGGAAAAGTCAAAGAGCAAATATGAAGCATGGGATCCGTGAAAGGGTGTCCGAAAACGCTGTTCTGAGCAGTCTGAGTATCTGCAATCATTTTTGCGGCTTTTAGATCATAAGACAGCTTTTCCCCATGCTTTTCCAATGGGAGAGGTCGCCTCGTGACCTGACCTCAGGTCACCAAATCGAAAAATCCCGGATATACACCTTGTAGACCCTGGAAGGGTCATGAAGTGTAGCAAGTTTCAAATTGATCGACTAAGAAATGTAGCTTTTATAGAGCTTCAAAGTTGAAGTGAGGTGACCTTGGTTGACCTCGCCTGGTGACCTGACCTTTAGTGACCCGGAGAAAAATTTTTAAGGGATGGTGGGAAAATGATGCGGTGAGAGATAGAGCCCTCAAACGCGGTGCTGCGTTTCGTCGTTTTTCTGCTATCTCGAAAAAAACCTTAGGGGGCCATCGATGGCCCCCGGTGGGGCGAGGGTTAAGACATGGTTTTTTAATGCCTCTGGGGCACGCCCCTTGCTACCTCACCCTGTATCTGTGCATTTTGTTAGAAAAAATTTAAACTCAATAAAAAATTGGGCTCACCAAATGCAACGTTTCAAAGTCAATGTGTCTCCTGCAATATTCATAGATGAGTGAAAAGCCCTGTCATGTATGTGGATCTCTTTCGAATAAAACTTTAAACTTCAAGACAGGTGCGGTAGTCCTGAGCCAGGAGCGGTCCGAATCAACGTAGAAGTGATAAACCGGCAGTGACAGTGATGAGCCGGGGGTGACACTGATAGCCAGAGACGGTAATGCGAGACAATAATGGTAACGATAACAATAATGTGTGACATAGTCGAAAAAATTCAAAATATCTTGCTGCACTTTACTTTACTTTACTTACGCATTATTTGATGAACATTCATGTTGTGTAGCACACATCTCTTACACATATCCTAGCATTAAACTTTGGAAAGAAGTACGTAGGAGTGTCAATGCAACACGTTTAAACTCCCCGCGTGTGTCAGTATTTCCGTCTCACACTTGTTTCCAGTGAAGATGTCAGAAGATAAAACGGCAATTTTGTGTCAGTTTTAGGGTAAAAAAAGTTGTCATTACCATTTTACCAGGTGATATTTACTTTCAAACTTAAGTTCAATACCAATGGCTAAGCAAGCTTGTCCAATTTTCAAAATATACATGTGCACCATCAACAAACAGAATTCAGATATCTGACACCATATTGCTATGTTGGTTGAGACTTAACACATCTGACCGGTATTTTAATTTGGTACCATTCTTGAAGAGCACAGCCATGTTGTAGTTCCATTAAATTTACAACTCAAACCTGTGTTGAGTATATACTTCATAAAACTGCTCAACGGAAAACACATCCTCCTTGTGTTCATTTTTTCCAGTGTATCACTTAAGAACATTCATTCTGAAACACTCTGCAGAGTAGCTATGCAGGCACAACCAACAAAAACAAAGCAATCTGATAAAACAATGAAAAATCGAACAAGAGAAAAATACTAACTGCGGATAAAACCCGACCATTAAACAGACTAACCATTAGGATCGCAGCTGGAAATGTCTTCACACACTTACCAATGATGACATGAAGGTGCCGTCGGTGGAGAGGCGCTCACCAGGCAGGCGGAACTCCTTCATAGTGCTTGCCGGAAACCAGGAATCCTGCAACACCCGGTCGCTGCTCACGGGGAACAGATGACCTGCCTTCTGCGTTGCGTGCTATCCTGTTGATGGCGATGCTTTGAGAGGCGGAGATTCTCTTGATGTGTTCCGGCTACCTCCTCCACTGTTTTAAACAGTCTTGTCATGAAGGTCCACAAGCTCCTGCGGTCATAAGGTATTTTGATACGTATCTATAAGTATGTATTAGAACTCTTCACGGGGTACTGATGCGCCAAAATGTATTTTTAATAGCTGCACGTGTCCTAAAGCAGCAGCTGAAATTAAAATTTATTGACTGTCTAAGCATGAGCATCATATCTTTTTTTAATCGCAATTACCGCTCCCATCAGAATATCATTATAATATTTTAGATATAACAGGTCTGCACATATTCAACCTATTTTTATTTTCTCTCTGTACCTCACAACTTGATAGAAATATGCAGGCAACGTGAATAGCTACATTAGGAAATACTAAAGTGGAAATATGGCGGAAGGATTCCTGCAGTTGCGACATTGATTTTAAATTGTTTGTACCTACTTATGGCTCTTTGTCTCAATGGTAAAGATTTTTTATCATTTCTAGAATTACAAATCATTGAATGAGTCCACTTATTTACTTGACCTGACAGTTTCGTTGATAAACCATTATCACAGTGGCATGCAACAACGAGTAATCACACGACATACAGAATACGATTTTTATTTTTGCTACTTCTCGTGTCATTCGTTTCGTTACAGAGCGTCTTGCGGTCGGCATGTCCTTGGTTCAATTCAGCATTCACCAGGATTATTGTTGAATGTTAATCCCGATTTTTATCCCGTATTTCCAAGGACTCGTAGATCTTTCACTTCCGGACGTCATGTATTTGATTTCTCAGGATCTTCATGCCGATGTTTTTTGGCTTGGGATTAGTGCTGTGGTGGTGTACTTTCAATGTTTGCCCCAGGCGGTCTCTTAACTCTCATATCTTGCGTCGGCAAGGTGCTCATAATACCGAATTCTGAGCTCTCTCCCCGCCTCTCCCACGTATAGGTTGTCAGCAGTACAAAGGTTGGAGCACATTTTATAGATGACTCCGGAAGAGTGACATAGTCCTGTCTGACCCGCCTTGCAGGTATTGGAATCGCGCCGGCCAGCAGGACATTTGGCTGGTTTGAGTGCAGAACAAACTAGCTCTCACTTGACAGTATTTGGATTCGTCCAGGCAGCCATTCTTCAGGATGCTGTTGATGGTGTGCGTCAGGCTGTCATCTATGAAAGGCAGTCGTATTCTTCTTACGCTGTTTTTTCATGATGTTTTCTTGGCCTTGGTCTTGCTGTTGTGTCTGGTTGCGGTTGATAGCAGAGCTGCTAATAGCTCTGTTATCATCGAATATTGGTATCCATTACTTTTGAAGATCGTGGTTAGTCTTTGAATACTGCGTGTTTTTGCTTTTGTCGTCACTTGAAAGGCGGGTCGCACGTTGGAACTGTTAGGTCAGCACTGCCTTTTTTGTTTGCATCGGCTGGGCTGAAGTAAAGTGAAAAGGGACTCCTGATGACGTCGGTTTTGCATGAAGGTTAGTGCTGTACTTGTCGTCTTTTAGACCAAGGAACCGAACCCCAACAAAAGCAGCACCATGACCAGGAGCACATCGGGAAAAAACAAGCTTTAAAAGAATACAACTGCCTTTCATATATGGCTGACAGACGTACACCATCAACAGTAACCTGAAGAAGAGCGGCCTGGGTGTACGGGCTGCCTGGACGAATCCGAATACCGTCAAGCAAAAGCTGGTTCGTTCTGCACTCAAACCACCCACATGCTCTGCTGGCCGGCGCGCTTGCACTTCCTGCAAGGCGGGTATGACGGGACTATGTCACTCTTCGGGAGTCATCAATGACTGGTTCTGCAAGCATTGTACCGCTGACAACATATGCCATTAATTGTATTTCTTGATGCTGGTGTTTTCTGGTTTGGTATGAGTGTTGTGGTGGTGTATGTTCCAATATTTGCCGCAGGCGGTCTTGGAATACCGCAGGCGGTCTCAATCGGTGTAATGAGGAATGAGCACCTTGCCGACGCAAGATATGAGAAAGAAAAGACCGCCTGCGGCAAATATTGGAAAACACATCACCACAACACTCATCCCAAACCAGAAAACATCAGCATCAAGAAATACATTTAATGACATATGGGAGAAATTATCCGATTCCTTGGAAATATGGGATGAAAAACCCGAGATTAACACTCATCAATCATTCTGGGGAATGCTGAATTCAGCCAAAGACATGTCGACCGATACACGCTGTATCGAAACGAATGAGAATTAAAATACAAAATCGGCCACTGTATGTCGTATGATTACTCGTTACACCTCACTGTGATCATGGTTAATAACCGAAACTGTGAGTTAAGCTAAATAAGTCAACTCATTATATAGTTTGAAATTCTATGAAATAATTTTTAAAAAATAGTTATCATTGCGGGAAAGGACTACAAATACATACAATTTAATCATTTTACCATGCACTTGGACAGTAAACATGCTGGTGAAATTTCCATTTGAAACGCATTCAATACCAAAATTCCCACAACAGGGTTTTAGCATGTTTAGCCGATGCAGCCAATTATAGACCAATTAGTTTGCTTTGCTCTTTATCGAAAGTTTTTGAAAAATAATTTTCAAGAAAATCTACGGCCATTTAACACAGCATGACCTGTTGACGGAAAGACAGAGCGGGTACAGACCAGGACACAGCACACACCTTTAACTATTTTACCTTACCCACACCTGGTACGACACGTTGGACAAAGCACAAGACCAAACAATACTGTATTTAGACATATCACGCTATTTTGAGAAAATTTGGCACAAGGGACTATTATTCAAATGTGAACGAGAATTTGGACTGACTGATCTTTTACCATGGTTACGTTCCTCTCTGACTGATCGAAAACAGTGTGTATTCATTAATGATTCTAAATCCTCACTGTCATCTTTAAACGGCGGATGTCCACAGGGTTCTGTGCTGGGCCCCCTGCTCGCGTATTATACTTAAATGGCTTATCGGGAAAAACAACAATCAAATGATGTTTTTTGCAGACGACACCTGTCTTTTTGGCAGCCACAACATGGAAAATTTTCACATTAGGCAAGAATCTCTCCAAAACGACCTAAATATAATTCAACAATACGGTCAGGATTGGCTTATCACGTTCAACGGCTCAAAAACAATACAACAAGCATTTTCCTACCGGAGACAAAAAACCATTCCAAAACTATTTTTTGACAGTCTAGTCATTCCGGTCGCCGCTAAAAACAAGCATCTGGGAATGACATTTTCCAATGATTTGAGATTCCATGAACATGTTAACGATATAGTTAAAAAAGTCAATATGACGCTTGGCCCACTGTACCCAGTTGCCCCCTACTTGTCCCAGTCAACCCTACAACAGATTTACCTTACCTACGTAATGCCCTACTTTGACTACGCAGACATTATTTATGACGGACTATTGACTTTACATGACAGCCAGAGACCCGAGAGACTACAAAACAGATCAGCACGACTAATAACATCCACTCCCTCCAGAACGCCTACCGGGAAGCTGATGCAGGATTTGGGCTTGAATTCTTTGAAATCTAGAAGATAATTGCATAAAATTAAATTTTTTCATCAACTTTACTCAGACAACACTCCCACTTACATAAGCGCAATATTACCAAACACTAGGGACAACACAGTAAACAGAATATTTAGTACATCGCGCCAAAGAACGGAGATTCCTTTTCGAACGGTAAACTTTAGCCACTCATTCCTACCAAGCGCAATCAAATCATTTAACAAGCTCCCGAATCGAATGAAAGAAATCAACTCTACTAGGGTCTTCTTGAAACACCTAAGAGATCACTTCAAAGTTAACCAACCACCGTTATATTATTCATTAGGATCCAAAATTCAGGACTCTTGCTTAACACAATTAAGATTTGGGATTTCGAAACTAAATGCTCACGCCTACCAAATTCAAAATTCGGACTCCCCCTCCTGCTTGTGCGGATATCAAAATGAAAATACAGAACATTATTTTCTGCAATGTCCCCGTTTTGATCCTCAAAGAACTCTTATGGAAAACAGCATATCTACGATATTAAATTATTCTTTCAGAAACATGCATCGTAAAAACAAGATTGACATATTAATCCATGGTAGAAATCTCCCTCCAGGCGAGGACAGGGCAGTAGCTCACGCTGTTTTTCAATTTGTTCATGGCACAAAGAGGTTCGTTATTTAACCATAGACATTCATTTAATCATTTATAGTCAGTGCTCGATGTGGTGTAGTGAGCCGTACTTTCGATGGCGAGTGTCGCGGCGGTGCGGTGGCCTCTGGCGGCGCTGAGATGGCACCATGATTGTGTTTGCGTGGGACACCTAGATTTAAGCGCTTCGGCGCTTTTGCGTTCCTCGTAGCAGCCTTTGTGTATTTTTTCTGAACCATGAAATAAATATTATGGATTATGGATGTTTACCTTTGTTTGCGTATGTAAAAATGAACACCTCAAAATAAGCGTACTTCTGCACCCCAGGCGCTCAGCCCTACCACCATCTCGGTCACAATTTCCCGACAATCATACTGTTAGCACTTAATTTAGGGCTGCCATGTCCACCGGAAACTGCATGAGAGCAACTGTGGTAAAACAACACAACTTTTTTATTAAGGCATCCCTATACAACCGCTTTAGTGGGGTTAATTTTCAGTAAACTAGAATAATACGTTGTTTTAATTCATAATTATCAGTTCAAATGACTTTACATACATGCTATGGGAGTTGCAATCATTGGCCTTAACCATCGCCCCCCGTGAGGGTGCTTAAACATCCCCTTGGGTTTCTCCGGCGGGACGAAATAAACGGCGGTGCGAAGCGCCACCGTACTTGGCGCACCTTATCCTTGATCAATGCCGCAACTTTCCCAAAAATTTTAAGGTTGAATAAGCTCAGGTCAGGTCACCAGTGCAGGTCAAGTGACCTCACCTCCAAATTTTTTTAAGGTGGCATAAGTAAGAAATGGGTGAATATATCGAATTGATACTTTTACCACATAATAGGCCCACCGAGTTCTACAACATATACTCCGGGACTTTTCATATCGATGACTTAGGGTCAGGTACGGATCATGATATCTCCATTGGAAATACGTGGGAAAACTGGAAATTGCTGTATTTGTGTAGATACAGCTGAGAATACCTTCGCATTCTCCAAATCGTAGTATCCTGGGCCCCTTTCCAGGTTCATGCTGCAATTTTGGACTTGTAACCTCTGAGGGATCACCTGGAGCTATTTAAGCAGTTTTCAGGCTTGGGTCAATAAATTTGCAGGAAATGATGACACAGCTTATATTTTGATACCATTGCATTTGGATTGCTATTGCGAGTCGATTAATATGCATATTGACTATGTTAAAATGGAAATTAACCTTGACCTGACGTGAGGTCGCGTCATTTATGTGTTTTGTCCTAGCAGAGTCATATTGTACATCATTCGATTCTCCATGACACGAGGAAGCGAATGGTGCCTAAAAATGGTTCCAGCTCAACTCTGTCAGACGCTAGAGCCGAAAAACTCGGCTCAAAATTCCACCTTTTTTCACCTGTCATAGCCTCAATATTGACCTGAGCCAAAAAGTGATCGATGTGGTTTCTTCAATAATTTGTATGAGCTACCCAACAGCGTCGCGTTTTTTCGCTATTCCGCATATGAGCCTAGTTCGAGGGGCATGTTTGAACCCCCACCAGGGCGAAGGTGGCTAGGAGGCCCACTGGGGCGGGTATTCAGTGAAATGAAGTGTAGAATTTTTCTGATTTTTCGCAAAGTTACGAATCACCGTATTAAATTTGACACGTACATACATGCACTACCAAGTGGTTCTGGAAAGCCCCGAGTGTATGTGATATAACTGTGCTTTAGTATTCGTACCAGCGTGGTGGCTTCTAATAGACGCAGTAACTCTCAGGACTGTGATTTTCCAATATATTTAGGGGTGCTCAGCCCGTGGGAGGCGGCAACCCATAGGGATGGCAGAGCTGCGGGAGCGGCACTCTTCGTTGCGCCAAATCTGCTATGAATCAATTTTGGGCCGTTTACCGCACAGAGAACATTTTAATTGCATGGTGGGCAGCTATTCTACAGCTTTGCCAAGCCTTTTTTCTTTTTAGGCGTGATCCTAAAGCTGCATAAAGGTCTTAAATGAATCCAGTTCGAGTTGCAAATTCATCCACGATTGAAGCATATCAGTTTTCTGGGGGTTAAATTTTACCTTCGGAATGGCAGAGTGCATGGAAAGTGAAACGGAACCCAAAAACTATGGGAAAACTCACCGAGAGCTTTACAAGTAACGTGTGTTTTTTTCTGTAAACATGAATGAATATCACAACTTCATCGTACCTGTACATGTCCTGTATTTGTGCGCGAACACCCTTCTTTCCCTAACACACAGGGGTGGCAAGAATCAAGGTGGAAGTGATGAGTCAGGAGCGACACGAATCAGGACAAAGTAATAAGTCGAGGACGGCAGTGATGAGCCGGGGGCGATAGTTACAGACTAGGGACGGCACAAACCATAGGGTGGAGGTGATAAGCTGGGCGCGACAGTGATTGGCCCCGGCGACAGGAAACAAAACAAATGTCATAAGCATGGCTGGGGATCTCTTCTCGATCCAGGGGGGGTCCTGGGTGGGTTAGCGCTGGGACGGCAATGCAAGCCCTATACAAAGCCAATGGGAGACCCAAAATCCAGTGGGTCCTGAACCCCCAACCCCCGGGATTTCCACCCATGTTCATAAGTTGAGGGCGGCAGTGATGAGCCGGGAGACAATAGCTATGTACTATAGGCGGTAAAAATCAGTGTAAAGGTGACGTGAAAATGCTGTAAAGGTGACGTGAAAGAAGGTGAAATGCTCCGGGGGCGGCATGAATCAGCGCCACCGTTGTAAAAGGGGCGGCATGAATCAAGGCAGCAATGCTCAGTCGGGGGGTGACACGTATATTGGGGGTGCTCAAAACAGGATTGGGGTGCTCAAATTAGGATTGGGGTGCTCAAATTAGGATTGGGGTGCTCAAATTAGGATTGGAGTGCTCGGAGAGAGAGAGAGAGGGAGAGAGAGAGAAAGAGAGAGAGAGAGAGGAGAGAGATTATTACACCCCTGGGATACTTTCGAATGGCGTGTTAAGGTTTGGCCCCATTTGCAGTTATAGAGGGATAAGGAGGGGAGGGGGGGTTACGACGGCCTAATAAACACAATGCATAGTTTTCAAATGCACATTTCGCACTGTTCAAATCCACTGCAAGCAAACACAAATTCTGTAATAAAATCAACCAGTCAAATCAAGGAACACTGGATGATTTATTTGAATGACACTCGAATAGGTACTCACTCACACCGGAGGTGCCGTGCACCAGAAGAGCTCGATGTTTGACGAGGGTGGCAACTTCTCGTGTCATGTCTGCACTATATGTTGTCTTAAGTCCTACCTTACACTGTCAATAATCCAATTTCGGCCTCGGACAGGTTTTAGCTATGCAACCGGCAGAACATATTTTCAAATTCACGGGCTCCTCACCACAGTTCCACCTCAACCAGTTTCTACTTGCCACTGACTGCCTCGCAAACACGGGCCTTGGCTAACGCTAATGGAATGCGGCCATACAAAAGGTCGGGTCCGTCCCCCGCCCAAACGCCCGAGGCGCGGTCGAGCGCGGAGGGGAGGCGCTGGCCCCGGCAGCGCGCCTCCGGTTCGTGACGCGAGAGGGGTGGAAACGCTGCGAGGCAGCGCGTAACCGCGAGCTCTCTTACCTGCTCACATAGCGATTCGCTTCTTCGACAAAGTATGAATTGAGTGCAAACTCATGCTTGCTGAGACGGAGCTCATACTTTCGTTGTGTGCATGGTACCCGTCGGTTCTGTATCTGTGTATGTATTAATCACCAACAGGCACATACCCAATTATAGGTGAAGTCAATGGAGGATAAAACGCATAATTACTAACAGTCTGCTCCTAAAACGCGCTAAAAAAACATTTCAAAACACAACAAGCGCAGACAATCGACCTGGTCACTGACCTATAATAGCTGCTTTAGGTGTCGTAAAAGAGGCGATACACTTCTTAAGTCGTCCAATAGGATCCGTAAAAATATCACAAGTTGGTGAGAAAGCTAAACAATTGTTTACAACACGAGGAGCCCGCACAAACACACACGATTGTACCGTGTTCACTCGACCAAAAGGCACATCTAAGAAAGTTGCACTAGCATTCCTGAAAGTTATAGATGGTACATTAGGGTCGGTTAAAAAAACATTTTTTTTACTTTTCATACTCGAACCCATTTTTTCCCATCATATATTCAATTTTGATTTCAATGAGCCACATTCCAAGCTTCTACGACAACGGGAAACATCACCTCAAAACGGTTAAAGATTTCATGTTTTAGGCGCGATTGGCCGCCCGGCGTTGCAGTCTCCCCCTGTTGAATTGTGATGAAAGGGTGCATAACCTACCAGTAAAGACAGCGTGGCATGTGCGTGCGTATAAGAGCGGTAGATGAGATTTAACATGCAGGAATTTACTTGTCAGCTGTATTTGCAGCGCAATACAAATACATGTTATTCCACAAAAGACCTGAAATTAATTTGTTCAGCACCCTAGTACTCTAAATCCCGACAGCACAGGAATGCCTTCCGGAAGCGAACCTTTCTCTGGCAACATTCGTTGGTGAAGGTCGTTGGGGCAGGTGCTTCTCCCTATTCTCCTGCGAACTATTTAAGAGCTCTGATACTGCTAGAAGAAGACCCTGCTGCATATCTTTTACCCTTTGGATGGCTTACGAAATCTTCCACCAGCTTTACACCACGTTCTGTGCGACCGTTCACGACAGTAAGTTCTGGAATACCTTGAAACTGGGCTATACCAGCCACCAGCTTCTCAACGGAGCCATTTCATGTTAGAATCTTTCAGATTAAGGCTCTCGAATACCATGGCCAGCTGTCACGGGTGACAAACTGGCTGAGGATTAGTACCGAGCATTCACCGAGCTCTTCATAGCCTCTATCGGCCTCCTCTATCTTAAGCTTACGCTAGTCAAATGTGAATTGTTTGCTGTTTTGGCCAATTGTTGTGCGACTGGCTCCTTACCTCCAAGATGGGTGTTCTCACCAGCGGGACAGAATATAAATTTCTGTGCACAGATACCACAACTGATGGAAAATTGACTTTAGCACATTCAGGGCGATTTCTATATTAACTTAATGAAAGCACTACACTGCATTTTATGTATAGCTTTGAGGCTCATACAAGGCTATAAAGCTGACTATCCGCGACGGAGGAACCCAAATACATGGTTTAGAACCACTTACAAGGAAAGCCGCTAACTCTTTCGGGGTCTGAGTGGCTCAATCGGTTAGCGCTCCCGCCCGGCTCGGCCAATGGCATTAATTATGTGCTGGATGTCGTGGGTTCGAGCCCACGCAGAGGCAGAATCTGGCGCCCTGCTCTAGCCCAGGTTGATTCTCTCCCTCTCGCCTCTGATGCCATATGACCTGAACAGTTGATGCGTTGTTTAACCCCAAAAATTATACTATTCAGTCTTTAAGTATCTTCTGGAAGGATGAACGGAATCTGACTCAGTAATAGCACGCACTTTGTGCCATAAATGTCCTATATTCCATGAATATGGCTCGCTGGTGGGCTCCGGGTCTTCCAAACAGCCATTTGTTGGAGGCTACCTCTCCTGACAGCCACACGTAAACCAGCTTGTGCAATTCGTGATTATCTTCTCAAGGAAAACAGAGCTGGCATGTTTTCCAGAACCAAAGCACTAGTCGGGCCTGATGATCAGGAACGTTCCATGATAGGTCTTCCAATAAAAATGCTCCGGTATTGTGTAGAGGCGCTGAAGTCAATGTGCAAACGCATCTGTTATCTGTGACCAGAAAGTTATAATCTGCCTCGCAAATAATAATCACAATGCTGGAGGTAAAAAGGCAGTGACACAGCGTCTGGCCTAAACAGCAAAACCATCCACCTTTTAGTTGGGTAGGCTAAAGTTTCCGACAGAGGCTATGAAGAGCTCGGCTCGGTACCAAGCCTCTGCCGATTTTTCATTCCTGAAAGCTGGCTGGTATTCGAGCGCCTAAATCTGAAAGATTCTAACATGAAATGGCTCCGTTGAGAAGCTGGTGACTGCTATAGCTTCCCCTGTTTCAGGGTATTCCAGAACTTACTGTCGTGAACGATCCCACAGCATTGTGTGAAGCTAGTGAAAGATTTCGTGAGCCATCAAAAGGGTAAAAAATATGCAGCAGGGTCTTCTTCTAGCAGTATCAGAGCTCTTAAATAGTTCGCAGGAGAATAGGGAGAAGCACCTGCCCCAACGACGTTCTCCAAAGAATGTTGGCAGACAAAGGTTCGCCTCCGGAAGGCATTCCTGTTCTGTCGGGATTTAGAGTACTAGGGTGCTGAACAATTTAATTTCAGGTCTTTTGTGGAATAACGTGTGCTTGTATTGCGCTGCAAATACATCTGACGAGTAAATGCCTGCATGTTAAATCCCATCTACCGCTCTTATACGCACGCACATGTCACGCTGTCTTTACTGGTAGGTTATGCACCCCTTTCATGCCAATTAAACAAGGGGAGACTGCAACGCCGGGAGACCAATCGCGCTGAAAACATGAAATGTTTAACCGTTTTGAGGCGACCTTTCCTGTTGTAGATGCTTGGAATATGGCTCATTGAAATCATAATTGAATATATAATGGTAAAAAAGTGGGTTCGAGTCTGAAGAGTAAAAAGAGTTTTTTTAACGACCCTAATGGTATATGAAGCGAGAAACATTCCAAAAGATGAGATGATGCGGTGAGACCTTGAAAAACCTTGCTTGTGAATAAGATGTCATGTTGTACACGCCTTGCCAGTAAAGTACGAACATCACAAAACCTCGTCAATTCCTCGTAATCTAATGGTGGGCTGGGTGGGGCAACATGGTTCGCAAGCCACAGCAAAAACTTGTGCTGGATTTTTTCTACACGGTCCAGATGGCATTTTGCGGCTCCAGCCCCAACCAATGAACAATACTCTAATACTGACCGGAAAATAGCATTAAAAGCCGCCACGGCGGCCTTCTAATTCAGCTTACATCTAGCGGAGGCCGTCTGGAAGGTTCTGATTAATAAACCGAGTGATCTGTTTGCTTTGGAAACCATCGAGTTGATATGGTCGGAAAAGGTAAGCTTTTAGTCAAGAATGATTCCCAAATCTTTTATGAAAGAAACGTTCTCCAAAATTTTTCCGTTGATTTTATAAGCCGAATTGATGATATTGCGTTTTAAAGGTTTCGAATTCAGACGCTATTGATGATGTTACAAAAATCATAGAACTTAATAGCTAAGTTTATTTTCATTGCATAGGCGGATGAAAGTTTATATTCAGCGCATTTTCGACCTGGACCACGACATATGGGGGTGTGCCACTTTTGGGCGGCAGCAAAACATATCGCGGGGGCGCCAAAATTTGAATCCTGGGGAATGGGTGGAAGCGACACTTCAGGGGGCATTATCGACCTTTTAAGGCAATACTGCGGTCATTCCATGGGCGCCAAGTGTTGACGGGGGAGGGGAACATTCCCTTTCCCTGAATGTCCCCTGGATAAACCAACACTCACGGTACATAAAATATTGGTCCGTGACCAATTATGACCAACAATATTAGTTCCTGTTTGGTTCTCGAAATTATAATTATGTCAGAACCATTTTTAGGTCCACAGGTCAACGAGGTCGCTAGATAGAGGCCATGAAAGTTTCGGGGCTAACACAAACATTGAAGCAGGAATAATTTTCTATCTTAAAAGTGGCTGATCTAAATTAGTTTGAATGGATATCGCTGGATACAAGATACAACAGTTCATATAAAAATAAAGCTTTGACATCAGGTCAGGTTTTGACCTCGTGACCTTGTGACCCCTTCTTTAAATTCATAATTAAAAAACATATTCTCATTTTTCACTGGGTGCTCCTTAGGCCAGGGCATCTTTTAAAGGAAAAGTCAGTGGGGGGGGGGCATTTCTGGTGCTGGCCATTATGGTGTCTTCAGGGGAGCAAGACCTATTTTGAGGGGGTTTAATAAAGCTTAGACGCGATAGTGTTAAATGTTTCTCAATTTTTGTGCTATTTCGTGTCTAGAGATTATAGATGCTGCCCAGGGCTGACAGTTTTTTTTCAACAGAAAAGGTCAAACCGAGTTAGACAAAGGGCCAAAGAGGGGCAATTATATCATTTTCACCAAAATAGCAAATAAACACAAAATGATTTTATCCACATAACCAGAACATTTGTTTGGGATCATCAATCTCCCCTCACCCACTTTTTAAACAACAATTTCATGATCTTAGTCAAAATGGGAGTAAACCGAAAATTTGTATAACCAGCCGCTGCGGAAGGCAACGAGAAGCCCAAATTCTAAAAGTTGTTGGTACTAACGTGGAAAGTTTGCTGTCAGCATCAGGTTAAAGTTTACCTGGCCCCCTCACTTTTTTGCCGGTGGCGACGCTTATGTATGCTACCACCACAGTAATAAATAAAAAGGCTAAGCACTTCATACCGCCACACGAGCAACCAGTCTTACGCACTTTGACTACACCGTGTCCTGTCTAATCCACGAACGAGCTCTCAGCGCTGACGAGTGCCTGCTTGTGAAATGAGAGCATCATGCAATGTCACGGTACTGGCTGGGATGTGGGCTTCCGGTCGGATAGAGCAGGATGTTTGATTGGTTGTAGGCCAGCGTTCTTCTCCAGCGTTGTGACTAGTGGATACTGAGGCTGTTTTGCCGGGATTTCCCGTAACTAAGCGCTTTGTTTCGTCTTCGCACGATGGAGTAGACAGCCACGGGTGAAAATTGTATAACACAATTGTTGTGGATTGCCAATTTTGGACCAGAAATGGAACAAAGTAATAATTATCCGGGTGTGTTCTGTCTTATTTTCGTTAGGTGAGTCTGCGTTTGGTCAATTTTAAGTCATCTGTCTATTTCACTGGGGGCCAATTTCTAGGCACTGGGGGAGCATTTCGGCCGACTAGGGGGCAAATGCCCCCCCCAGTTAACATGTTAAAATATGGCCTGCCTCAGGGTATAAGCTAACCAATAGTGGGCGACCTTTGTGTAAATCAGATTTAGTAACAGGTCACAGAGGTCATCACCTAGGGAAAGTTATCGTTTTTGGACCATGAGCGGTTCTCCGGTCATCTCGGAAAAATAGGTGGGGACTGGCCTGCAAGACCCCCTCCAGTGCACGTGTCAAAAAAGTTGTGAAGCGCCTTAAAGAGGTGATCTGCGGTGATGAGTGGTGATGATGCAGTGGTAAGCGGATATGAAACAGGAAAAGATTGGAAATGTAAAACAGGGAAGCCTTAGGCAAAAACCATAAACCTAGCGATGTTTGTGCAAAGAGGAACAAAATTATTGTAGCGATTGAAGGTCGATTTGAATATTTTTCAAGATTATAAGGCATATTAGAAGTATTTAGATGATAAGAAGTGATTATGAAAACAAGTGATTTAAACTCTCCGTTGCAGTGTAAGTTTATCAGAGCGTATACCTATTAATCAGCATCATCAGAATAAACTGACCTCAGTCGCTCGATGAGAATAAACTGGGTCGTTTTTTTAATTGGGGTCTCTTCAGGAGCAATGGAATATTGAGCGCGGGTTCATTTTGCACCTTGCAAATATTTTTCTACGCCAGTAATTTCACATTACAATATATTTATACTCCCTCACTTCCAGTTTAGGGGAAGTCCGTGCAAGAGTACGCACTTAACTTTCTGAAGGCTTCCACCTTTCTCCTGTATGTCTAACAGCTAAAATTTGTATATGGTTGTTTAGCCTGAAGAATTGTCTATGTATAGTCCATGTTTTAACTCGATGGCTCTGAAAGGAACTCGCCACGAGCCCATCAAAAATAAAAGTCACGTGCGTACTCTTGCCGGAGTGGGTCGGTAAGAGTACGCAAAAGAGGGGGCTGGAGTACGCATTAATGCCCCGCTGTGCTTTAGGTGCATAGGCCATAGCGCGATTTTTTTGGTCGCAAAACTAAGCGATTGTATGATTTTATATCGTTCTGAATATACAAGAGCTATGTTGCAACGTTTGGTTTTCCAAAAATGAATTACGAACTCTGTCCCGAGCAAAATTTAAATTGTCCTATCTCTTAAGCATGCACACTCTTGCACAACGGTCTACTGCGTACTCTTGCCGGACATGCTCCCTTGGGAAGAAAGTCTTCATAAACATGCTGGCAGGCGTTTTAGCGTCAGTTCGGTCCTACAGCTCAGCTTTCTTACTGATGACAGACCGTAATAGAATACTTTCGATAATAGAACCATGGTCTGCAAGTTTACCTAGTTAAGAAATATTACATCAAGGGTGCCCAGAACCTTATTTTGCTCTGTACTCCCGCGGAAAGAACAGGAACACTTTAATTTTTTTGTGCAACCTAGGCACTGACCTTGCTTGTTTATACCAGGGTATCCACTATCTCAGTGGTTGCTAAGGAACCAAAACAGCTGCTGCGTACTCTTATCTCATGCGTACTCTTACCCGCCCTTACCCTACATTGTTCCGGTTAAGCTGAAAATCTTTTTACTCCAGTGGTATAAAAATGATCCCTCAAGACACATTCATTTTTGCATTAAACAGGTGTAAAATGGGTTGTGGAATAATGCCGGAAAGAGGAGTTTGGTACCGTACCTATAAAGAGATTTAGTACCGTAGAAAGAATCCTAATGGTTTACTTTTTCGTAGTTGATATTTTCACAAGCCACGGGTTGTGGTCGTATTATTCCTGGTTCATGACATTTTACGCTGCTCAATCTAAAAATATCGGGTGTAAAATACTCACGGAAATAAGAGTAGATTTTGGCACCTTAGAAAAATCCTATTTCTGACATATTTTTTCAGTGTAGCAATAAACACATATTCTCTTACACCCAGAGTGCCAGGGAAATGTTAGTGTATTTCTGGATGTTTAGTGGCGGCTTTTATCTGTTGATGTGAAGTGCTTCTTTTATGAAAAGTCGGTAGTGGTTTGTGCTTGCGTGGTTGATGTTGGTGTTTTCTTTCAAAAGTTTGTGTGGAGGTTTTGACTTGTGTTTGGGTAACCAGTGTTCTGCTGGGCCAGTTTATTTTTGCATGTGCATGGTAAGGCGTCGTGATAGTGTTGTTGTCGTGGCACCAATGTAGTCTTCATGAGGCCTACAATCCTCATGGCGGAAAGTGACACATACAAGGTGACTTATGAAAACTTCCTGCGGCCATATTTTTAGAGAAAAATTGTTGGGAATTTCGAGTACCTTCTAAATTTATTCAGCGTTCTTGAAACCTCTTGCTAACCAAAAACGAAAGGTACCAAGAATGATCGGTTGTACATGATGCATTCACTTTTGGGTCGTCTTATTGTGGTATGCCCCACGAAGCCAAATAAAACCCTGTTTCTGAAAACTGCTAAGCTCGAGAGCGCGTTAACACAGTGATCTAAGGCAATAGGAATCAACGAAGTTGGAAATGCAAAGACAAGTCGAATCTTCCTTGTCCTTTTCAAACTCCCAACGCGTCGCCTTAGCTCTGATGCGCGACTTCCCAGGGTCGCGCGCCACCAAACGGAACAGGTATGAGCGGGCCGGGCAGTGGAAACATGCTTCCATGGGTGAAATGGCGCCAAGAAACACAAAGGAGACCCGTACCTGGTCGTGGGGACACCCGTCTGGAAGGTGCGATTCACTCACATCGCGTGTTTGCGCTCCCTGGAGGCCGGGGTAGGAGAGGGGTCAGTGTTGACTCTTTCGACCGCAGACGTGCCAGCCCAGCGTCTCGGCGATCGCCCGGAAGAATGAGGGGGATGAAACTGCGTGCCGGCGAATTCAGCTGAATGCCCAGACTGGTATTTTTCCAACCGCAGATGCAGAAATTGGCTGATGCGCGCGCTTCAGCGCGGCAGTTTCTTGCATATCAGCCAGTGGCGTAACCAGGATTTGAATTTAGGGAGGGAGGAGCAGGTTGGCAAAGTGTGCCTCCATGTGTGCCCCCTCCATATACTTAAAGTTGCAAAAAATGCGTTTACTGTGGGGGTGCTTCCCCTTTTGTGTTATACGAGTTTTTTAAGATTTAGATTTAAAGCCTATTCATTTTAGCTTAAGCTTTAGAATGCATATTTTAGCTTAAACTTTAGAACGTATATTTTATCTTGGCAACTGCATCCAGCTTTAGATGGTCATAGGCTATGACCGTCTAAAGCTATGACTCATAGCCGGTCTTCACCTGTACTGTGCTCCCTTGGTTTTGCTATATAGGTAAAGCCAGGAGCGCCGCCACCAATTTTGTACTGGGAAGGGACCAGGGGCGTTGGAAGGGGGGGCAGGGGCGCAGCCAGAGCTTTGGTATGGGGGACACACTACCTTTAAGGGGCACCCTGAGAAAAAAGGACACCTTTTTAACGCTACTTACGATATCTTAGTTTATATCAATTTTTGGGCACATTTGGTCCAAGAAAAATGCAAATCAAGCATTGATGGAGAAAGAAAACTCGGCTAAAATCGGAAAAAGGTAATTAATACCACCAAAATCATATGGAAGTAGCCAAACACAAATGTTTTGGGTAGATTTAACACGCGCATTGAAGGGGGTGGGTACCCGCCCCCCTCGGGTTTTCCGGAGACAGCAGAAAAATGGCGGCGCGTAGCGCCGCCGTACTTGGCATACCCTTTTCCTCATTATTTTTACAACTTTTGTGAAAATTCTAGGGTTAGGTCATCTCAGGTCAGGTCACTAGTACAGGTCAAGTGACCTGACCTCAAAAAAGTTTAAGATAGCATAAGTCGGAGCAGGGTGAACTTATCCTATTGAAACTTATATCACATATTGGGCCCACCGAGTTCTCTAAAATATGTTCCGGTATTTTTGATATCGATGACCTAAGGTCAGGTATGAGGCATGACCTCTCCCTTGGAAATACATGGGAAAAAATGTTTTTACTGCATAACTGAGTAACGGATAGTGATAGAGCGTTTATTTTAGCTGCATTAGACTCGCCTGGGCTTCACGGTTCTAATGATATGAAATTTATATAATTTGACCCTGACCTGACCTCAGGTCAGGTCAAATCCTTGATTTGACCTAGCAAGGTCAAATTATATATCATTCGATTCGGCTTGCTGCGAGGATTCATATAGTTTAAGTCGTTTTGCTCTATCTTTACTTGTTCAGATGTAATGACCAAAAACTTAATTTACATGTTATCCCTATTACGGCATGCTTTGACCTCTCGTGACCTTAAATATGACCTGACAAAAAAATGGTCCAAATATTTTCGATGGAGAAGTGGATGGGCTACCCAACGTTTACCGTTTACCGTTTTTCGCTACCTACCGTGGTTCTCGAGATTTTAGGGGGGCGGGTACCCGTCCCCCCTCGTCAAAGCGAAGGTGGCTCAGACCCCCGTCAATGCGCGTGTTAAGGACAAGTCAGCCATCTCATGAAGTACTTAACATCATAGAAATCAGGGGATCCAGTGATATTTGTCACTATGCGCAAACTAAGACATATTGGGGTCGAAGATTCATTTGTTATGCCCACTGGTTTTGCTCGTACAATTTACCATAAATTCTTAACGGGAATGTGGCACCTTTATAACGTGATTTTAATTGGGATAGCCAAATTGTAAATCATGCCGTAAACCCGGTACTCAAAATGTCATTTGTCTTGAACTACATTTTTAACATTTTTTCAGAGAAATCATGGACGTTCCATAATTTTTCGGCTTAATATACCCCTAATTCCACTAAGTTCCTGGATTCGACCAAGGTGCCACATTCAATTTAATGCCGAGTGAAGCCTGGTTGAATGCAAATTAAGTGCTGCACCAGGGGCGCAAAGTTTCCGCCTGTTTAAAGGCTCAAGCCCCCAATGCTCGGAAAAACCCCCAATGACCCGACAAGGCCCCCCCAATCCCAAGTTGCAGGCCCCTGCAGACAGAGCCAGGGCCCCTACCACAATTCCAGGCCCCAGTGGTCTACATGAAAAGCTGGCTAACGAGACCAGAGCCCCTAACATGCTTGCGGGTGCCCTATGGGCCATCCTTAACCTCAGTGTCCGCAACCGGGCCCTAACGATATTTTCAGGCCCACTTTGACTGCTGCCAGGTCCCTAATTCCAGCAGTCTCAGGCCTCTATCAACTGAGTTCTCTGCTGATCCACCTGGGCCCCCTGTGGTTTCTACCTTGGGCCCCCTGTAATCCACCCAGGCCCCCTGCGACAGCAGCCGGGCCCCTGTGATCCACAGAGGCCCCTGTAAGCTACCTTGGGCACTTCTGAATCCACAGGCCCCTGCGACTGCAACCCGGAGCCCCATGTAGATCCCCTCAGGCCCCTGTAAATTTAGCCAGGCCCCCTACTTGATCCAACAGGCCCCCCTGTGATTGCAACTGGGCCCCACTGTGACCACCCGGGCCCCCTGTGGCTGCAATCGGGCCCCCTGTAATCCACATGGGCCCCTAAATCCACGGGAGAACTCATGTGATCCATCCTGGCCCCTGTAATCCACTCAGGCCCTCTTTGACTGCAAGCGGGCCCCTGAGATCTACCGGGGCCTCCTGTGATTGCAGAAACCGGATTCCCTGTGGTCCAACCGGGCCCCTGTCATCCATCCGGGCCCCCTGTCGTCCACCCGGGCCCCCTGTGACTGCAACTGGGCTTTATCTGTGATCCACCGAGGCCCCTGTGACTGCAACCCGGGCCCCCTATGATTCACTCAGGCCCCCTAGACTGCTACCGGGGCCCCTGTGATCCTCGGGCCCCCTGTGACTGCAACTGGACCCCTGTGATTACAACCAGGCCAGTTAAGATCCACCCGGGCCATCTGTGATCCACCCGGGTCCCCTGTTGACTTCCTGACTCGGGCCCTCTGTAGAGCCATCCGGCCCCCTGTGACTGCAACCGGGCCCCCTGTAATCGGCTCAGCTCCCTGCACCTTGCAAATCTCGGCCCCTCTTGTGATACACCTGGGCTCCCTGGGACTGCAACCAGGCCATCTGTGATCCACTCAGGGCCCCTATGACTCAACCATGCACTATGTGACTGCAACCGGGCCCCCTGTGACTGCAACCGGGCCGCACTTCCATCCACTCCGGGCCCACTATGATCTACCCGGGCCCCCTGTGACTCAAACTGGGCCCCCTTTGATCCACCCGGGCCCCCTTTGATCCACCCGGGCCCCCTCGTGACTGCCAAGTCGGGCCCCCTGTAAATCACCTGGGGCCCCCCTGTTCTCCACCCGGGCCCCTGTGACTGCAACCAGGCCCTCGTGATCCGCCCGAGCCCCTGTCACCGCACCCGGGCGCCTGTGATCCACCCGGGCCCCTGTCACCGCAACCGGGCTCCCTGTAGTCCAGCAGGCGCGGACCCTCTAATGCCGCGGACGGGCTCCTTGCCATGAGTGCGGGGCCCCGTGGCTCTATCTGGGCTTGCTGTGGCTGCGGTCGGGCTCCCTGGCATGCTTGCCTGGCATGCTCCCGGCAAATTTTCGCAGTCCCGCTTAGCCAACCCTTGAATCGCTGCAGTCTGCAAACGGGCCCCTAACGATATTCCTCAGGCCCATTTTGACTGCATCCAAGCCCCTATTTCTGACAGTCTCAGGACCTTTTTGGTTCCTCTGTGACTGTAACCAGGCTCCTTGTATTCTTGCTCTTGGCCCCTTTTAGTCTGCCCGGGGCCTTTGTAGGTGGTCTGGGCCTTTGTAGTGTGCCTGGGTCCTGTGTGGTCCACCCGGGTCCCTGTCGGTACCGCCCGCGCCCTTGTGGGCGGTCTGGGCTCCTTTTAGTCTGCCTGGGCCCTCTGTAGTCTGATCGGGCCCCCTGTGGTCTACCCAGCCCCTGCAGTGCCGCCCAGCCCCTTGCAATTTGCCCGGGTCCCCATGGTTTGTCCGTGTCCCTGTGGTCTGCAAGGAGACCACAGCACTAAGCGGATCCAGGAGGAGGGGGTAAATGGTTAAATCGGGGGATTTGATGCCCTCCCCAAATCCCCGATTTACCGATTTTTACGGATTTTCTTCAAACCAAAACCATATGTTTTTTTCACGATTTGGGGCCCCGTTGCCCCCTCTCCCCACCGTCGGCCTGTCGCCCCTGATTCCACTCCTCCCACTTGCTGTATCCGGGAACCCGTGCTACTGTTTCTGGCTCCCTCTGGGCTACCCCGAAAGCCTCCTCTGGCTCTGGCCGGGCTCCTTGCCTTGCTTCCGACCCCCGTAGTTCACCCCCCACC
>JAOTON010001453.1:0-25108 GCA_034440635.1 Lepas anatifera
CCGGTCTTGCTTGACCATGGGTTCTGCCCAGGCGCAGCGGAGCCGAACCTGGTTCCAGGAGGTACGCGGGCTCTGCCCAGTCAAAGCCCAGCATATATCGGGCAGAGTCCAGCTAAATTGCTGGCTGTGTGTGGTCTGCTCGGGCCCTTTGGGCTTGCTAATGGCGTCCTATGGTTTCCGTCTCGGGTGGTCTGCCCGGCCCCTTTGGTGCCTGAGGCCCTCTGTGGTCTGTCTGAGCCCCTTGTGGTCTAAGAATATTCGTGTGCAGAAACTGAAGCTGTTGTGTTAGTCGTGTATTTGCAGGAGTTCCTTATTTGTGAGCAGTTTCGTGCCCCAGGTAGTGTATCTGTGCTCCCTGTTGCCGAAACCGGTCCCCTGCCATGCTTGCAGGCTCCCTGTGGTTTTCCCTGGCAACGGGCGGCCGGTCCCATGCCTCCTAGAACATTCGGGGAAAAATGGATGGGGCGTGAGAAAATTTAGGCCCCCCATTCCTTTTGTGTACTGATCCTATATAAGGATTGTAAAGGGAAATAGGCAGTACCATCCATTCATAGAACCCCTTGACCGGTACCCAGTGTTGTAAAATGTCATGAACTGGCAAGGTGAATGGACCTGTAGTATGTGTCTTGACTGCGTAATATAAATATCAGTATCCCCGCTGATAAAGGAATTTCGCACTTGATCTCTACCTTCCATTTGTATTTCAAATTATTCGCGATAATGCGATTTCGTCTCCAGGTGTGAATGTTAAAATGGTTGGACAAAGTATGGGCAAACATGTAAGTCGGGTGCATAAAAGCGTAAAACAAAGAACATTCAATACCGAGGGGTTGCTCTGGCAAAACTACCCAAACTTTGTCTTATTTTTCGGGTAACCTTATGAATCTAAAAATCGTCTCTGCTAATTTGCAAACTGTTATAAAATGACCCTGATCATATTTGCATTTAATATCTAGCAACGTACGCGTCCACTTAAAGTAGTTCATTTCACTACTATTTTTGGTACTTTGTAGCCACACGTTCATTTATCGACCGCAAAAAATTAAAACCCCAATTTAAAAACTAACTCGGAAAAGTGCAATGTGTATAGTTTCCAGCAAAACGGTAAAGTAAGGTTGTAATCTCCAATCCTTCTTTTCCTGATCATTATCTTCCTCGGCCAGCCCACCAGCCAGATCCCGTTTGCTAAAGACATCCTCCGTTATCCATCCTCCCGGCGGCCGTCCGGGTGTCTGATCCCGCTGTATTCTCCGGAGGATAGCATCCAGTGGACGACGAAGACGGTAGGTAGACACCTACTTGTCCAATATCCTTACATAGTTTGGCAGTTCGATCAAGAGTACTGGGTCTTCTGACTACATTTTGGGCTAAATAGTGCAAATCAGGAACAGTGACGAATAAAACATAAGGTAAATTGTTATTTAACCTTGGTAGTCAGGTTTTCGACAATAAACGATCGAAAATGATGTTTTTCGGGTTCATATTCATTAAAAAATACGGGCTCCCTCATCATGTAATGTGGGCCCCCTTCGGAGCCGGGTGCCCCCCAATCGAAAACATATAAAGTTGCGCCTTCCTGTGCTGCACCTCTCACAAGGGCCTTGGGAGGAGGAAGAGTGACAACGTGTCATTAGGAGAGAAGAATGGGGAGATGCCTACTTTTAGCGCGTTCATAAAGTTCAATATTTTCAACGATCGCTTAACGCAGGGGCAAAAATGAAAATAAAAGTGGCGGACGGTTCGGATGGGGAGGGTGTGACTAGGCTGAAAATAGTTTCAAAACCAGTTTTTATTTATATAAGCTCCAATAGTTATATTTATGAACAATTGAAAATTCATTTATGGTGACCACTATTTGTGTCATGATCAGTGAGCTCATTACAACGCGGATTAAGCCCTGCGGTTTTTTGCAAGAGCCACGAAAGCGAGTGTCCTTTGACATTGAAAGAGTAAAATTTTTGCTTCCTGGAATACTTCAGACATATTTCAGCGCGTTTATAAAGTTCCATATTTTCAAGGATCGTTCGGTCTCAGTAAGAGTAAAAACGGTAAACAGGTAGACAGGGCTGAAAATTTTGAGAAACTAGCATTCATTTATATGAATTAGTATGAATCCTGGTTTAGGGACTATGCTCTGAGCTTACGCCCGTACCTAATCACCTTCTCCCCAGAATCCAGCTGAAAAACAGGCACCATATAATCAGGGGTGCTACATCACAAGTAGTTTAGGGGTGATGACTCATCTCTCTGTTAGCTCCATTTTACAAGGGGAGTTTCCATTGCGTTGCTATTATTTCCCATCTACATATCAATAGGGGCCCCCACATATCACCTCATATCATCTCAGAAATCATATCCCCTACATATCTACATATCATCTCGATAGGAGCCTCCTCTTTGAGGATCAGAGCTCCAGTAAAGCTGCCCTCTTCCCCCAGTTGTGTCCCCAGGGACTAGACTAGCTCAATGTCCCCCACCCCGAGATGAGATGGGAGTTGGCCTTGTTTTTTATTCTCTGTCTATTCAAGACTAACTGAGGGGACCACCCTGATGGGGATCACAGCACCCCCCACCCCCCAGAGCAGCTCATGTTTTGCCCAGGGACGTGACTATTTTCCTTAGTTTCCCCCAGAGATGGGGTAATCAGAATAGGTCAATAGGTCCCAGATGGCCCATAGGTCTTGAACCAGCTAAAGGAGCCCTAGACCAATTTAAGGCGCCGGGTCACCTTTTGGGGGCTCCTTGCCAACATAAGGAGCTCTCTACAAGCTCAGCGCCCAGAAGAGCCCAAGGTGCCCCCAGGGCCCATACCAAGTCAGGGTGCCCCCTCCCCCAGGGCCCAGATCCGCTCCTGGGCCCCAGATCAGCTCTTCAGTCCCAGATCAGCTCAGGGGCCCGGGGCCAGATCAAGTCAGGGACACTGAATCAGCTCAAGAGTCCTTTATCAGCTCAGATTTCCATCACCAACTTGGGGCTCAATCAGTTCTGGAGTTCTAGAGCTGCCCAGGGCACATCAGAACGGCTCCTAGAGCACCAGATCAGCTTAGGGGACAAGGATCACCACAGTGCTCCACGACCAGCCTGGGGCCCAGTTCAGCTGGGAGATACTAGACCAAGTCATGAGGCACTTAATTAGCCTGCAGAAGCCCCATACCAGCTCACAGAGGCCCTCACAAGTTCCTCGGATCGGCCCTGCGCCCGGCCTCAGGGGCCCCAGAGCTGTGCCTGCGGGGCAATTTCATAATCAACTTAGGAGGCCCAGATCAGGCTAAGCAGCGAACTGGTGACCTCAGCTCAGGGGGCAAACCAGACCGACCTCAAAGGACATCAGGATGGGCCCAAGGCATAATGATCGCCCAGGAGACCACCAGATCGACTCAGGGGGCATTAGATCCAATCCTAGGGCAACATAAGCCTCCGCTCAGAGGGGCACCAGATCAATCAGCTCGGGGGCCAGACCAGCTCCTCACTCCCAAACAAGAGAAGGGACCTTGATCAGCTCTTTAAGGAGCAACATATCAGCTCAGGGAACACAAGATCGCCCGGAGCTCACCAGAACAGTTAAAAGGCCACAGTCAGACCTTCTAAGGAGACATCATTAACCAGCCTAATTGGCACCTGCTCAGCTCCAAGAGGTACCATGCTGGCTCAGGGGACATTCAATCAACTCCAGGAAGCAATAGGATCAGCTCAGGGGCCCCTGACCTGCCTTAAGGTACATACTAGCAAAAACAGCTAATAAAATTCCGGCAAGCTCGGAGGCATCATATTAACCTGATTTCATTATATAGGTTCAGAAGGCAATAATGATCTTCTCAGGGGGCACCAGATCAGCCTGTGAGGGCACTTGGTCAGCCCAGGGGCCATGAGATTTAGCAACAGGGGGCACCAGATGAGCTCATGAGGCACCAGATAAAACTTCGCCCATTCGGTTTTTGGCGACGATGAGGCATTAGGTGCATAACGCACTAGGTGCCTATGTTTCTTCTACAAAGCATTGAAATGCGACAGAATGCCCTTAGCTGACCAAAACAGATGCTACATTGTCAAGCAATAGCAAATTACTTTATGCAGTCCATAGAATCATAGTTGCATCTAGGTCTGCATGTTGCAGAACACCAGTTTCGAGTGGCACAGCCCAATCGGGATATAAGGCCTGGCAATCAAAGAGCACCCTGGCACCGATGGGGGGAAGTGCCCCTGGGAAGGGGGATCTAAATCCCGATATCCTGGTACTACAGTCCCGGTCTCGATATCCCGGCAATCGGATCCGATACTACTCTCTGGCTGACTTTGCTGAGATAAGCTTATAGGAAGATAAAATTCATGGATGGCGATGATGTGAGAATGGTGGTTTAGGCTTATACTTCATTAAAGAGTATCTGTTTTATTCCTAAAATATATGTACATAAAAACGATGTCAATAAAACAGAACGAAGGTGACTTCAACTATTAGCTTGGAAATCCAGCCATTTCGACAATAATAAAAATGAGCCAGCGAAGAAACACACCAGGTCTCGGCTTCTCAAAATTGAGTTACAAGACAATCAAATGAATCTTCATACTTTTGTGACCCTCACCTGGCGCCATTCAGACGCCTCTCAATCCAGCATACAACCTGTGCTCGCTTAAATATGTATTTTTCTTCAGGACCAATGTTTATATTTGAAGGTTGATGGCAGTATCGGGGCCAATCCAACTTGCCGGTGCAGGGAATCAAAATTTTGAGAACAGGAGAGCTTTCTCTCCATTTCCCTATAAAAGCCCCTTGCAAATGAGGATTAAAGCAAGGGGGGGAGGGAGCCAAATGAATGTGATCCACAAAATCCATAAAATGTTTTAACCCCGTAATGATTCCGCAGAACACCTGGGACCAAGTACCATGAACATTAGTCCGGGCCGAAAATAATATTCAGTTCAGGATCGCTCCTTTAATCCCTGTAATACCCGGGCAAAGGTACAGAAGTTGAGACAAGAAAAAACATAAAATATCATCTTCCACCTCCTATTTTACCTTTCTACTTACCTTTCAGTTACGGTAAGCGTTGAAGTCACCATACATTTCAGGATTCACTGTAGAAGATTAACATCCTGCTTTTATGTCTCGTTAATTATTGCCCTATTTACGATACTTTTCTTACGTAAATCTGGATGAAAATACTTCTTATGGAACGTTTTTATTCACGGTGTATAAAGCCATCTCACATCCACCAAAAGTGCAATCATTTCACTCAGATGAGCTCCATTTAAAAGTCGCCCTTTCTGCTCAACTTCTCTGCCACCTCCCCGAGAGGCAGAGCGTGACAATATAAACCGATGGCGACTGTCGGTCCTGCTTCTTTGGCAGAAGCATGCGTGACCTCGGAAACCCAACGCCCCACCCCTGAGATTGGCACGGCAGATCAGGTGAATCAATAGGACCATTTTCACCATCTCCATTTTGATCCTTCTGGGTCATTTTGCTCGTGAACGGTGGCTCTCTCACCCCCAGCCAGCAATTTTGCTCTGGCCCAGACCAGGGTGCAGTCTGGCCTGCTCTGGCAAAACTGCCCCGGCAAGCACGGATTTTCTGCATTCTTGCTTGGGAGTTGACACAACGGCCCGTAGTAATGGCCAGGTCTGGGTCTTTACTGGGCCAGAGCAGTGAGGCGGCAGATTTTGCCTGCATTAGCCCAAACTACGCGGAGATAACCGTGTTAGCCATAGTATCAATGCTGAATTACTAGGGCCCAGTGCACGCGTAATACGGGCTGGCTCTGGCTAAAGCTGTGGCTTACCTTCTGGTGAGGCCCGTCAAAAGTGTAGCGTTTCGGAGCTAGCCCAAGATCAACGTACTTAATTTCTGTGTTGAAATTGTATGGCCCCGATCTGGCATAGCATGGGCGTACTTTTGGCCTCTACCTAGCTGAAATGCAGTTGTTCCACTATGCGTTTAATGATGATTATGCTATATAATATTAGGGGAATTCCTCGTAATATATCGGAAAGGAAAACGCCAAAGAGTAATATACTCTTTGGCGTTTTCAATTACATTATATTACGAGCGATTGCCGGTTAATTTATATAGCATATTCATCATGACTATCACGCTCAAAACAACACTTCAAACACTTAAGACTTACGCGTTTAATGTAGCAGATTACGGGATCAACAGAGAATAATACGGACGTAAAGAAAGAAGCATTATTTTCAATTACCTTGTACTGTGATAAATCTAAACACCACGCACGCCCACCGGGTCGAAGGAACATATGGTTTTAGAAGATTTCATTGCGCCGGGGGAGCCGAGATATAAGTTATCGTCAATTAGAAGCAGGGCGCCGCCACAAAATTTTCGCAATGGGATTTGACCTAAGAAAGCAGACCAGGGAGGCGAATTTTTGAGCATATTCGGTACCTGACGGCATTTATGACGATTGACCCGTAAAATTTGGGGGACGTCCCCCTGGTTGGCCAACAGGGGGGACGCGGTCCCTCCGTCCCCCCGCTTTCGGCGCCCATGATTAGAAGCATGATATACATGGCACATAGAATACACGTCAAAACCAAAAAATTGTTCAGTTTTTAAAGTAGCATCTTGGGCGTCCGTCCTCCACAGTAGCCTCGAGTCTTTGTTAAAGCATAAGCATCTATCACCTTCGACATAAACGTGAGGGCCCAGTAAATCTGTAGCCTAGTTATTCAGCAGAAAATTTCCCGTCTAAAATTAAAAGGAATTTGTGCTCCTTGTTTGGGAGAAACTGGTTAACATATTGTGACAAGCACTGAAGCAAGATTCAATTTGACGTGGTCAGGGCTCAAGCGATGATGGTTGGCTTTTTCATACTTTTTGAAGAAAGTATTGTCATGCATCGGTAGAGTTTGGTCTCACTTCCACGTTAAAAACCATTATCAAAAACATCATGGTACATGTGCATGTATTAAACATGGAAAAACCTGGGGATTCGGCAAACTAAGCCAACATATCACCCATAACTCACAACCGCGTATACCGCAGCTGGCACAACTCGCTGGGTTCTTGCACGTCGGCATGGTTCGGTTATCGGCATGGTCTGCCTGTCAGACCAGTCCTCTGGGCGCACGGTTCCTCTGCGTGCTGCGCGCGTCCTCTTCCGGTCCCGGCTTCCCGGGAGAGCCATCTGGATACTGCTTTGTGACCCTGGAGCGCGAAAAGTCGGCTCTGTTTCCCTGCTTCAGGTTCCCTGGTGGAGGGCAGATAGAATAAAACTTAATTTTGGGAGATTTAACTTGTAATAACAGGGATGGGATGACATGAGGCCCATGACATGGGTCGTGGCCACCGGGAGAGGGACAGGGAGACAAGCTGCCAAAGGCGTAGCAGTGGCCCTGTGGCGTTGACTGCAACAAAATACAAATGCCCTGTCTCAGATACGGATCCACCACCATTGGGTCCAAGGAGGGGCATTGACCACTTTGCCTTCCCGCTCCGACTCGGCTCCCCCGAAATAGCCTCCCGCATCTCCGGGAAACGTTCTTTGGCCCCTCCCGAAGGTGGCAGCCCTCCAAGAATTCGTGCAGCGGCGCAATAAGGAGGCAGATATCCAACCTGAAATACTTTTACCAATTGATTAGTTGCAATCGTCAAAAATTGGCGCCCATCTGGTCCAAGCACTCGGCCCTTTTCCCTCTTTCCGCTAGCGTGGAAATCCCCATGTCGGAAGTCCTGGGTTTGCCAATTGCTAGCCATCCGAAACTTTGATTGATGCCTTTAAGGGACATCCACGCAAGTAGTGCAAAATCATTTTACCCGTAGGACTCCAGCTATTCAAACGGATCAGATCTTGTTTTCGCTGCCAGTTTATCTGAGTTTCACTCCCCAGGATGGAATGAAGTTAATATAAACTTGTTTCGGATGATTACATAAATTACAAATAAATGATTAAATAAATGATACATGACCCACACCAATTGCTCATTACATAAATAAACAAAAGAAAAAAGCTTAGCTAAAACCATATATCTACGACTTGAGGCTGGTCACTTTTACTACGCCAGCTCTGATAACATGGAGTTTATCGACACTCTTCTCAAGTTTGTCAAGCTCATTTGACACAACCCCAATATCATTCCTGGTTTCGATTATGCAAAGCTCACATCAATGATTTCTATGTGAAAATACTGTCTAGTCTCTAAAGATTCCAGTGTTTATCTGAAGCACGTAGCAGGTAATCGCTTGTATGATGCATGCAGTGTTTCAATATCGCTTTTACTTCTACCAAGAATGACGGCAAAGAGCCGGGAACTTGCAAGCCAGTCCTTCCTGCTGCGGCTTTTAAAGAGAGACGGTTTCGCCAGTACGGGCCTGAAAGAGTTGTTTGTATAGATAGAGGACGTTCTGCTTGATAGGATCGCCTGGTCGTACCACCCACCGAGATATTCAACCTGTGAAAACATTAATTCGAATGTATTCTACGGTTTGGACAGCTATTTTATGTGTTTATGTGTGTATGCATCAGTGGCAGATTCATGATACCTTCGCTGGGGCTAGAGGGTTGAGCCTCCTCTGACATCGTTTCACAACTAGCAGCACAGCTTATAACAATTAAATAATGATCAATGTATTGCTTATATCTTTCAGGAGTTTCCAGCTTGATCTCCAATCTCAGAGTGAACCCAGGTAAAGAAAAATGGCCTATTCAGTTGGAGCAGATTCCATCTGTTAGTTTTCATAAGAATGATAATAGGTATATGCTAAATTACATGCAAAAACATTCCCAGATCTGGCAGAGCAGGAACAAAATTACTATAAGATTTTTTAATGAAGTCAAAATGCTCACTCTTTTTAAACTTTGGAGACAGGTTCAACCAAGGCCCTAGAATCCCAGGTTGGTTTAAGTGTTCTGGCCAGTGAAAATTTGGCTGCTTTCTGGCATCTACTAAGAAAGGAAACATTTCCTTATTTTGGGGTTAAAATTTCAGTTTCTAAACAACAAAGCTTTAGTACCTAATAAAAGAGCCATTGAATAGATTCTTGCACTTTAATGTCTGTAAAGTGAAATATGTTGGACAAAACCTAGAAGGTATTTTGTATAAGTTATAATAAAAGTATACTAGTCTGGCAATCCTTCTACGGTTTTTGCATGATCCGCAATACTGTAAAAGTGGAAACATGACAGGACCGAGCGAGAATAAAACCACAATGTAACGACATACGGTGTAAAAGGATTTGGTCGAAGTAAATACGGAAACAGTAACGATAGTAGGAAATATCGCACCCTCACAGCCCGATTATAGCCGCTGCTCAAGGGGCTCAAATGCAACACGCTGACGTTATCAAACAGTTGGTGAGCCATGGGCGTCGAAAGGCGATGACGTGGAATAAAGCCCCATTGGCTATTGGAGGACCTTGCGCCTTCTGTTCCTACATCCGCCAAGTGCCAATTTTCCCCCTTGTCATCATTGCCGATCACCTTCCTGTTCATGTAAAGAATTCCCTGGTTACGCCTCTGACTCACCCCATTGAAACCCGTAAATGGGATTAAATTTGACCCTGGTTATTTTAATTGGGCTGTTTATATATGGGTTGGTGGGCACTACGTCATAGGCGATCCAGGATTACCAGTCGGGAGGGGGCATTCTTCCCGGGAGGGGATGTCAATCCAGACCCGTGGGGCTTCCATTCGGACCAGGGGGCCCCATTTTTGGCTGGCAAAACCTATCAGGTGCAGGCGCCAACTTCTATCAGCGGGCGCAGCTCTCCTCGCATCCTGTGGAGGGGAGTGGAGGTAGGGGGAAGCGACATTTCAGGGTGGCTCCATCAACCTTTCAGGAGGCGCTGTGACCATTTCAGGTGTGACCCCGAGGGCACATCGGAGTGACACCCGCCCGGGCTTTGTCCCCTGGATCCGCCTGTAGTACCAGTGGCGGATATAAGGAGGTTGGTGGGGCTCATTGAGCCTCAAAAATTTCGAGGGGACCTCCGGGAGATGTCTAGCCATTGTCTGTATAAGTAAGAATGAGCTCTGGGGAGGCTATGGCGGGGGACTGTGGCGGGTACAGGACTTCTTGGGGTATGGGCAAGGGGGTTCGAGCCTCCTCGCCATTGCCCTCACATCAGCATCGGCCTATGCATTTACTAGACACTAACATTGGGGGCTCGAGCCCTAGTCCCTTGGTATCCGCCAGAGTTTTCTTAGCATCCCCAAAATAAGTCCTGACTGCGACCACGCGGTACCTCAAAAAATTTGTTCGTCTCGCTTAAAAACCTCCATTGAAAGAAGGGTAAAAGGCATTCATCTAGACAACGATGACGTGAAGGATGAAATTGCGATGCTATTACACCGATAATGACTCTTAAGAGCAACGGAACATCACTGCGAGAAAAGCCTCAGCAGTCCCTGCAGGCCGGTTTTAGGGCTGCAGAAACCCTGTAATGGCTAGAAAATATGAGCAAACTTGTCAACTAAGCCATTTTTGAAGTCTTTCAATCATTTTGCAAGCTTTACTGACCACGTCAAATATACCCAGTTTGCCGATACTGGAAGCCGCAAAACGCCTGCGTGCATCACGGCGATGACGTCATCGCCGCAAAATGCCAGGCAACTTGAACGTGGGGCTGGGTTCAACAACTGAAGAGATGGCACGAAAATCTACAGCCATTTTTTCTTGCGCGTGTACGTATTTTCCTCGCGCATGTGTACATCAGATGGTCCTCCAGCCAAAGAAAATATTGGACGGCAAGACCAATCCTGAGCTAGCCGAAATCGGCCCGTGCATAAGCCTCTGCGCTAATATCAGCCCTAATTAGCCAAAGGTAAGCTCCGTAAGTTTTCAGACTTTCGGGGCTGAGCCAGCCCAAGTCAGTCGCGACGTAGCCAGAGGTTGATAACTGCATTGGTAAAGTCCGTCTTAGCCCAAACAAAGTGGAACTATTGATTTCTGTGATTATTTCCTGTAACTCTGGCTCAGCATGGGCTAATGCGGTCCGCCAGACGTAGCCAGAGCTCAGCCCGTAAAAATTGCTGGCTGGGCCGGCGGCGTCTTCTTCCAGTCGACCGGATGATCGTAGTCTTTTGCCTGGAAGTGAAATGTTTGGTACTCTCTAAACTCTCGCATCCACCTGGTGACCTAGAACAACTGGATGGTTTCACCGACCTTGCACACCGCCTCTCTCTCTGACCTTTCGATTATCATCAGCCAGCAGTGGAAGTTGTAAAATTACGGGATAGAGTCGCAGCAGCCTCTCTGTTTGCAGCACCGGGATTCGACGGTGGAACGGTCCTCCCTTGGCAGTCTTCTCTGGATAGCTCGATAAGGTACATAGCGTTTGGGGCGCCGTCTGTTATACGCCAATGGGTCCTGTAGTGGAACCAACCTAGTGTATAATCGCTTAATACGATAAGATGGATGGGGGGGGATGTTAAAACGCCTCGCTCCTTCGAATTTTTAATAGATAGCAAAAATACAAAATTCATAATGCAATTGCTGTATTTGGCATACCTTTTCCTCTTCCATTTGTAAAATCTCTACTTCCCACTTCTGTTAAAATTCCCAAGGTTAGATCATCTCAGGTCAGGTCACCAGTACAGGTCAAGGGATCTCGACCTCAAAAAAAGCCTGGTGATAGGAGTAAGTCGGAGCAGGGGGAATCCTCATCCGATTGCAACTCATATCACATAATGGGCCCACAGAGTTCTCTAAAATATTTTCCGGTATTTTTTATATCGGTAACCTAAGGTCAGGTAATGAGGCATGATCTCTCCATTGGAAATACATAGGAAAAATTGTTTTTACTGCATAACCTAGTAACGGATAGTGATAGAAATTTAGTTGATGCAGCCTTACTAGACTCTGGCCTTCTGCTCTTGCGGTTCTACTGACATGCATTTTCACTACTTCCTGACCCCAACCTTGAATTCATATAAGGTCAACAATCCGGATTTGACTTAGCAAGGTCATACTATATATCATTCGATTAGGCTTGCTACGGAATTCATACAATTCAAGTTATTTTGCTCTATCTTTACTTGCTGAGATGTAATGGCTGAAAATTTCAAGGTAATATGTTATCCTTATTACGGCATGTTTTGACCTCTCGTGACCTTAAATTTGATCTGACAAAAAATGGTTCAAATATTTTCGATGGAGAAGGGATGGGCAACTCCAAGCCGTTTACCGTTTTTCACTACTCATCATGGTTCTCGAGATCTCAGGGGGTGGGTATCCGCCCCTCGTCAAAGCGAAGGTGGCTCAGACCCCCGTCAATGCGCGCGTGTTAAGACGAAGCACACCAAGGGCTTGGCGTTCTTTGCTTGGCGAGCGTGGCTTGAAAAGTATGCCCGCAGGATACGGGCTTTAAGCAGTTCTTCACTTTGGTGGCGATGTTGGCTAGGAAAAAAAACGTTCGTTTTTATCATAGAACTATTTCTCATTTGTTTTGTCTGAGTTTTGTTCCATTGCACGAAGCTTGCTCTTCATAAACCTCAGAGACATTATGTGCCACAGTTTTGCCGCTGACCTTATTGGACGGGTAATATTGGAATCCAGTGAGAGCATCTTCCTCTCTTTGATTTCTAGAAAGTGCCTGGCGGACATCGAGATCCGCTTGTTGCATTGTTTGTGAGAATTCCTCATGTAAAATTCAGCTGGTCTGCAGTTCCCTCTTTCTTCCATTTCGCAGAACGGCGTGGTCCAGCCATCTTAAGTTCAAATAAACCCCTTGACCATATTATCGTCGCATTGCTCCTGCACTTTTCTTTGCACCGATGTCACTTCTCACCCATCAAGACTCGACCATGACTTGCTTGTTGCCGAATTTTCTCTTGCACGTTCGTGATATCTTCCCAGCTAAACTGCAATGTGCTTTTCAAACTTAACGCCTCTTGCAGGGAGCTGGATCAGAGCATTACGTACGGCCTCTCGTTCCGCCCCGATGTCTCACCCTCACACTGACAGGGTCAGTAGAAAACTGGCGGAACAGTTGAAGTCACCAACGCGAAGCCGTGCTTTATCTTCATCGGGCACCCTGGTTCACCAAAAGTATTTTGCAGACCTTCATGAGCTGCGCACTGGATATCGGATACCTGCGCGTGCCGCGGAGGCATTGACGAAACGGCTGAGTGGGAAACCGCCACGATAAACGTAGCTTTAAGTACGGTGAAAACCAGCCAAAAAGCAGGACCACATGACCTGAAGATCCTCTCTGATTCCAGCCCTTCCTTCCACAGACGTATTCAGGAGGTGGGAAAAGATCGTTTTATTCGGGAATGCTATTGTGTTACCTTTTAATAAAACAACACAAACTTTTTCTAGTGATTAACTCAATGATCTCTACCGAATCAACAGCCTGTATCCGCCCTGGGACCCCTTTGCAACAACGGGTAACTCGGCTGACATATGCTTCGAAGTTCAAGTATTTGTTGGTCCATGCATTTTTGCCAGTATTTTGTCAACAATGCTTGGTATTTAATGCTTATCCAGGGCAAGTTAGTGCTCCTATTCTTCCGGCGCTAATAGCTTGGCGACTGCGACGCCGGGGAGGTGAAAATGTTGGCTTTAGATTTTGATGTTTAAGAGGTGGAAGATGCGACTTCATCCCGTTTTGTTTGTGATTTCCACTCTCATTTATGCCTACGCCCGGGTGTTCTGACTATTACCAGCGATGATATTATCGTCCTGGCCTCAATGAACATACCTACAGCAACTTTGTGCTCCCGTGCCTGACCCTCAATTCGGAATGGTGCTGCCATCTATGCGTTGTTGGCCGAACTAAAGCTCACACCGGAGATTCGTAAGATTTGATCATTGAGCGCCTCCTATCTTGAATTTGATTAATAATTGTAAAGAATTTGGGGACTGCCGGCAAATCCAGTTTACTTTGGACCAAAGGCTACAGTACCGATGATGAATTTTCTTAATGGCATACCCACTGACATTTTGCTGTCAGTGGGCGCATCGAATGCCAAGGCTATACAGCGCAACCAGCTCTTCTACCCCCTGTTAGGGAGGCATTAACCCGCGCCTCATCGGGGTCCGGTGCCACTGTAGCCCACCGCGGGGGGCTACCGAACGCTCTCTAACCCTGTTTTTACAGGCGTGAAGGCAAAATTCAAAGTGCAATAGGAAAAGCTCGCTTCGCGAATTAGTAAGAAATTACTTCGGCATGTTTTAGTGTTTCAGGGTTAATGGTTTGACTTCCAGAGGTCAAATTAGGTCAAGAGCGGCGTATTTTCACTCAAATATAATGATTCGGCTAAACTGGGTATAACTTTGAGGTTATTAGAGTTATTGAGGTCGCGGTGCGCTACTTTGGATAGCAAATTGCTCGGTACTTTTTCCGCTATGGGGAACGTAATATTCCTTGCCAGTGGTTTGACCGCCAGAGTCACCTGGCATCTAATATGGTTTGAGGGTCACGAAAGCGTCGTGTAATTTTGCTGTATATCGTCGAAAGTTGCGACAAGACAAACACGATGGTGTTTGTTTTACCGTTTCTTTAGCTCAATTAGTCGTTATTGTCAAATAATAGCTTTAAATCTCCTGTCTTCTGGATGAATCTTTGAAAGCCAAAGGGTAAAAGCACCTTTTTCAGAACTGTGTGCAGTAAAAAAGCAGTTTTGAGCAAATTAGTGCTGTGTGGTCGAAAGCTTTTTGCAGCTTTTTTATCATGAACAGCTTTTCCATGCTTCAGGGCGGAGTGTCGTTTCTTATCCTTACCTCTGTAAAAGAAAGTTCAAAAAACTCCTGAGATACCCTTGCAATCCCTTATGCCCAAAGTAGTGGAAAGTTCAAACGACTAGCACTTTAAATGTGTTTTTGGCATAGTGTTTCAAAGCAAACAGTGGCAGTCACCTAAGCTGAATTGTCTGGTGACTGGAGTTTGGGGTGACCTGGGAAGAAAAATTATGGGATGATGGGAAAATGATGCAGGGAGAGGTAGAGCCCTCAACTGCGGTGCTGCGCTCCGTCGTTTTTCTGCTATCCTGTAGCAAACCCCGGTGGGGCATCGATGGCCCCCCCCGGCAGGGCGAGGGTTAAGATGATCAGATCAACTTATTCAGAGGCGTACGGCCGGCTCTTTGAATCGGGGATTCATGGCTCGTATATCAGGAGCGTTATGTTTCTGCTTATCGCCTGGCGTCACCAGCGCAGCGCCGAGAGCGCCATGCCATACAGTAGGTAATTATTAGCTTCAACGCGGAGTTTCCGCCCTTTGAAACCGTAGTCGCTAGGGTTCCGAAATTAACATGTTCAAGGGCAAATAAATGAGAGACATTTTTTTCAGGTGTTTGTAATTCATGTTGTAAGAGATAAAGCAGTTAGGCTACATAAAAAACAGCTGAATGATTCTAAATTGGTCTGAATACAGTTTTTAGTCCTTTTCCGGCCCATAGCAATCCCATCACAGAGTCACATGGAAACCATGCCGCGGGCCTCACCAGCATACCACGCAGCATAGATGACAATGGCCCATAGAGGGAAACCTTCACAAATCGCCTATGGCGATCCCATACGGCAGTCGCCTTCCACTCGGATAATATCTTCCTTGTGAACATTTTTTGACCCACAAGAATGGCCAGCTCCCAGACCACAAGGGTGCCATATGAATGGGCCTTATCTTGAACTCCATGGCTCCTGTAAGTGGCCTCACTTCCAGCCCGTTCAATACCCATGGGTTCCCAATTACCGCGCTTGTTGGCAGGGGTAAAGTATTTAAAGCTCAGGCTTCATCTATGTTGCACGGTGCTAAGGTCAAAAGCAAGTTACTTAAAACCTGAATCATGATTTAAAATCAAATATTGAATAATGCCTACAGTTGTCACATCCATGCCATACTGTCATCTTGATGAATATCCTGATTACTTCAAAATCTTCAAGTCATATATTGGTGAACAAAATATAAATTGTGATAGCATATTCGTTACTTCCATATTGTCAGTACAATTCATTTGAAAGGAAGTCACTTAACCAATTTGTTGCTAACATATTGATATTAACACATAGCTCTAGCTAGAAAATTCTTCCAGAAGATTTCTGCTCCAGGTAAAAAGAAAATGTTATTTATGGAGCCATTCCCATGTCCTCTTACGAAAAATGGTGAAGTAAATATGTCAGGTACAAACTATCTAGTGGGAGCCCATAATTGTCAAAATTGGCCTGGTAACTTTAGCTGCAAGAACAAATGTTGATAAGTTTGGACCCTTCCACAGCTTCATCTTGCTCCTTCATTGCCCAAAAGATGCAGAATCCAATTAGAAAAGCTTAGGTATAAGCAAGGAAATAGGCACAAAGAAAACATGTTTTTGATCGAAGTACTTCAAAACATAAATTACCCTGCCAACAAGCAGTAGTGGGAACCATATATGGGTATTGAACGGGTTAGGGGCCTTTACGGGCCATGGGTTCAAGATGGGCCATCCATATGGTACTCATATGGTCTGGAACTGGTATTCTTGTGGGTCAAATGTCCTCACAATGAAGATGGTATTGAGGTGGGCGTGCCAGGTGGGATCCATATAGGCGGTTGTGGTTTTTATATGGGCCATTGTCATCTATGCACGTGGTATATAGCTGGTGGGCCCGCGGCATGGTTTCCATGTGACTCTGTGATGGTATTGCTAGGGGCCAGAAAAGGACTAAAAACTGTATTCAGACCAATTTAGAATCATTCCGTGATTTTCATGTATTACTGACAAAAGCTTTTAATCTTACAACTTGTAAGTTACAATTACCTGAAAGAGTGTCACCTCTCACCTATTCGCCCTTGAGGACGCAAACGGACCCTAGCGATACGATTTCAAAGGGCGGAAACTCCGCGTTTGAATTCATGTGTATGTATAGCATAACACTCTCGGCGCTGCACAGTGATGCGTCGCTTAGAGCATAACGCTCCTGTCTCTGAGCCATGGGTCCCGGGTTCAAGTCCCAGCAGTGCCTCTGAATAAGTTGATCTGATCATCTTAATGCCTCCTTACAAGGTGAAGGCTGGTTGCGCTGTATAGCCTTGGTATTTAAGCTCCCACTGACATAAAATGTCAGTGGGTATGCCGTCAAGAAATTCATCATCGGTACTGTAGCCTTTGGTCCAAAGTGCTTTAGTTCGCCGACAGTCCACCAGAGTGCAGTTAGTCGTCCAACCGTCAGAGGTAGGAGGCGCTCAATGATCAGTCTTACGAATCTCCGGTGAGCTTTAGTTCGGCCAACAACGCATAGATGGCAGCACCATTCGAATTGAGGGTCCAGGCACGGGAGCACAAAGTTGCTGTAGGTATGTTCATTAGGCCGGGACGATAATATCAAATGCTTCCATTAATAGTCAGAACACCCGGGCGTAGGCATAAATAGAGTGGAAATCACAAACAAAACGGGATGAAGTCGCATCTTCCACCTCTTAAACATCAAAATCTAAGCCAACATTTTCACCTCCCGGCGTCGCAGTCACCCAGCTATTAGCGCCGTAAGAATAGGGCACTAACACCCTGGATCGCGTTAATGTAAACATTGTTGACAAAATACTGGCAAAAATGCATGGATAACCGTCATGAACTTCGAAGCATATCTTAGCCGAGTTACTGCGTTGTTGCAAGGGGGTCCCGGGGCGGATCTAGGCTGTTGATTCGGTAGGGTCATAGAGTTAATCACTGAAAAAGTTTGTGTTGTTTAATTAAAAGGGTAACACAATAGCATTCCAGAGAGAAACGGTCTTTTCCCACCTCCTGAATACGTCTGTGGAAGGAGGGGCTGGGATGGGGATCTTCAGGTCACGGTCCTGCTTTTGGCTGGTTTTCACCGTACATAAAGCTACGTTTATCGTGGCGGTTTCCACCTCGGCCGTTTCGTCAATGCCTCCGCGGCACGCGCCTGGTGTCCGATATCCAGTGCGCAGCTCATGAAAGGTCTGCTTGGCTCTGCTAATTGAGAACCAGGGTGCCCGATGAAGATAAAGCACAGCTTCGCGTTGGTGACTTCAACTGTTCCGCCAGTTTTCTACTGACCCTGTCCGTGTGAGGTGAGACATCGGGGCGGAACGAGAGGCCGTACGTAATACTCTGATCCAGCTCACTGCAAGAGACGTTTAGTAAGAAGACACATTGCAGTTTAGCTAGGAAGATATCACGAACGTGCAAGAAAAATTCAGCAGCAAACAAGTCGTGGTCGAGTCTTGATGGATGAGAAGTGACATCGGTTCAAAGAAAAGTGCAGGAGCAAGCGCGATGGTTGTGTGATTAAAGAAGTTTATTTGAACTTAAGATGGCTGGACCACGCCGTTCTACGACATGGAAGAGAAAGGGAGCTGCAGACCAGCTGAATTTACGCCAAGGGAATTCTCACAAACAATGCTACCAACGGATCTCGATGTCCATAGGCACTTTCTAGAAATCAAAAGGAAGATGCTCTCACTGGATTCAAATATTACCCGTCCAATAAGGTCAGCAGCAAAAACTGTGGCACATAATATCTCTGAGGTTTATGAAAGAGCAGGCTTCGTGCAATGGAACTTAAGCTCAGACAAAACAAATGAGGAACCAGTTCTGATGAAAACGAACGTTTTTTTCGAAAGCCAACATCGCCACCAAAGTGAAGAACTGTAAAGCCCGTATCCTGCGGGCATACTTTTCAGTACGCTCGCCAAGCAAAGAACATAAGCGTATGGTGTGCTTCGTCTTAACACGCGCGCATTGACGGGGGTCTGAGCCACCTTCGCTTTGACGAGGGGGCGGGTACCCGCCCCCTAAGATCTCGAGAACCACGATAGGTAGTGAAAAACGGTAAACAGCTTTGGGTTGCCCATCCACTTCTCCATCGAAAATATTTGAACCATTTTTTGTCAGATCAAATTTAAGGTCACGAGAGGTCAAAACATGCCGTAATAGGGATAACATGTACATTAAGTTTTTTCGGCCATTACATCTTAACAAGTAAAGATAGAGCAAAATAACTTGAATTGTATGAATTCCCGTAGCAAGCCTAATCGAATGATATATAATTTGACCTTGCTAGGTCAAATCAAGGGATTTGACCTGACCTGAGGTCAGGTCAGAGGTCAAATTATAGAAAATGCATATCAGTAGAACCGCAAAACCAAGGCGAGTCTAATGAAGCTAAAATAAACGTTCTATTGCTATTCGTTACTGAGTTATGTAGTAAAAACAATTTTTCCCATGTATTTCCAATGGAGAGATCATGCCTCGTACCTGACCTTAGGTTACCGATATAAAAAATACCGGAACATATTTTAGAGAACCTGTGGGCCCATTATGTGATATGAGTTGCAATCGGATAAGTTCCCCTGCTCCGACTTATGCTATCTTGAACTTTTTTGAGGTCAGGTCACTTGACCTGTACTGGTGACCTGACCTGAGATGATCTAACCTTAGAATTTTAACAGAAGTGGGAAGAAGAATTTTACAAATGGAGAGGGAAAAGGTATGCCAAGTACGGCGGCGTTACGCGCCGCCGTTTTTCTGCTATCTCCGAAAAGCCCGAGGGGGGGCGGTACCCGTCCCCGTCAATGCGCGTGTTAAACCAGTATGCACCCGGTTGGTTCCACTACAGGACCCATTGGCGTATAACAGACGGCACCCCAAACCTTATGTACCTTATCGAGCTATCCAGAAGACTGCCAAAGGAGGACCGTTCCATCGTCCAATCGGTACTACAAACGAAGGGAATACTGGGCTCATCCCGAAAACGTACTGCTTGCAATGCTAGCTGATGACCGTCCAAAGGTCAGAGAAGAGGCAGTGTGCAAGATTGAGGAGACCCGCTCGAGGTGCTCTGAGTCTGGAGTGGTGCGAGAGTTTAGAGTACCAAACATTCACTTCCAGGCAAAAGACTACGATCATCTGGTCGACTGGAAGAAGACGCCGCCGGCCCAGCCAGCAATTTGCACGGGCTGAGCTCTGGCTACGTCTGGCGGACCGCATTAGCCCATGCTGAGCCAGAGTTACGGGGAAATAATCACGAAATCAATAGTTCCACTTTGTTTGGGCTAAGACGGACTTTACTACGGCAGTTATCAACCTCTGGCTAAGCCATGACTGACTTGGGCTAGCTCAGCCCAGAAAGTCTGGAAAACTTGGGCTTACCTTTGGCTAATTAGGGCTGATATTAGCTAGGGCTTATGCACGGGCCGATTTGGGCTAGCTCAGGATTGGTCTTGCCGTCCAATATTTCTTTGGCTGGAGGACCATCTGATCTGCACATGCGCGAGAAGAATACGTACACGCGCAAGAAAAAAATGGCTGTAGATTTTCGCGTCATCTCTTCAGTTGTGTGAACCTGTCTCCAAAGTTTAAAGGTGAGCATTTAGACTTCGACCAAAATCGTTGTAGTAATTTTGTTCCTGCTCTGCCAGATCTGGGAATGTTTTTGCATGTAATTTTGCATATACCTATTATATTCTTGGAATACTTTCGATGGAATCTGCTCCAACTGAATAGGCCGTTTTTCTTTACAGGTTCGCTCTAAGGATCCAGATCCGGCTGGAAACTCCTGAAGAGGTAAGCAATGCCGTTGATAATTATTTTAATTGTTATAAGCTATGCTGCTAGTTAATGCTTAGACGATGTCCGAGAGGAGGCTCAACCCCTCTAGCCCCAGCGAAAGATTATCATGAATCTGCCACTGATGCATACACACATAAACACATAAATAGCTGTCCAAACCGTAGAATACATTCGAATTAATGTTTTCACAGGTTGAATATCTCGGTGGGTGGTGCGACCCGGCGGTCACCATCCAGCAGAACGTCCTCTATCTATACAAACAGCTCTTCGGGCCCGTACTGGCGAGCCGTCTCTCTTTAAAAGGCCGCAACGGGAAGGACAGCCTTGCAAGTTCCCGGCTCTTTGCCGTCATTCTCGGTAAGTAAAAGCGAGATTGAAACACTGCATGCATCATACAAAGCGATTACCTGCTACGTGCTTCAGATAAACACTGGAATCTTTAGAGACTAGACAGTATTTTCACATAGAAATCATTGATGTGAGCTTTGCATAATCGAAACCAGGAATGATATTGGGGTTGTGTCAAAATGAGCTCGACAAACTCGAGAAGAGTGTCGATAAACTCCATGTTATCAGAGCTGGCGTAATGAAAGTGACCAGCCTCAAGTCGTAGATATATGGTTTAGCTGAGCCTTTTTCTTTGTTTATTTATGTAATGAGCAATTAGTGCGGGTCATGTATCATTTATTTAATCATTTATTTGTAATTTATGTAATCATCCGAAACAAGTTTATATTAGCTTCATTCCCATCCTGGGGAGTGAAACTCAGATAAACTGGCAGCGAAACTAAGATCTGATCCGTTTGAATAGCTGGAGTCCTACAGGTAAAATGATTTTGCACTACTTGCGTGGATGTCCCTTAAAGGCATCAATCAAAGTTTCCGGATGGCTAGCAATTGGCAAACCCAGGACTTCCGACATGGGGGTTTCCACGCTAGCGGAAGGGGAAAGGGGCCGAGTGCTTGGACCAGATGGGCGCCAATTTTTGACGGTGCAACTAATCAATTGGTAGAAGTATATCAGGTTGGATATCTTATCGCCATTGCGCCGCTACTCGAATTCTTGGAGGGGCTGCACCCCTTCAGGGAGAGCCAAGAACGTTTCAGGATGCAGAGGCTATTTCAGGGGAGCCGAGTCGGAACGGGAAGGCAAGTGGTCCCATGCCCCTCCTTGGACCCAATGGTGGTGGAGGGTCCGTATCTGAGGGCGAGACATTGTATTTTGTTGCAGTCAACGCCACAGGGCCAGTAACCTTCGCCTTTGGCAGCTTGTCTCCCTGTCCCTCTCCCGGTGGCACGGCCCATGTCGTAGATCATGCCATCCCATCCCTGTATTACAAAGTTAAATCTCCCAAAATTAAAGTTTTATTCTATCTGCCCTCCACAGAGACCCTGAAGCGAAACGGAGCCGACTCTTCGCGCTCCGGAGTCTGCAAAGCAGTATCAAGATGGCTCTCGGGAAGCCGGGACCGGAACGGGAGGACGCGCACGGCGCATGAGGAACCGTGCGCCAGAGGACTGGTCTGACAGGCAGACCATGCCGATAGCAGACCATGCCGACGTGCAAGAACCCAACGAGGTGTGCCAACTGCAGTACACGCAGTTGTGAGTTATGGGTGATGTGTTGGCTTAGTTTGCCGAATCCCAGGTTTTTCCATGTTTAATACATGCACATGTACCATGATGTTTTTGATAATGGTTTTAACGTAGATGAGACCAAAACTCTACCGATGCATGACAATACTTTCTTCAAAAGTATGAAAAAACCAACCATCATCGCTTGAGCTTTTACACGTCAAATTGAATCTTGCACCAGTGCTTGTCACAATATGTTAACCAGTTTCTCCCAAACAAGGAGCACAAATTCCTTTTAATTTTAGACGGGACATTTTCTGCTGGACAGCAGGCTGCAGATTTACTGGGCCCTCACGTTTATGTCGAAGGTGATAGATACTTATGCTTTAACCGAGACTCGAGGCTACTGTGGAGGACGGACACTTAAGATGCTACTTTAAAAACTGAACAATTTTAGTTTTGACGTGTATTCTATGTACCATGTATCTCATGCTTCTAATTGACGATAACTTATATCTCGGCCCCACAGCCGCAATGAAATCTTCTAGGAAAACCATACTGAACCTTCGACCCGAGGTGGGCGTGCGTGGTGTTTAGATTTATCACAGTACAAGGTAATTGAAAATAATGCATACTTATTTTACGTCCGTATTATTCTCAGTGATCCCGTAATCTGCTACATTAAACGCGTAAGTCTTAAGTGTTTGAAGTGTTGTTTTGAGCGTGATAGTCATGATGAATATGTTATATAATAATTGGTAATCGCTCGTAATATAATGAATTGAAAACGCCAAAGAGTATATTACTCTTTGGCGTTTTCAATTACATTATATTACGAGCGATTGCCGCTTAATTTTATATAGCATAATCATCATTAAACGCGTAGTGGAACAACTGCATTTCGCTGGGTAGAGGCCAAAGTACGCCCATGCTATGCCAGATCGGGGCCATACAATTTCAACACAGAAATTAAGTACGTTGATCTTGGGCTAGCTCCGAAACGCTACACTTTTGACGGGCCTCGCCAGAGTAAGCCACAGCTTTTGCCAGAGCCAGCCCGTATTACGCGTGCACTGGGCCCTAGTAATTCAGCATTGATATTGCTTTGGCTGAGCTATGGCTAACACGGTCATCTCCGCGTAGTTTGGGCTAATACGGGCAAAATCTGCCGCGCCACTGCTCTGGCCCAGTACGGGCCCAGACCTGGCCGCACTACGGGCCGTTGTGTCAACTCCCAAGCAAGAATGTAGAAAATCCGTGCTTTGCCGGGGCAGTTTTGCCAGAGTAAGCCAGACTGCACCCTGGTCTGGGCCAGAGCAAAATTGCTGGCTGGGGGGTGAGAGAGCCACCGTTCACGAGCAAAATGACCCAGAAGGATCTGGAGATGGTGAAGATGGTCCCTATTGATTCACCTGATCTGCCGTGCCACTCTCAGGGGGTGGAGCGTTGGGTTTCGGAGGTCACGCATGCTTCTGCCAAAAAAGCAGGACACGACGGTCGCCATCGGTTTATATTGTCACGCCTCTGCCTCTCGGAGATGTCTACCGAGAGTTGAGCAGAAGGGCGACTTTTTAAATGGGCCTCATCTGAGTGAAATGATTGCACTTTGGTGGATGTGAGATGGCTTTTGCTTGCCGTGAATAAAAACGTTCAAAAACAAGTGTTTTCATCCAGATTTACGTGAAAAGTATCGTATTGAGGGCAATAATTAACGAGACATAAAAGCTTGATGTTAATCTTCTATTTGAATCCTGAAATGTATGGTGACTTCAACGCTTACCGTAACTGAAAAGGTAAGTAGAAAAGGTAAAATAGGAGGTGGAAGATGATATTTTATGTTTTTTTCTTGTCTCAACTTCTGTACCTTTGCCCGGGTATTACGGGGATTAAAGGAGCGATCCTGAACGAAAATATTATTTTCGGCCCGGACTAATGTTCATGGTACTTGGTCCCAGGTGTTCTGCGGAATCGGCCACGGGGTTAAAACATTTTATGGATTTTGTGGATCACATTCATTTGGCTCACTCCCAGCCAGCACAATCCTCATTTGCAAGGAGCTTTTATAGGGAAATGGAGAGAAAGCTCTCCTGTTCTCAAAATTTTGATTCCTGCACCGGCAAGTTGGATTGGCCTTGATGCCATCAACCTTCGTCTCGGCAGTGGTCCTAAAGAAAATACATATTTAAGCGAGCACAGATTGTATGCTGGATTGAGAGGGCGTCTGAATGGCGCCAGGTGAGGGTCTAAAAAGTATGAAGATTCATTTGATTGTCTTGTAAACAATTTTGAAGCCGAGACCTGGTGTGTTTCTTCGCTGGCTCATTTTTATTATTGTCGAAATGGCTCGATTTCCAAGCTAATAGTTGAAGTGCCTTCGTTCTGTTTTATTGACATCGTTTTTATGTACATATATTTTTGGAATAAAACAGATACCTCTTTAATGAGGTATAAGGGGGCCTGCAAACCGCCATTCTCACATCATCATATCCACGTAGGTCCCATCATACCTACTAAGCTTATCTCAGCAAAGTCCTTGCCGAGACTAGTATCGGATCCAACAGTACCGGGATATCGAGACCGGGACTGCAGTACCGGGATATCGGGATTTGAATCTTTTTCCCAGGGGGCAGCTTCCCCCCATCGGTGCCGGAGTGCTCTTTGACTGCCAGGCCTTATATCCCGATCTGAGGCTGTGCCACTCGAAACTTAGTGTTCTGTGCCTTTGAACCTAGATGCAACTATAGTTGGACTGCATGAAGTGATTTGTAACTATGGCTTGACAATGTAGTATCTGTTTTGGTCAGCTAGGGCATTCTGTCGCATTTCCAAGCACCGGGGAAGAGTATGGGCACCTAATCGGTGTGCACTCTAATGCCTCATCGTCGCCAAAACCGAATGGGCGAAGTTTATCTGGTGCCTCATGAGCTCATCTGGTGCCCCTGGGCGCTGGTCTTGGCCCCTGAGCGGACCACGTGCCCTCTGGAGCTGATCTGATGTCCCCTGAGAAGACTAAGGGTGCAGCCTGAATCAATATAATGTTATCTGAGCAACATGATGCCTCCGAG